>JAOWBW010000188.1:1890559-2025498 GCA_026119855.1 Campanula takesimana
TTTTTTCTTCATTTTTCCTAAAATCAAAATGAGGTGGGCGACTCTTGCAATCAAATCACAGCATCAATAGGAAACCATGTGTGAGAACCGAGCGCATTTCCAAAAGCGCATCACCACGAGACGGGCGCGAACCGCTTTCACGGGCGGTCATTTCGCGGTGATTCCGATCATCTCGGGCGCGGGCTCTCACAGCCACGCTCTTACTCATCCTCCTCTCATAAGCCCTCGCCTCCTTAATTCTCAATGAAAAACTGGAGCACAGGAATCCCAAATAGTGCCCTTAGGGTCTCTAGAGTCTGCTCCGCATGCCAAGTTCCCCATATACCAATCCAAATACTCGCGTGACAGGAAGGTGTTGCTAGAGCGTGTGATGAAGGTCCTACGACTAAAGCCGGCCTCGCCCCACATCTGAGAAAGAAGGACTGAGGCACTATCATCCAACTGAAGTATCCCAAAGGAAAATCATCTCTCTCCTCGTCCCAACCCCCCGGGATGGTCTGCACCAAACCATACTGACGAAGCACTCTAGAGGGATAGTAAAAAGTAGTCCCAGAAAGGGTCGGAACTTTGATCATGTGAAGTCCCACTTGTTTCTCCCTCACGGAGTGAATGTGCCAATGGGGCACCACCCACTGAATGTCGCCAGTCACCATCTCCACCAAATACTTTTCCCAACCTTTGAGAGTCATGCCCTCAAACCGCTCCGCCATGCCTCTAATGGGGTGCATCCATGGGGCCACCTTCAGAGAAGCCGCCGGTTTATTCACTCGAAGCCTCTCTTGCAACCACATGGTCAAAAGCCTATCACTACCACAAGGCATCCCACCATAAGCCGCGAGATAGGGAATCCCACAGATCATCTCCCCAAGAATGGCCGGTACAATGTCATAACCTGAGCGAGCCGAATTCACCATGCCCAAACACCCCTCACTAGCAAATCCAACCTCAGAAGGGAAAAGAATAGAGGCAAACAGACATAGCGCAAGATGGTCCAAGGAACGTTCATAGGCCACATCCATGTACATAAAGTGTTGTGGCATCCAAGAAAGGTCGACATAACCGCCCCTAGCATACCTATCAAAATCATCCGCGGGCACGCCAAAGGTCATCAACTTGTCCCTCAAGCAAACAAAGTCAAAAAGGCAAGGCAACTTTACCCTTCCCTTCGTAGCCACATAATGCCGCGATATCCTCATAAGTGGGTGTCATATCGTTGAATGAAAAGTTGAAGACATGGAGGGTATCATTCCAAAATTTCCCACAGGCTTGCAAAAAGGTTGGTATTGGAGTTCATGTGCAAAAGTGACCAAAGACACTTTATCCCATACCGTTCATCAAGTTTCCTACGACTAGAACCAGAAAGTTTGGCAACCCACTTCTCCAAAGAGGTTATAAAGACTTTTTCTCAAGACTTTGTGATCCTAGCCTCTTGATCCATGGCAAAGAGCAAGCAAATTGGCTAAAAGGAACTCAAAAAATGCTCAAAAGGTTGCTGATATGTTTTTGTGGCTGCAAAGGGTTCATTAAATAGGGTACGGACTCCCACTCTTGCCAGGAAAAGGAAAAGGAGAGCCGACTACAGACGTGGCCATGCGGCCACCTGTGATCTTGGAAGATATGGCCACGCGGCCAACATTGATCCGGGCCTTGCCATGGCCATACGGCCCAACATCGCTCCATGCAGAAATCCAGTTTGTTTCCTCCACTCCGTAACGGATCCATGCAAACTACGTACCTACCCCGTCCCGTGGCTCATGCATTGTATAAAATTAGGAACATTTGTAAAATAACTAGTTTGCACAAGTAGGCTCCCACAATAAAATTGCATTTTAGAACATAATATACATACATGCATTTTGAACATCTATTCTATACATACATATCCCCTGCTCTCTACTAGCTAACAGTGTAGGAAATAAAGATGGAAAGAGGGGCCCCGCCTAATCAGAATCCTCCTCCGTGGTGTCTCCACGCCGCGCTAAAGCTCGAGAGCTACCGGCACCCGAACTCCGTCCCCGGACCGCTCGACCACCAGTGTGAGAAGAGCCCGCACCGTTCGGAGACCACTCACGACGCTGGGGTGACGCAACGTCGTCCCTCTGACAAGTACATGAATGGTACGCCTCCCTCAGTAAGCGCATCAACACGTTCTCCCGCCGAGCTGAACGGATATAATGCCTCCCGAGTCACTGAAAGAGGCCCAAAGGCAGAGATTGTGATACAGAAAGAAATAAGTGTGTGCGAACATGACTAATATAAAGCACAAAGCCGTACCCCAGCGTCAGGCGGAGGAAATGAATGTCTCCTCAACAAGATCTGCATCAGTCGGCTCCAAGCTAAGCTCCACCTCCCGGCCCCCCTCATCACTCTCAAGCTACTCGAGCGAAGGGGGCATGTCCACCAAAGGGCCGACTCCGACCAACATACCGGGCCGAGCTCGATCCCTCTCCCGATAACATCCTAGCCCGAACCTGAGGGCTGATCAACCGTGATCGCACGTAGCCGGCATAGTCGTCACTCCCTCTGTAATGCTCTGCCGGAGTGGGAGCCAAGAAAGTCGCCAACCTCGCGGGACGGAGCATATCCCGAGGAGGGTCATAAGGAGCCCACGGTAACGCACCAGCATTGTGCTGACGAACCACCCTCTCTCCGAGATACATGGCCTCCCTGGTGAGACCCACAAGCAGAACCCTAGAAGCGGTCAACTCCACTGCATGGGGACCCACAGAAGCCTCATTGACCGGACTCCATGGGTAAATCTAACCCCGACAGGCTCAGACATCGCGAACACCCTCCTCAGATCAGCAGCATCCACCGTCTTCCTATCCCGGTTTCTGCGGGGAGGAGCCCTGTTGCTCTTGCACCAGTACGACATGATGGGAACAACCTTGTTGGCACTCATCACCAACTGAAAAGGGGCGAAACCGAAGATCTCGTACACCCACGCCTGTGCATATAATGAGAGAAACATTTCAGACCAAAAGATATAGCAAAAATCTCAACAAGTGAAAAGAAGGGTAGTCAAGAGCATACCTCAAAGGCGAACTGAAACCCTCAAAGGCCGACGACCTAGCCCTCGAGCAATGGTCCAATGACCGGTAAATCTCAGCCAAACCATCTCCGTCCCAAGAAATCCCACCGACTTGGTTCAAGTCCACAAAAGACCCTAACAGTGAGTACCTGCAGACAGTAGCCCCACTGGGAAACTGGGAAACAAGATCTCTGAAAAGCTGTACCATAAGAACAGTCGGACCAAGCAATCCAAATCATACTCCCCCCTACCAAAGGCCTCAATAGCCATCTCCACCAAACGGTTCACCTTCCCGGCCTCCACTCCATAACCCTTGACACCTCCTCCCAGATCAGTGTCAACCCCCAACAGAGCCTGCCTATAGTCCCGCTGCTCCGCCAAGCTCTCATCAAAAGGCAAAGGGGTAGCAGTGAACCTCAACCCCGTGATAGCCGCAAAATACGTAGGCGTGATGGTAATCTCTCCCCAACTGAAGTGAAAAGTATGGGTGGTGTCCCAACAGAACTCCCTGCACACCTCTATCACCGCCGCCACCTTCAGGGTACCCCCAACTATGCGGACACTGTCAAAGAATGGGCCAAACCCCATAGCCTCGATCCGAGCACGCAAACTGCCCGGTCCCTCCGGCAGAGACTGTCGCGACCCCGAACCCCGCGGGCCCGAGATCGCGAGCTGGACGTCGACTTAAAACCAAAATTGTGAAATACCGAAGTAAAAAAAATTCCATTTGATACCAAAAGGTGATGATCCAAAGTTTTACAAATCCAAGTTTGATAATAACCAAATACAACTATCATAAACTTCCACAAGTTTATGCCCAACAGAAGATAAATGTACAATTCTTAATGACGTCATTGTTTGGTACAACTATCCCAAAAAGGTTACACATTTATATAATGTAAACCAACCTATAACAACTTTCCCCAAAAGAATGTATCCACACTCGACGTCCTCTTTCTCGTGATCAGCGAGACTAATCCTTAGCACCTGGGGGGGGGTTAAGGAAAAACAAAGATAAAAGAAAGGGGGTGAGATAAATCTCAATAAGTTACTAATGCAACTACATGACATGCTATGATGCAAGAAGCAATAAGCAATAATAAATATCACATAGCACATAGCATTTATCACTTAACAGATAGCAGCGGAAATAAACACATAACAAAGGATATAGCCAAGGTTTTCCAAACCGATGAACCAAATAAAGGTCGCTGCGCAGCTTCAATAATCAACAAATCATCATCTTCATAATAGCATGAAAGCTGAAGAGAAATCCCCGGTACCGGAACAATAACCATAAGAGTGTCACTAAGGACAAGAGCCATGCCACAAAGTCATGCTCGGTAGCTAGATACATTCACAAAGGAAGCTAACTTATCTCTTCCAAGGCCAATCTGGAAAAGGGTATAGTAAGGGCAAAACAATGGTCAACATTATAATGGACTTGGCTTTGCCATTATAATGTTTCCCATCGCCCGATGCAACAAATATGCCAGATGGGCTTCCAAATAAATGCTAAGTAATAAATACTAGCTTAATAAATACTTAGGGTTCCAAAGTAGGGAACCATACCAAGAAGTCACCAAGAAAGTGAAATGAACCAACAACACACAATTAACGTGTTCCAACAATCTTAACAATGATAACACAATCCCCATATCACATTTGACCACAAAGGATCCAGTTAAATCGAGCACTCAACCAAATTTACTCACTCATCTCGAAGAGCTTAAGGAGAGCTTTAAAACGATAATTTATACGCCTAAAACGGAGTCCGGATGAACATGATATGGCCCTCGAAAGATTGGACAAAAAGGGAAATAACTGTCACAACAGGGGAGAGGGTGCGCGCGCCTCCTAAGGGAGGGTGCCCGCGCCTCCTGGAGTCAGAAGGAAAATGCGCCAAAGGGTAAGTGAGGGTGCGCGCGCTTCATAAAAAGGGTGCGCGCGCCCCCCTTCGACATAGGGAAAATCAACATTGGAGGAGGAAAGGGTGCGCGCGCCTCCTAAGGGAGGGTGCGCACGCCTCCACCCAACAGAAGGTCTTGTTTCAAGAAGGGCCTAAGGGTGCGCGCGCCTCCTTGCCTGGAAAGGGAATTTCCGGCCAAAATCTGGGTTTCTACCATTTTTCTTACCCATTTCACATAACAACCAAAATCAAACATAATCAACCTTCCACCAAGAATAAAGATGAACCCAAAACAACTTATAACTAGAATGAGGACTCAAATAATACCATTTATCAACCAAGATCAAGATTCAACCCAACATTCCTAAAATCACCATTTTTGACCAAAACTCAAAATAAATTTCAAATAAACTCCAAACTCAACCAAACTTCAAATATAACACATCAAGCATAATATAAACATGATATGAACATTTTAGCATAAAAATGGGGGAAAAGCAACTTACTTGAATTTTCTCAAAGTTGACGGAATTCGAATATTTTTGATTCTACGCGATCCTATCGACGATCTAAACAAGATTCATGTTTTAAGAAACGAGAAATAACAAGAGGAAGATGAAGAAAATGAAGAGAGAAGTGAGAGAGAAAAACTTACCATAACAAGGAGAGAGAGAGGGAGTTTGCTGGGAGGTGGAGTGAGGGAGAAGGTGAGGGAGAAGAGAAGGAGTAGGGAGGGAGTAGTTAAAACCTTTTTCAAAAACTTACACTTAGGCCCCCTCTTCCACACTACACACAAATACTTACACTCCCTACTAACCATTAAGACCCAACAATACTACACTAACCCAAATGACCCAAATAAAATGCTAGGCATGATTATTATGAAACATAAAATGCACACATAATATTTAAATAAATAATAATTTAAATAAATAAATAAGCAAATAAATAAATAATAATTATTTATTACTAATAAAATAGAGCCTAGATTTTGGGTCGTGACAGAGACGCCCACAGTTTGCCCACAGTCACTGTGGACCCACGAGCCTTGATCCTCTGCAGGTAAACACAACACATGTATGTTACACTCCTAGCAATTTACATTTCTAGCAATCGACATTTCTAGCAAATTATGATTCTAGCAATATATGTTTTGTACAAAAGTGCGAAAAATGTGAAAATGAGAGGAGCGAAAATTTGAAATTTACCTCTCGTGTCTCCGGAAGGCCCATCGACCAGTGACGCTCCGAATCAATGTAGAAATCGTAGTCTTGATCAAATGTTGAGCGGAGAAGGCCGTCGCGGAAGTTCCGAGTCGCCGCTCGTGGTCTCAAACCGCCCCGTGGTATTAAGGGCGCCGCTTCAAAACCCGCTCCTGGGTCAGCCCCGACATTTCCTTCGCCCTGAGCATCACCGTGCCCCTCTCCTTGTTGCTCTTGTTGTGGAAGCATATACCCACCTTGCCCCAGAAAATCCCCAAATAATGACTCATTGATCCAATCTGCCATAGCTTCAAGAAATATGTGAAATGAAGACTTCAAAATTATCAAAATCCAAGCTTTCTCTCTCTAAGATTCAAGTTTCTCTCTCCAGGCTCAGCAAAAATGGTGGGAAGAAGAAGAAGAAAGAAGGAGAAGAGGGAGGGTCTTTCTGGTGATGCGACCAAGGAGTCAGCCCGCACGCAACCTTGGCCACACGGCCACTTCTGTCCTCGCGATCCCAGCCGTTAGATCAGCGATCCGCGTGAAAGAGATCCGACCATTCAGCGTCCTTGGCCACGCGGCCACTATTGCAATTCAGTGACTTTGGCCACGCGGCCAACCTTGTCCCTTCAGATAAAATTCTTTTTTTGCCCCTGATCTTTTCCCTTTGATTCATTTTAGGTGCCCTCAGCACTATTTTGACTGATATTCGTTACCTTTGGGTACGGAAAGCCCCTTAAAATTTCCGTTCTTCACCAGATATTTGCTTAGGATTCATATGGTTACAGAGACTTCGGCGCCTCTATGTCATACGCATCCTAGATCAATCGTGATTGGCAGAGACTCGGGCGTTTCTAATTGAGAGAGATCTAGCATCTATTATTTTAACGCGATCGGCAGAAACCCAGGCGTTTCTGATTACGTTTAAAATTTCCAAACATATGCTTAGGATTCGTATGATTGCAGAGACTTCGGCGCCTCTATGTCATACGCATCCTAGATCGATCGTGATTGGCAGAAACCCTGGCGTTTCTAATTACGAGAGATCCAGCATCTATTATTTTAACGCGATCGGCAGAAACCCGGGAGTTTCTGATTACGTTTAAAATTTCCAAACATCGGCTTAGGATTCGTATGATTACAGAGACTTCGGCGCCTCTATGTCATACGCACCTTAGATCGATCTTGATTGGCAGAAACCCTGGCGTTTCTAATTGCGAGAGATCCAGCATCTATTACTTTAGCGCGATCGGCAGGAACCCTGGAAATCCTGATTGCGTTTACCATTCCATCTTGGGATTATTTAGACGACGTAGTCTTTATTTTTCCCAAGTAACTTCATTTCTTACGAATGTTCGTTCTTCATACAAGATAGTATCCGTAGGTTTATTATCCGCAGCAGAAGTTCGATGTCTCGTCTTTCCCCAATATCTTCGAACTACGACCGGCTTGATTCCTCCAAGGATACGTAGGAAACCTGAAAAGGTTCAGCCACCCGACCGACATGGTCATCTCTCATCCCCTGCAGTTGCATTTTACCTGGCAGATGCATTTTCCCACAGATCAGACGCTACTACGATGAGGCGACGCATGGGAAGTATCTTGTGAGCAATGAAGAATATTGAACGTTATCACTCCTTATAGGAATTAGAAACCTTGCAAAGACTTGTCAAGTGTGCATGTGTAATTATAAAGTCCTTGTATATTTGGCTATAATTAAAACGGAAAGGGGTATTCATCATTGACTTGAAAATGAGTTTGTTAGGGCTTTCCCAAATATACAAGGACTTTATAGGAATTAGAAACCTTGCAAAGACTTGTCCCGGATTCCCAAAATATGTCTCATTATTCTAGAACACCCTAAATATGGTCAAAATATGGTTTCCTTAAACCATGCAGAAACCCTAGCTTAGGAATCACGTCAGCCCGCAACCTTGGCCACGCGGCCAACCTTGCTGCGCCTCCGACCTTGGCCACGCGGCCACTCTTGTCGCCGTCTTCGATCATGGCCAGGCGGCCAACCTTGCTCCGGATGATCCTGACCGTCCGATCTTCCCCTCAGTTTACTATATAAACCAATTTCAGCCTATTGGTTTAGGAACCCGAGTTTGAGAGCTTTAAGTCCGAATTTTAGAGTTCTTAAACACAATTTTGCTCCCTAATTAAGCATTCAAACACTCAATGAGATCAAGGTTTATTTCTTGCCAACATAGGTAAGTTTTCTAACTTTTTCTTCATGTTCTTGCATCATTTTTAATGTAGATCTTTAATATTCATGTTCTTTCATGTTTATTCATAGTTTCTTCATATGCTTTGCATGTTCATTCATATGTTCATAATATGTTCTTCGCATGTTCATCATATTCATAGATTAAAACCTTATTTGTGCCATATTTAGGGTTGCGATCTTCATAATTACATGTTATTTCATAGCCGATGATGATTTAGGGTTCATCAACCCGAGGATGATCTAGGAACTACTTCTAAACCCTAATCTTTAGGTAATTCCCCCCTCATTATGTATGATCCCGATTCTTCTGCCTATTCTAAATTCTTCTCGAACTACGCTGACCTGATCTTCTCACATTGAGAGGAACGTAGGCAATCTTCGGATCCGGTCTAAATCACTAACACACTACATACACCGCATCATGATAGAAAGACCGATCAATTCGGGCAATAGGAGTGATAACGTTCAATATTCTTCTCTTGTTGTAATTTGACCCCCGAACCCACTAAAAATGTTTTTTTCAATGTTTTGGCTATAATTAAAACGGCGTGGCGACTCTCATAATTTTAATGTCGTTAAGAATATTCCTTTTGTAAATAAAAATAATCACAAGATGCTTCCCATGCGTCGCTTCATCGAAAAGGGGTATTCACAGTGGCGACTCTGCTGGGGACTGCTTTGAAACTTTTTCAAACTTAGTGGGTCTAACTTTCGTTTACATCATGATGCTTGCCATGTTTACACATGCACACACCTGCCATGTTTACACATGTACGCACCTGCCATGTTTACACATGCACACACCTGCCATGTTTAAACATGCACACACCTGCCATGTTTACACATGCACACACCTGCCATGTTTACACATGCACACTTGCCATGTTTTCACGTGCCCCCTACAGTTAAGCCATGTTACACATGCACCCGCGCACTCCGCCACGTTAATACTTGTACCTTGTACCTTATCCCATGTACCCTTGTTATCTTCACTTTAGTATTAAGGTCAAACAAAACTCTGCTATGCTCCCTTGTACATGATTCTTTCTTTCTCTCTCTCTCTCATGCATTGCATTTGCATCATCCTAACATTAAAAACTTATCTCTTTTCTCCCTAAAAAGAATTAGTTTCTTGCCTCACACTACCACTAGTCCGTGTCAGCACTGCACAGGTCCCCATTACCCGGAGTATTCGATGTGCAGGAATTTGTGCGCTACTGTCGCACTCTTTTCGAGTCACTCGTCTATTCCACTCACCGTGTACGGTGGGAACCTTTTACCTAACCTGTGTCAACCCACACTAGTGTAGGTAACACACATAGGTTTTGACCGGTTGGTTTGGCTAGCTTTTCCTTAATAGTCAATTAACGTGTTGTCTATGTCGAGTCATCCCCAAGTCAATGATGAAGCGAGATCTTTTGAGAGAAAGTGCACAAAAAATTGATTTCCCTACAAGGGACGTGCCATAGTAAGATGAGTGTTTGTTGTCAAGATCTCCGCTCATCATTAACTTGTGTAGGATGTAACCTAGACACCACGATAAATGCCTTTAAGGAAGGGTTAGTCGTAGGATCCGATGGTTGGTGGAAGCCGCTTGCCCTATAGGACCCTCGCCCAAATTGTCCGTTTGGGGGTGTGCAATGCAGGTGAAAAACGAGGGGTCTATAGACGTAGTGATGGCCTCCACTAATCGTAGTCTTCTAACTAGTTACGAAAAAGGGGTACCCCTTCCAACCAATTAGGATGTAAATAATGTATGTGTTTGTAAATTAAAATATACTTTGCATGAGCCTTCCCCCTCTCCTAAAAGCTTCATTGCCCTTCAACCTTTCAGCAAAGCAAGTTTGGATCCGTTCGGGTGGTCGACTACAACGTGAAGCTTCTACTCCGTCCACGTTCTCAGTCTCGTCATTAGCAATGTCAACTCCCGCTTCATCTTCAGCCTCTGCTCCTCCTACTAGTGCCGCCGAGCTTAACACCGAAACCACTCTCAATGGTATTCCCCCAAGCCTCCAGAACTTCCTCGCCGGTCTCGAAGCCAAGATCAAGAATCTCGAGGAAAGCAACAAGATGTTGGAAGACCAGAACCAATAGTTGAAGGGCCACATTCAACAAAAGGGAACTAAACTGGTCTCCGATGGTGAGAATTTCATTTATGTCGAAGATGAAGAAGTCAATACCAACTGTCCCTCCAACACCAATGCCACTACCTTCCCATTCCCAAGCTACCGCAATGTTCCACCTCCTTCTCTCTACACCCAACAAGGTTTCACTACCATGAGCAAGAACAAGGCTGTCTATGAACCTTCCCCTGAACTGCTTGGTGGATACCTCTCTGCTAGCAAACTACCCGCACCCTCGTTGCCTCTGAGTATTGGGATGGCCGCTGCTACTACTTCCACTACTCCTCCCGTCATTCTGTCAGAATCTATCCCCGATATCTCCAATCACCCTGTGGTCACGGCCATGCAAGAGCAAATGCGCAAGTTGATCGAGACCGTGGATAAGCAAAGTGCACCGACTACCAAGACAATCAACCCTAGCCAAGTGGGGGCTCTCCCCAAAGATTTCAAGATGCCTAAAGTGGCGATGTTTCATGGTGACTCGTGTCCTAAGACTCATTTGGATAGTTATGTGTTGGCCATGAGGGCTCGTGACTGCACCAAAGGAATCATCGGTTGTGCGAGGTCCAATACCCACCAAAAGCAAAGGAACAGAAACAGATATTCTACAAATGCTTGCTACCGGGAAATGGTTGACGCCGGAGTAAGGTACGAAGCAGGGTTCACTGGGATTGTGCCGCCAAAGGAAAGTCCAAAGACCAACAGAGGGAGCATTTTGATGATTTTGGTATGCCCATGGGGAAGGTCTTTGACGTGTTAGTCAAGAGAGGTCTTATCAAGCCTTTAGAGAATTACCAACCCGCTTACCCAAGAACTGATTTGGACGCCTCCAAGTTCTGCAAGTATCACAAGCACATCGGGCACACAACGGATAATTGTATTCAACTGAAACGCGTAGTTCAAGGGTTGATCAATGACAAAAAGATTGAGAAGCCGAAGGGTCCTAATGTGGTGAATAACCCTCTTCCTAACAATGGGGGTGGGGTGAATATGGTGCAAACATGCGAGATCAGTATCCTAGAGCTCATGGATGCCTTTGACAAGATAGGGCTCACGATGGTGGATATCTTCATGGCATTGGTGACGTTAGAAATTCTCGAACCATTAGAAGGACACCTCCCCCGTCTTGGTTGCGACTTGTCAAAGTTTTGCCACTACCACAAGTGCACCGGTCACACTACCGAAGAATGATTTGAACTCAAGAAAGCCGTGCAAGAGCTCATCCACAAGGGAGTTGTCGAAGACCCTAGAGATTATGTAGCTAGCAATGTACTCATGGTAGAACTTAGTGAGATCACTGATCCGGCCGAGCCTGTTGTGGCGGCCTGTGATGAGATGGGTTGTATTTCAATGACTAATAATAAAGAACCTTCTTGCTACTTGTTGTCTTTAGAAGAACAGGTGAGTGAAGTCGAATCTCTAGAGGAAGAGAGTCCCAAACCCTCTCAACCTCTTTCTTGGGCATAAATCTTCGAGGAGGCCGAAAAGACCGAAGTTTCACCCCCTTGTCGTGACACACCATTGTCTTTGGAGGAGCTACGTGCAGAAGTTTGTCTCCTTACAAGATCCGGTCAAGTGTACCAATCCGACCCAAAGGGTGCAAAGAAAATCTTTGGGAAGGAACCCGAGCAAGCCGACCTAGACAAAGAAGACCCTATCCTCACTTAACTCAAACAAACCCAAGCCCATATTTCACTATGGTCCCTACTCACCTCCTCCCTAGCCCATCGCCTCATGCTCGAGCAAAACCTCGCCGCCACCATGGTACCATCCACTACTACCCCGGAGGACGTCACCCACATGATTGGTAATATCCACTATGGAAACATCATACTTTCTCAGATCTAGACAAGCCAGTGTTCGGAGTTGATCATAATGAGCCTTTATACATCACTGTCGAGGTAAATGGCAAGAAAATTCCCCGTGTATTCATTGATAATGGTTCTGCTATTAATATCCTGCCTTCAAGGATGATGGATGTGGTTGGCGTTCATGGTGTTGATTTACGCCCATCCAAGCAAACCATCAAAGCTTATGACTCTACAAGCCACGCCGTGATAGGTGAAGCCACCTTGCCCATTACCATCGGAACAAAGATCCTTCGGACCAACTTCCACGTCATAGACATCCCCGCAACCTTCTCACTCCTCCTTGGCCGGCCATGGTTACATCAGTCGGGCGCTGTCCCATCTTCCATGCACCAGTGTGTGAAGTTTCAATCTGGTAATGAAGTGACCATCATCTACAGTGATCTCGTAACTGCCCAAGGGACGGACACCAAGGGCGTTCCTGTCTTACAGATTCAGCATGGGGAAGAGAGCCGACTCTTCAATGGCTTTGAAATAGTCATTCAAGCACAGATCTGCACCATCGACCTCACCAAAACAATGGATAAAGTGGCACCTGTTGTCAAGATACTGCGTAATATGGGCTTCTTACCAGGGCTGGGGCTAGGCAAGAACTTGTAAGGCCCCACAGAATTGGTTGAAGAGGTTGATCATCGAGGGTTGTTCGGTTTAGGATACACCCTTACTCCTGAAGACAAGATGGAGCAACAAAGGATAGAATTGCTTAAAAAGATGAAGCTTCCCTATAAAAAGCCTGAAATGCGGCCATACCGCCTGTCCCTGAATAGCTACTTTGTCAGGGAAGGCGAGGAGTTTTCGTGTTTTGAGTTCGCCGAGCAATGGATTGACCACACCGGGAAGTTGCAGAAAGGGTTCGAGATTTTCAGAGATGTGGAATTCGATCGGTCCAACATGAAGCTGACTTACATGGAATATGACAAAGCCACGGGCAGAGTTAGAACCATCAGGCATGAGTACTCCGCCAAGGTTGCAGATGACTTGACAGATCAACCTGAAGCCGCAACCCTTGACAAGCCGACAACAGAAACTGCAGAAGCACCAAGAATGACTGAGACGTGGGACGGCCAATATCTGCTTCAACATCTGGGTAGTCTGGGGCTGGACGACGACATGGTAGCCGCTATTGGGGATGAATCAGAGAAGGACGTGGATCCGAGGACATTGGTGGTACCCATGGGGGGCAAGCTCAAGAATTGGTGCATCATTGGGGGACCTATAGCTACTCCAGAATTTATGGTGGGGACATTGGGGCTTACTCCTTCTCCTGTCGCCACTCCTGCAGCATCTCCTGTCACTCACCCAAAATCCCCGTCCCCAGAGTCTAGTGTTTTACATTTTTAATTTGAGTCTTCCTCTAAATCTGACGACATTACGTCCGAAGTCTATGATCTTGTTGCAAACGCTATTTCCCTTTTGCCATGAATAAAACCCTCGACCTTTCCGAGTATCCCTCTATAGTCACTCTTTTAACTGATAAATTGGCTAATAATCAAACTAATGATATACACTTAGTCAATAATGATTCATTAGAAGAGGCGGACACAGACACATTAAATGATGAATACATTAAGGAAATTTCAGAACAGGTTATTAATCAAAGATAATCTCGAGCCCAAGCTGCCGATGAGGTGTTAATGTGCGTGAATTTGGGAACCGAAGCCGAGCCTAAGGAAACGCAGATTGGAAGCTTCTTCAGCGGAGCCGAAAGGGAAGCACTGATTGAACTACTCAAAGAATATGTGGATGTGTTCGCATGGTCTTATAAGGACATTCCGGGGCTCGACAACTCGATCGTAGAGCACAGAATCCCAACAGCACCAGACGCTAAGCCAGTCAAACAGAAGCTGCGCCGCACTAAGTCGGAATGGTCTTTGCAAGTGAAGGAAGAGATTGAGAAGCTACTCCGTGTGGGTTTCATCAGGGTGATCGAGTATCCAATTTGGTTATCAAATTTGGTGACTGTCAGAAAATCCAACGGTAAAGTCAGAGTGTGTGTGGATTTTCGGGATCTCAACAAAGCTACGCCGAAGGATGACTTCCCCCTGCCAAATATCGACATATTGGTGGACGCGACCGCCCATTATGAGGTCAAGTCGTTTGTTGATGGGTTTGCCGGCTATAACCAGATCAAGATGGCCGAGGAGGACCAAGAGAAAACAACTTTCACCACCCCATGGGGGACTTTTTGCTATACCGTCATGCCGTTTGGGCTAAGGAACGCTGGGGCTACCTACCAACAGGCAGTTACGACTTTATTCCACGATATGATCCACAAGGAGATTGAGGTGTACGTAGATGACATGATTATACATTCAAAAGGGTCTGGTGGCCAACACTTGATAGATCTCAGAAAATTCTTCAACAGGTTGAGAAAGCACGCCATGCGTTTGAACCCGGCGAAATGCACCTTTGGAGTTCGTAGAGGGAAAGTATTGGGTTACATGGTCACCGAGAATGGGATCGAAGCCGACCCAAGGAAGATTCAAGCCATCCTGGAGATGAAGCCGCCCCGTACCGATACGGAGATAAAAGGATTCATGGGACGCCTGCAATACATCAGTCGGTTTATCAATCAGCTGACCACCATCTGCGAACCAATTTTCAAACTGATGAAGAAAACAGCCAATGTAGAGTGGGATTATGACTGCCAGATAGCCTTCGAGAGGATCAAACAGTATTTGGTGAATACCCCAATCCTGCGCCCGCCGCATAAGGAGAAGTCGTTGCTACTATACTTAACTGTGACAGACACCGCCGTCAGAGCCATGTTAGCGCAAGATGCCAAAGATTCCCGGATTGAGAATGCAGTTTACTTCATCAGCCGAAAGTTACAGGGTAGCGAGCTCAATTACTCCGCGCTCGAGAAGACCTGCTTAGGCCTAGTATGGGTGGTGACGAAGCTCAAGCATTACATGGTATCCCATCCGATATTACTAGTCTCAAAAATGGATCCTATCAAGTACCTATTTGATAAACCCTCCCTTTCTATGAGACTCGCTTAATGGTCAGTGTTCTTAGGAGAGTTCGACATTACTTATGTACCGAGGAAGGCAATCAAGGGGAGGGCAATGGTCGATCAGCTCGCAGACTCTCCAAGCTCTGAGACAAGGGGACCCGACCCTGAGTTCTCGGACGACGACATTTTCGTGATTGAGGTCGCAGAAAGGTGGCAACTATTCTTTGACGGGGCTGCAAACAAACGAGGGAATGGAGTCGGACTCCTACTTATTGATCTCAAAGATGAACACACTCCCATAGCCATCAAGCTGAACTTTTCAACAACCAACAACGCCGCTGAGTATGAGGCATGTATAGCCGGATTAGAAGCCGCCATAGAACGCAACGTGAAAGAGTTAGAAGTATATGGAGACTCTACTTTGATTATTAACCAAACGGCGAAGAAATGGAAAACTATTGATCCTTGCCTGCAGCGGTACCAAGGTTATATTGGTAGTGGTGCCCTAGGCACGTTTAATAAACGTTGTAATTGTTATCATTTATTTCATATCAATAAAGAGATGTTTTGATTATTATTGTTGTTCATGTTTACTTATGATAATCCCCATCCCTAGTACTTGTTAAGCGCTAGTATAAAGGCTAAATGATCATGGGATGATCATGTTAGATTTATGGGTACTTGTTTGGAACAAGGTACTGGACATGACCCGCTGTATGAGATTTATGTCATGGTCTATGTCGAACATATATCTCATATTAGTTATGTCATTTGAATCCTTAGATATGAAGTTATTATAGTCTTCCACTTGATGAACATTATGTTTGACATATTCAAACGCTACTTTTAACCTGGTAGTTATAAAGGGTATGATTGGCATAATCGGATTCCCGTTGGGAAGAATAATAAGCTAAATGGATTTGTCCCTCCACGGAGAGATGTCAAGCTTGGGCCCCTCGAAGGAATGATGTTGATAAAATGTTCGGCCGGACTCAAATGGATTGATTGGATCAATAGCATTTGAATTATCAACATATTCGGAATCGAGAAAGTATTGAACCAAAACAAGTTGACTGTTTAACCATGACTTATGTTCAATGGCATCGTGGACAAAAGGATTATGACATATTCTAAAGGAATGCGAACTTGTATCTAGTTATACTATTTGGGTAGGTATGACGGTTTGCTAGAACCTAATCATATCTTATGGGATCATGTTTGAGCCCATTGCCAACTTAGTATAATCCTAGAGGGTCACACACAATAGAACGAATCTTAAATAAGAGGACTATATTGGAATTTAGGGTCGGAGGACCTCAAAGGAATTTCTGGAAACATTCTGGGCTTCCTGGTCAACCAAGCGGGCGCTTGGGTTGGACCAGGCGGGTGCCTGAATGAATTCTTAAAAGGTCTGGACCTTCTGGTCAAATGAGCGGGCGCTCGGTAGGCACCAGGCGGGCGCTTGGTCTAGGCGACAGAATAATTCCTAATTCGATTAGGAAAGGTTTTTGGCACAAGTTACCTATTTGGAATAGGTCTTAATTGTTTATAAAAACCCCAATTCGGCCAGACCATATTAACTAGTGCTTTTGTGAGTCTCAAAGAGTTTGAGAGAGATTTTATTTTGTTCTAAGATATCCTTGATTGAGGAACAAAATAATTCACAAATAAATTCCATATAGTTCTTTATTAAATTGGGAAAGTGTGTTTCATAATTATTGGTCTAGCAACCAAGATCAATGAGCCTCTTGATATTCGTTCGAAGTGTGGACACCGCTAGAGGGTGAATTTTATCATCTACAAAGTTCGTGATTTTGTCCGTGATAAAGCTTCAAGTTTCTCCACCAAGACCAAAGAAAACTTTGATAGTCATCAAGGGTTAGTTTTATCCTTTATTCATTATGTTGTATTTGATTTAATCATATGAACGGATCCATGGCTTTGGGTTTCTTAAAATTTTAATTGCTATATTCCGCTGTGCATGTCACTTGGAAACCCAACAGTGGTATCAGAGCCCCGTTCATGTTGAGTAATTCAATGCTTGGATCATGTTTTGTGTATATAAATTGTTTATGTGCCTTGCATGATATGAATATTGGAATATATGATGTTTATGTGTTTTGTGATTTTATGTGGTTTATTGTTTTGCAACTTTAATCGCACGATTCAATCGGAATTAACATTATGATGGATTCTGAATTATTATGATTATTAATTTTTGATTGGATCAAAGTTTTAATAATCGGGGAAAATAATTTTGAGACAAAATTTTGAACTTTAAAATTCTGTACCATACTGATCATTCAGGCGCCCGCTCGCTGAAGACCAGGCGGGCGCTCGGTGGTCAATATATGTTCTGATTTTGGTTGAAATCTGAATATAGAATTTTCGATAAATTCAACAAAACTAGTAACAGAACCAGTCCAGACTTGCTGATCTGGAATGGGTTTTGGGTAGTTGGTTTGTGTGTGGATTTTGGGGTTTGATTTTCCTATTTGTTTTAGTCTTGTGATTCCTAGATTGGTTCAAGTTTTGGATGGCTAATCTGCGTTCATCGAGATTTTGTTTCCCAAAATTGATCGCAATCAAAGTTTCAAAGATAAAACGAAGTTAGAATTATGAAGAGTTCATAATTGCCAAAATTGAGAAACAAAGTTCTTGATTCAAAGTTTGGAGATCCATGTGGAATTGTGGATGCAATTGGCCTACGTTTATAGAGACCATCTATTGCTTAGTTTCGGCTACATGGACTACTTTCTTGGTTTCTTGAATTAGTACGGGATTGTGGTTGCCTAATGGCTTAGTTCGACCGCACTTCTTGTTGTCTTGATTTGGAGATGATAACCGGAGTTGAAATAGTCTCAATCCTCATAATTATAGAGAAACTAATGACACATAAATATCATGCTTAAATTAATGGAGATTAATTTAGTGGCTAAACTTGATGTGTAACATGTTTATGTGCTCATAAATGTGTAATATGCTATATGTGATGAACCTTCAAAGAAAGTTTTAAGTCCTTCATTGCCATGCCATGATTAAAACACTTGTTTATACATGGGTAATCTTGATGTGGGTTCGCCTCCGCGAGGTGCATTAATCTTATTCATGTAAGAGCAAGATGAGGTTCATTAATTTAATGTGGGCTTGCCTCCGCAAGGTGCATTAAATTGAATGGTTCCTATGCGTTTAAAATGGTTGGACTTAATTGGGCGTCAAAACAGTTTTGGGCCTAGGCAAAAGATGAGATTAAACATGCTTTTTGAAATTGGATTTCTCAAAGAATCTCATAAAATGATCTAAGAATCATATGGGACATGATTGACATGATTGTCTACCTAATTAATTAAGATTTGAGCGGTCCGCCTCCGTGGACTCAAAAGTTAAATTAAAGTTGGATCTTAGCCCAATTATATTATATTATACATTGGATGTATATGAAGGTTATATAATTTAGTGGGAGTATTTTGTTTGAAAAATACATTATTTATTTCTTTAATGAAAACCGGTACTTATTAAATTTTGGAAATTTTGCATATTTTTAGATAATGACTAATAACACTCAATCAATGTCGTTGCGATCGATCCTTGAGAAGGATAAGCTCGAAGAGAATGGTACTAACTTTATGGATTGGATCCGTAGCATAAGAATCGTTCTTAGGCAAGAAGATAAGTTGTACATTCTCGATGGTCCTCTCCCTGCTGAACCACCGCCTACTGCCCCTAGGGTAGAAAGAGACAATTACAAGAAACATCGTAATGATTCTAGAGATGTAAGTTGTCTCATGCTTGCTGCTATGTGTTCAAAACTCCAACAAAGTTTGGAACATTTGGAAGCCTATGAGATAGGCGTGGAGTTGAGAACCATGTTTCAAGATCAAGCTAGGCAAGAGAGGTACAAGACCATTGTTGCATTCACTACTTGTAAAATGAATGAAGGGCAACAAGTGAGTCCTCACTTTCTTAAAATGAAAGGTTATGTAGAGCACCTTGAGAAACTTGGCTATCCAATTCCATTGGAGCTAACCACGGATCTCATTCTTAATTCATTGCCTAAAAGTTATAATCAGTTTGTGATGAATTATAATATGCATGGAATGGATAAGAATCTCTCTGAGTTGCATGGGTTGCTCAAAACTGCAGAGGTGAAAATTGTGGAGAAAAGTTCTCCCGTGCTCTTGATTCATGATGGGAAGAAGGCTAGTGCCAAAGGAAAGGGTAAGAAAGTTGTCAAACCCAAAATAAGCAAGGCAAAGGTTGCCAAGGCTTCTGAGGCAAAACCTGATTCACAAAAGGATGCAATCTGTTTCCATTGTCAAGAAATTGGTCATTGGAAACGTAATTGCAAGGCTTTCTTGGAAGAGCAAAAGAAGAAGAAGAGCAGCAAGGCTGCGTCGACTTCAGGTATCTATATGATAGATATTCTCCTTTCTACCACTGATTCTTGGGTATTGGATACCGGATGTGGTTCTCACATTTGTCTAAATGTGCAGGGACTAAAGAATAGGAGACTGCTTAAAGAAGGTGAAGTAGATCTACGCGTGGGGAATGGAGCAAGAGTTGCTGCATTAGCCGTAGGGACTTATGAAGTCACTTTACCTTCCGGATTAATTCTTGTTTTGAACTATTGTTATTATGTTCCGGATTTAAGCAGAAATATTATTTCAATTTCTTGTTTGGATAATGAAGGTTTTAAGTTTCTTATTGAGAATAAGAAATTTTCTATTTATTTAAATGATGTGCTTTATGGTATTGCTAATTCATTTAATGGCCTTTATATCTTGGATGTCAAGAATGAAAATAATGACAATGTCTATCATGTAAACAAGAAATCTAAACCTAATGATGTAAATCATACTTATTTGTGGCATTGCCATCTCGGTCATATTAATGAGAAGCGTATCTCAAAACTCCATGGGGACGGACTCTTGGGTTCATGTGACTTAGACTCATATGACACTTGTGAGTCGTGTCTTCTTGGAAAAATGACTAAGACACCTTTTACCAAGTTGGGTGAAAGGGCAAGCGACTTATTGGGGTTGATACATTCCGATGTATGCGGACCATTAAGTAGCAATGCTAGGGGAGGATTTCAATACTTCATAACCTTCACTGATGACTATAGTAGATTTGGGTATGTTTACCTAATGAAACATAAAAGTGAAGCATTTGAGATATTTAGAATATTTCAAAATGAAGTAGAAAAACAACTTGGCAAAAGTATTAAGGCACTTCGATCAGATCGAGGTGGAGAATACTTGAGTCAAGAATTTGATGATCATCTAAAGAATTATGGAATAGTTTCACAATTAACTCCACCTGGAACTCCACAATGGAATGGTGTGTCCGAGAGGAGAAATCGGACTTTGTTAGACATGGTTCGATCAATGATGAGTCAAGTTGATCTTCCAATATCCTTTTGGGGTTACGCTCTAGAAACCGCTGCTTTCATGCTAAATCGTGTTCCAACTAAATCGGTTCAAAAGACTCCACATGAGATGTGGAGCAAAAAGAAAACTTGTTTATCTTTCATGAATATTTGGGGTTGTGAAGCTTTTGTCAAAAGACTTGTCTCAGACAAACTTGCACACAAATCTGATAAATGTATTTTCGTGGGATATCCTAAGGAAACTAGAGGATATTACTTTTACAACCGTGGGGACAACAAAGTGTTTGTTGCCCGAACTGGTGTCTTTCTAGAGAAAGAGTTTCTCTCCAAAGAAATCAGTGGGAGTAAAATAAATCTTGAAGAAATTCAAGACCCAGAAAATAACATTGAACCAATAGTGAAACAAGAACAAGAACCACAAGGAGTTGTGGAACCTGTTCAAGGTACACAAGCAACTCGCAGATCTAGTACGTTACGATCCGTGCCCGAGAGATATGGATTTCTCGCAACGGATAGTAATGAGGTAGAAATCATTGAGAATGATGAACCGTCAACCTACCAAGAGGCGATGTCTTCTCCTGATTCGGACAAGTGGCTTGGAGCCATGGAATCCGAATTGCAATCCATGCAAGACAATCAAGTTTGGAATTTGATTGATGCGCCCGAAGGTGTAAAAACCATAGGATGCAAATGGGTCTTCAAGAAGAAGACTGACATGGATGGGAAGGTGCATACTTACAAAGCTAGACTTGTAGCGAAGGGTTATAGGCAAGTTCATGGTATTGACTATGATGAGACCTTTTCACCCATAGGAATGATCAAGTCTATAAGAATTTTGCTTGCCATTGCCGCATATCATGAGTATGAAATATGGCAGATGGACGTCAAAACCGCTTTCCTGAATGGAAAACTTCAAGAGGATGTGTATATGACACAACCAGAAGGTTTTGAACAAGATTCTAAAGTATGCAAATTGCAGAGATCCATCTATGGATTGAAGCAAGCTTCTAGGAGTTGGAATCTCCGTTTTGATGAATCAGTCAAAGAGTTTGGTTTCATCAAGAACGAAGATGAGCCTTGTGTATACAAGAAGATTAGTGGGAGCATAGTGCTATTCCTTATTTTATATGTAGATGACATATTACCTATTAGAAACGATGTTCCTACACTTCAGTCCGTAAAGACTTGGTTAGGAAAATGCTTCGCAATGAAAGATATGGGTGAAGCCACATATATACTTGGCATTAAGATCTATAGAGATAGATCAAGGAGGCTACTTGGTTTAAGCCAAAGTAAATACATTGACAAGGTCATTAGAAGATTCCGTATGGAAAATTCTAAGAGAGGCACCTTGCCCGTGTTACATGGAGTTTCTCTAAGCAAGACTCAATGTCCTAAGACAAATGATGAGCGTGAGAAAATGAATGATGTTCCATATGCTTCGGCAATTGGGTCCATCATGTATGCCATGATTTGTACTAGGCCGGATGTATCTTATGCTTTGAGCATGACAAGTAGATACCAATCCGACCCTGGCGAAAATCACTGGATAGCTGTAAAAGAGATTGTTAAGTACTTGAGAAGAACTAAAGACTCGTTTTTGGTCTATGGAGGAATGGAAGATGATCTTGTTGTAAATGCTTACACGGATGTAAGCTTCCAAACCGACAAAGATGATAGCCGATCGCAATCGGGTTTTGTGTTTATGTTAAATGGTGGAGCTGTAAGCTGGAAGAGTTCCAAGCAAAGTACAACCGCTGATTCTACAACAGAAGCTGAGTATATTGCTGCATCAGATGCTGCAAAGGAAGTTGTTTGGATTAAGAAGTTCATAACTGAACTTGAAGTGGTTCCTAGTATTGCTAATCCAATAGACATTTATTGCAACAATAATGGTGCTATTGCTCAAGCAAAGGAACCAAGAGCACATCAGAAATCCAAACACATACTTAGGCGTTTTCATATCATTCGAGAGATCGTTGATAGGGGAGACGTGAATATATGCAGAGTACCTACTGATGACAATGTTGCGGACCCGCTAACAAAGGGACTTCCACAATCTAAACATGATGGTCATGTTAGGTCCATGGGTATTAGATACATGGGAGATTGGGCCTAGGGCAAGTGGGAGATTGTTGGTAGTGGTGCCCTAGGCACGTTTAATAAACGTTGTAATTGTTATCATTTATTTCATATCAATAAAGAGATGTTTTGATTATTATTGTTGTTCATGTTTACTTATGATAATCCCCATCCCTAGTACTTGTTAAGCGCTAGTATAAAGGCTAAATGATCATGGGATGATCATGTTAGATTTATGGGTACTTGTTTGGAACAAGGTACTGGACATGACCCGCTGTATGAGATTTATGTCATAGTCTATGTCGAACATATATCTCATATTAGTTATGTCATTTGAATCCTTAGATATGAAGTTATTATAGTCTTCCACTTGATAAACATTATGTTTGACATATTCAAACGCTACTTTTAACCGGGTAGTTATAAAGGGTATGATTGGCATAATCGGATTCCCGTTGGGAAGAATAATAAGCTAAATGGATTTGTCCCTCCACGGAGAGATGTCAAGCTTGGGCCCCTCGAAGGAATGATGTTGACGAAATGTTCGGCCGGACTCAAATGGATTGATTGGATCAATAGCATTTGAATTATCAACATATTCGGAATCGAGAAAGTATTGAACCAAAACAAGTTGACTGTTTGACCATGACTTATGTTCAATGACATCGTGGACAAAAGGATTATGACATATTCTAAAGGAATGCGAACTTGTATCTAGTTATAATAGTTTTCTTGTGCTCTCAATCTCAAAGATCTAAAGAGCCTTGAATCTAAAATCACACGCGCACCTCTTTAAGTTTGATCACGTAGATCTTTCTTTTAGAGATACACTGGTTATTGTCTAGGATTTGTTCTTTTATAGAATATTAGATCTTGAGTTAGTGTATAAGCTCAAATGATTGTAATTTGTAACACTCACTCATTATATAAGATCTCCATTAGAAATCCAAGACTAACCATCTTGGTAGAGGACGTAGATCTTTCATTGATCAAACCTCTCCAAATAGCGTATATTAATATCTTGTCTTTTACCTTCAAGTTATTATCTTATCTCACTATTTGCTTGTTTAATCATTTTAGATTGATTGATCTAAATTGTGTTGTGTTGGTTATATCATTTGCCTAAGTTCCTTATTTCACCCACTTTGAGCCAAAATACTTAGAGTGTGTGTTGCGCCCCTTTTAATTATTTGCGCTTACTTTACTTAACTATTTCGCTGTGCATTTCACTCACTCACTTAGGCGCATTTCATAACGCTTATTTGATTAAGTGCGCATTTGCCATTGAATTTTCAAGGGTACGAAAAGAATTTGAAAACAGCTATTCACCCCCCCCCTCTAGGTATTTTCCATACCCTTGTTGCCCTTTGGGACCAACAAGTGGTATCAGAGCAAACACATTTATAAAACGTTTTTTTTTTCAAGCTTAACAGCTTGGGTGCCGATTCAATATGGCAAACTCAAAACCTTCGGCAACTACTAACTACACACATGTTCCAGTCTTTGATGAAGATCACTTTGACGTGTGGAAATTCAGCATCTTAACTCATCTCACCTCAATCGATGAAAGGCTTCATGACACCGTGGTTTATGGACATTACATCCCTATGAAAGTGAATCCAAATCCGCACACCAATGCTGCTCAACCAACCATCAAGAAACCAAGGGAAGAATGGATTGAGGAAGAAACAAGAAGAGTTGCAAATGATGGCAAAGCAAGAAACATTCTCCTAAGCACTCTAAGCACGGCTATGAAACAACAAGTCATGCATTGTGCTACTGCTAATGAGCTATGGGACGCTATTGAAAAGCATATAGAAGGAGATACTGTTTGTAAGGAGAACAAGAAATATGAAGTGCAAAAGAGATTCAACAATTTCTCTCAACTCCCCGGTGAAACCTTAAGACAAACTTATGAACGCTACTGTGAAATTATCAATCTATGTATTTCACTTGGCATGTAATTTTCAAACAAAGATTTGAATGTAAATTTCCTCCAAGCTTTTGGCTCAAGATATCTTCATAAATCCAGCGCTCTTGAAGATGCGGGAACAATAGATGTATGGACGTTAAGGAATCTTTATGCAAATCTTAAGGTTTATGAGCTCAAACTTCAGCGCATCAGTGAAACTGAAGGAAAATCAAAATCCATAGCAATGGTGGCGCATAGAGAAGAAGCGCATACGCCTGCTCCGGTTCAAGAAGAGAAAAGTTCTGATCCCAAAATTTCTACCTCTGAGCTATTAGACATGGATGATGAAGACTTCGCTTTATTTGTGAAGAAATTTCAAAAGTTCAGAAAATTCTCAACACCCGGCTCAACCAGCAAATTTCAAGGATCTACCAGCAGAGCTCCTTCAAAGTTCATGAGGAGCAGTGATTCTAAAAGAAAAGAAGACCTTATTTGTTTTAATTGCAGGAAACCAGGACACTTTGCTTCAAGCTGCCCAATTCCAAAATTTGAATATATGCAGAAGAAGAGCAGCCATACTCCCAAGTTCACTCCCAAATTCACTCGTCACAAGGGAATGGTTGCTGAAGAAGAATCACCAGCAAATGAGCAGAACACTTGGATTGAAACAAACTCAGATGAGAGCGATGAAGATTCCGATGATGGACTCGTTTGTTTGGTGGCAAATGATGATGAAGTTGATACTTATGATTCTGATGATGACATCTCCAAAGATGTTCCTGATATGAATGTCTTGAATAAACCTATCAAGAAATCTGCAGGTTTTCAAGAAGTGAAAAGGAAGAAAGGACCAACCATCAACGAGCTCGTTGAACAAGGATTTCTCACTCGGGCTCAAAGCGAGGGTGGATTGTTATTTTCTAGATGTGATCTGAGTGCTAGAAGCAAACTCAGAATGAGTGAATATGTTAGACCTCAAGTTGCACCTATTCCTACAATCAATCATGATGAGGACATTGTAAAGCAAGAAAAGTTGTTCTTAGAAGCCGAAAAGGTAATCCGTAAATTTGGCAAAATGAAGGAAGCTTTAGCACTATCATGTGATGAAATTTCCCAGCTTAAGACCGAGAAATCTCTACTTAAATATGAACTCAGCCTCCTTAAGGAGCAAATAAAGAGCATGACTCCTCTTACTGTTAAAAACACTTTTCTAAAAGAACATAACTCACTTCTTAAAGTTCAAAACGATGAATTGGTTGCTCAAATTACTGATTTTAAAAAGATTACAAATGAGTGGTCCAATTCTTGTGTCACTATGGAGAATATATTTGAGTCCCAAAAAGTCAGTGGTGATAAAAGTGGCTTGGGATTCTCATCAACTAGTAACAACCTTAAATGTGATGTCTGTGCTGAAAGAGATAGTGAATTTATAAATCAGCAAAATTTTGAAATTCCCAAGGAAAAACATTCTAATTCAATGGGTAAAGGACAGGAAAAGTCAAGAGAAGATCATTCCATTATATCTACCCAACGAAACATTTTGGGAAAGCTAAAGAGAAGGAAGTAGCTACAGATGAATCATCCTCCAGCAAAACCATTCTTGAAACTAGGCGCGCTCCTTCTCCGAGTGCACATTATGCGCCTAGGAGCCACGCGCCTAACCGCTGTGCGCCTCCTAGCCCTATGCTCCCTCCAAGAAAAAGTGCTCCAAAATTTCAAAAGAAGGATTTTATTAAGGATGGCTCATCTGACCCAAAGAAGGATGCTATCCCAAAGAAAAGTAAAGAGATTGTGAAAACTCACGTGATTGGTGGTTTTCATCATTGTTCAATTTGTGATTGTTCAGGACATAAGGCCGTGGAATGCCTTTTGAGATTCACTCCCAATGCCAAAGGACGTAAGAATCCCAAGGTCAAGCAAGAATGGGTCGTCAAAAGTTTCTAACTCTATGACCCGAAAAGGAATAAAGGGGACCTGCTTTAAATTTTTATATTTCAGGTTCTTTGCTTCATGGCTGGATCTTCAAAATCTAAAACGTATGAATGGATTCTCGATAGTGGGTGTTCACGACACATGACTGGATATGAATCCTTATTTGAAGATGTTCATGAAGAAAGAGGTCCCTCAGTAACATTTGGTGATAATAACAAAGGTTAAGTTGTAGTATATGGAAAGCTCAAGAAAGACAAAGTGTGAATTTAAAGAGTCTCTCTCGTCAAAGGGCTCAAGCACAATTTATTATCCATATCTCAATTCTGCGACAAAGGATTAGAATGCCATTACACCTCAACTCAATGTCTTATCAAGAATGGCAAAACTGGAGCTACATTAATCATTGGATATCGTAAGACAAATATTTACATTATTGATTTCCATAGTATGAACTCTAGTACTAATCTTTGTTTTGTAGCTAAAAGTGTAAGCAAAAATAGTTGGCTGTGGCACAAGCGCTTAAGTCACTTGAACTTCAAGTATCTATCTAAACTCAGCAGGAATAATCTTGTAAAAGGACTTCCCAAGGTTGCTGATCATCATGACAAGAAGTGCGCCGCGTGTCAACTTGGCAAACAACCGAAAAAGTCTTTCTCGAGCAAGACCAATCCCTCAACTACTAGATGTTTGCAACTGCTGCACATTAATCTATTTGGACCAGTCACCACCGCAAGTATTAGAAGAAACAAGTATACTATAGTTGTGGTGGATGATTTTTCAAGATATACATGGGTGGAAATGATGATCTCAAAAGACGATTGTTATGAAATTTTGACCACCTTATTCAGACTGCTCCAAACCCAAAAAGAAGATGACATCGTTAGTGTTCGATCCGACAATGGAACAGAATTCAAGAACAACGGTGTTGCTCGATATTGCGACGATCATGGGATAGATCACATGTTGGTCCCAGAGACACAACAAGGGTATGAAAAGAGGCTAGAGGGCGGGGGGTGAATAGCCTATTAAAAATTTCAACCCTTTTTCAAAATTCAACCTTATGCTTATACTTGAATTTTGCGGTAGATGAAAACCACGTGGTCAAGTATAAAATACACAGTGGAAGTTTTCGTTGAAACAAGTTTAGAGTTGTTTTTGATAAGTTCAATACGGTAGACAAAATGTGCGGTAGGTTTGTTGGGTTTCCAAGTAACATGCGCAGCGGAATATAGCAATTACAATTTTAAGAAACCCAAAGCCATGGATCTGCTCATGTGATTAAATCAAATACAACATAATGAATAAAGGAAAAAACTAACCCTTGATGACTATCAAAGTTTTCTTCGGTCTTGGTGGAGAAACTTGAAGACTTGATCACGATCACAAAGCTTGAACACGAACTTTGAAGATGATGATTTTCACCCTCTAGCGGTATCCACACTTCGAACGAATATCAAAGGAGCTTCTTTGATCTTGGTTGCTAGACCAATAATTGTAAAACACGCTTTCACAATTTAATAAAGAACTATATGGAATTTATTTTGTGAATTATTTTGTTCCTCAATCAATGATATCTTAGAACAAAATAAAATCTCTCTCAAACTCTTTGAGACTCACAAAAGCACTTGTTCATATGGTCTGGCCGAATTGGGGGTTTTATACACAATTAAGACCTATTCCAAATAGGAATCTTGTGCCAAAAACCATTCCTAATCAAATTAGGAATTTTCCAACCGGCATACCGGGCGCCCGCCTGGTCCTACCCAGGCACCCGCCTGTTTGGACAGAAAGTCCAATTCCTTTTCGGCTTGAACAGGCGCCCGCCTGGTGCAACCCAAGCGCCCGCTTGGTTGACCAGGAGGCCCAGAACTTTCCAGAAATTCCTTGGAGGCCCTCCGACCCTAAATGCCAATATAGTCCTCTTATTTAAGATTCGTTCTATTGTGTGTGACCCTCTAGGATTATACTAAGTTGGCAATGGGCTCAAACATGATCCCATAAGATATGATTAGGTTCTAGCAAACCGTCATACCTACCCAAATAGTATAACTAGATACAAGTTCGCATTCCTTTAGAATATGTCACAATCCCTTTGTCCACGATGTCATTGAACACAAGTCATGGTCAAACAGTCAACTTGTTTTGTTCAATACTTTCTCGATTCCGAATATGTTGATAATTCAAATTCTATTGATCCAATCAATCCATTTGAGTCCGGCCGAACATTTCATCAACATCATTCCTTCGAGGGCCCAAGCTTGACATCTCTCCGTGGAGGGACAAATCCATTTAGCTTATTATTCTTCCCAACGGGAATCCGATTATGCCAATCATACCCTTTATAACTACCGTGTTAAGGTAGCGTTTGAATATGTCAAACACAATGTTCATCAAGTGGAAGACTATAATAACTTCATGTCTAAGGATTCAACTGACATAACTAATATGAGATATATGGAACATCATTCATTTTCTCACGCTCATCGTTTGTCTTAGGACATTGAGTCTTGCTTAGAGAAACTCCATGTAACACGGGCAAGGTGCCTCTCTTAGAATTTTCCATACGGAATCTTCTAATGACCTTGTCAATGTATGTACTTTGGCTTAAACCAAGTAGCCTCCTTGATATATCTCTATAGATCTTAATGCCAAGTATATATGCGGCTTCACCCATATCTTTCATTGCGAAGCACTTTCCTAACCAAGTCTTCACAGACTGAAGTGTAGGAATGTCGTTTCCAATGAGTAATATGTCATCCACGTATAAAATAAGGAATAGCACTATGCTCCCACTAATCTTCTTGTATACACAAGGCTCATCTTCGTTCTTGATGAAACCAAACTCTTTGACCGATTCATCAAAACGGAGATTCCAACTCCTAGAAGCTTGCTTCAATCCATAGATGGATCTCTGCAATTTGCATACCTTAGAATCTTGTTCAAAACCTTCTGGTTGTGTCATATACACATCCTCTTGAAGTTTTCCATTCAGGAAAGCGGTTTTGACGTCCATCTGCCATATTTCATAGTCATGATATCCGGCAATGGCAAGCAAAATTCTTATAGACTTGATCATTGCTACGGGTGAAAAGGTCTCATCATAGTCAATACCATGAACTTGCCTATAACCTTTCGCCACAAGCCTAGCTTTGTAAGTATGCACCTTCCCATCCATGTCAGTCTTCTTCTTGAAGACCCATTTGCATCCTATGGTTTTTACACCTTCGGGCGCATCAATCAAATTCCAAACTTGATTGTCTTGCATGGATTGCAATTCGGATTCCATGGCTCCAAGCCACTTGTCCGAATCAGGAGAAGACATCGCCTCTTGGTAGGTTGACGGTTCATCATTCTCAATGATTTCTACCTCATTACTATCCGTTACGAGAAATCCATATCTCTCGGGCTCGGATCGTAACCTACTAGATCTGCGAGTTACTTGTGTATTTTGAACAGGTTCCACAACTCCTTGTGGTTCTTGTTCTTGTTCTACTATTGGTTCAATGTTATTTTCTGGGTCTCGAATTTCTTCAAGATTTATTTTACTCCCACTGATTTCTTTGGAGAGAAACTCTTTCTCTAGAAAGACACCAGTTCGGGAAACAAACACTTTGTTGTCCTCACGGTTGTAAAAGTAATATCCTCTAGTTTCCTTAGGATATCCCACGGAAATACATTTATTAGATTTGTGTGCAAGTTTGTCTGAGACAAGTCTTTTGACAAAAGCTTCGCAACCCCAAATCTTCATGAAAGATAGATAAGGCTTCTTTCCGCTCCACATCTCATATGGAGTCTTTTGAACCGATTTAGTTGGAACACGATTTAGTGTGAAAGCAGCGGTTTCTAGGGCGTAACCCCAAAAGGATATTGGAAGATCAACTTGACTCATCATTGATCGAACCATGTCTAACAAAGTCTGATTTCTCCTCTCGGACACACCATTCCATTGTGGTGTTCCGGGTGGAGTCAATTGTGAAACTATTCCACAATTCTTTAGATGATCATCAAATTCTTGACTTAAGTATTCACCACCTCGATCTGATCGAAGTGCCTTAATACTTTTGCCAAGTTGTTTTTCTACTTCATTTTGAAATATTCTAAATATCTCAAATGCTTCACTTTTATGTTTCATCAGGTAAACATACCCAAATCTACTATAATCATCAGTGAAGGTTATGAAGTATTGAAATCCTCCCCTAGCATTGCTACTTAATGGTCTGCATACATCGGAATGTATCAACCCCAATAAGTCGCTTGCCCTTTCACCCAACTTGGTAAAAGGTGTCTTAGTCATTTTTCCAAGAAGACACGACTCACAAGTGTCATATGACTCGAGGTCACATGAACCTAAAAGTCCGTCCCCATGGAGTTTTGAGATACGCTTCTCATTAATATGACCAAGACGGCAATGCCACAAATAAGTATGATTTACATCATTAGGTTTAGATTTCTTATTTACATGATAGACATTGTCATTATTTTCATTCTTGACATCCAAGATATAAAGGCCATTAAATGAATTAGCAATACCATAAAGCACATCATTTAAGTAAATGGAAAATTTCTTATTCTCAATAAGAAACTTAAAACCTTCATTATCCAAACAAGAAATTGAAATAATATTTCTGCTTAAATCAGGAACATAATAACAATTGTTCAAAACAAGAATTAATCCGGAAGGTAAAGTGACTTCATAAGTCCCTACGGCTAATGCAGCAACTCTTGCTCCATTCCGCACGCGTAGATCTACTTCACCTTCTTTAAGCAGTCTCCTATTCTTTAGTCCCTGCACATTTAGACAAATGTGAGAACCACATCCGGTATCCAATACCCAAGAATCAGTGGTATAAAGGAGAATATCTATCATATAGATACCTGAAGTCGACGCAGCCTTGCTGCCCTTCTTCTTCTTTTGCTCTTCCAAGAAAGCCTTGCAATTACGTTTCCAATGACCAATTTCTTGACAATGGAAACAGATTGCATCCTTTTGTGAATCGGGTTTTGCCTCAGAAGCCTTGGCAACCTTTACCTTGCTTATCTTGGGTTTGACAACTTTTGCCTTACCCTTGCCTTTAGCACCAGGCTTCTTCCCATCATGAACCAAGAGCACGGGAGAACCTTTCTCCACAATTTTCATCTCTGCAGTTTTGAGCATCCCATGCAACTCAGAGAGGTTCTTATCCATTCCATGCATGTTATAATTCATCACAAACTGATTATAACTTTTAGGCAATGAATTAAGAATGAGATCCGTGGCTAGCTCCAATGGGATTGGATAGCCATGTTTCTCAAGGTGCTCTACATAACCTTTCATTTTAAGAAAGTGAGGACTCACTTGTTGCCCTTCATTCATTTTACAAGTAGTGAATGCAACAATGGTCTTGTACCTCTCTTGCCTAGCTTGCTCTTGAAACATGGTTCTCAACTCCACGCCTATCTCATAGGCTTCCAAATGTTCCAAACTTTGTTGGAGTTTCGAACACATAGCAGCAAGCATGAGACAACTTACATCTCTAGAATCATTACGATGTGTCTTGTAATTGTCTCTTTCCACCCTAGGGGCAGTAGGCGGTGGTTCAGCAGGGAGAGGCCCATCGAGAATGTACAACTTATCTTCTTGCCTAAGAACGATTCTTATGCTTCGGATCCAATCCATAAAGTTAGTACCATTCTCTTCGAGCTTATCCTTCTCAAGGATTGATCGCAACGACATTGATTGAGTGTTATTAGTCATTATCTACAAATATGCAAAATTTCCAAAATTTAATAAGTACCGGTTTTCATTAAAGAGACAAATAATGTATTTTTCAAACAAAATACTCCCACTAAATTATATAACCTTCATATACATCCAATGTATAATATAATTTAATTGGGCTAAGATCCAACTTTAATTTAACTTTTGAGTCCACGGAGGCGGACCGCTCAAAAACTAAATTAATTAGGTAGACAATCATGTCAATCATATCCCATATGATTCTTAGATCCTTTTATGAGATTCTTCGAGAAATCCAATTTCAAAAAGCATGTTTAATCTCATCTTTTGCCTAGGCCCAAAACTGTTTTGACGCCTAATTAAGTCCAACCATTTTAAACGCATAGGAACCATTCAATTTAACGCACCTTGCGGAGGCAAGCCCACATTAAATTAATGAACCTCATCTTGCTCATACATGAATAAAATCAATGCACTTCGCGGAGGCGAACCCACATCAAAATCATCCATATATAAACAAGTGTTTTAATCATGGCATGGCAAATAATGACTTAAAACTTTCTTTGAAGGTTCATCACATATAGCATATAACACATTTATGAGCACATAATATAAACATGTTACACATCAAGTTTAGCCACTAAATTAATCTCCATTAATTTAAGCATGATATTTATGTGTCATTAGTTTCTCTATAATTATGAGGATGAGACTATTTCAACTTTGGTTATTATCTCCAAATCAAGACAACAAGAAGTGCGGTCGAACTAAGCCATTAGGCAACCACAATCCCGCACTAATTCAAGAAACCAAGAAAGTAGTCCATGTGGCCGAAACTAAGCAATAGATGGTCTCGATGAACGTAGGCCAATTGCATTCACAATTCCACATGGATCTCCAATCATTGAATCAAGAACTTTGTTTCTCAATTTTAGCAATTATGAACTCTTCATAATTCTAACTTCGTTTTATCTTTGAAACTTTGATTGCGATCAATTTTGGGAAACACAATCTCGATGAACGCAGATTAGCCATCCAAAAACTTGAACCAATCTAGGAATCACAAGACTAAAACAAATAGGAAAATCAAACCCCAAAATCCACACACAAACCAACTACCCAAAACCCATTCCAGATCAACAAGTCTGGACTGGTTCTGTTACTGGTTTTGTCGAATTTATCGAAAATTCCATATTCAGACTTTAACCAAAATCAGAACAAATCTTGACTACCGAGCGCCCGCCTGCAAAGGACCAGGCGCCCGCTTGAATGGCCAGAATAGTATAGAATTTTAAAGTTCGAAAATTTTGTCTCAAAATTATTTTTCCCCGATTATTAAAACTTTGATCCAATCAAAAATCAATAATCAAAATAATTCAGAATCCACCATAATTTGTTATTGCGATTGAATCGTGCGATTAAAGTTGGAAAAACAATAAACCACATAGAATCACAAAACACATAAACATCATATAATCCAATATTCATATCATGCTTGGCACATAAACAATTTATATACACGCAACATGATCCAAGTATTGAATTAATCAACATGAACGGGGCTCTGATACCACTGTTGGGTTTCCAAGTAACATGCGCAGCGGAATATAGCAATTAAAATTTTAAGAAACCCAAAGCCATGGATCTGCTCATGTGATTAAATCAAATACAACATAATGAATAAAGGAAAAAACTAACCCTTGATGACTATCAAAGTTTTCTTCGGTCTTGGTGGAGAAACTTGAAGACTTGATCACGATCACAAAGCTTGAACACGAACTTTGAAGATGATGATTTTCACCCTCTAGCGGTATCCACACTTCGAACGAATATCAAAGGAGCTTCTTTGATCTTGGTTGCTAGACCAATAATTGTAAAACACGCTTTCACAATTTAATAAAGAACTATATGGAATTTATTTTGTGAATTATTTTGTTCCTCAATCAATGATATCTTAGAACAAAATAAAATCTCTCTCAAACTCTTTGAGACTCACAAAAGCACTTGTTCATATGGTCTGGCCGAATTGGGGTTTTTATACACAATTAAGACCTATTCCAAATAGGAATCTTGTGCCAAAAACCATTCCTAATCAAATTAGGAATTTTCAAACCGGCATACCAGGCGCCCGCCTGGTCCTACCCAGGCGCCCGCCTGTTTGGACAGAAAGTCCAATTCCTTTCCGGCTTGAACAGGCGCCCGCCTGGTGCAACCCAAGCGCCCGCTTGGTTGACCAAGAGGCCCAGAACTTTCCAGAAATTCCTTGGAGGTCCTCCGACCCTAAATGCCAATATAGTCGTCTTATTTAAGATTCGTTCTATTGTGTGTGACCCTCTAGGATTATACTAAGTTGGCAATGGGCTCAAACATGATCCCATAAGATATGATTAGGTTCTAGCAAACCGTCATACCTACCCAAATAGTATAACTAGATACAAGTTCGCATTCCTTTAGAATATGTCACAATCCCTTTGTCCACGATGTCATTGAACACAAGTCATGGTCAAACAGTCAACTTGTTTTGTTCAATACTTTCTCGATTCCGAATATGTTGATAATTCAAATGCTATTGATCCAATCAATCCATTTGAGTCCGGCCGAACATTTCATCAACATCATTCCTTCGAGGGGCCCAAGCTTGACATCTCTCCGTGGAGGGACAAATCCATTTAGCTTATTATTCTTCCCAACGGGAATCCGATTATGCCAATCATACCCTTTATAACTACCGTGTTAAGGTAGCGTTTGAATATGTCAAACACAATGTTCATCAAGTGGAAGACTATAATAACTTCATGTCTAAGGATTCAACTGACATAACTAATATGAGATATATGTACGACATAGACCATGACATAAATCTCATACAGCGGGTCATGTCCAGTACCTTGTTCCAAACAAGTACCCATAAATCTAACATGATCATCCCATGATCATTTAGCCTTTATACTAGTGCTTAATAAGTACTAAGGACGGGGATTATTATAAGTAAACATGAACAACAATAATAATCAAAACATCTCTTTATTGATATGAAATAAATGATAACAATTACAACGTTTATTAAACGTGCCTATGGCACCACTACCAACAAGGTTAAGAGTGCGGTCGGTGAGAGTGCGGTCGGATGATATGCGGTAGGTTGAGTGAGGTAGGTTGAGAGATTGAAAACTTGTGTCTTAGAGATTTTTGGCAAATGATAAGTTAGTCAGATTTTAGCTAAGGCAATGAGGTAAACAAACAAACACAATTCACAATTGTTCTTAAATCTGAAATATCAAACACTAAAAGACAAATGAGATTAATATGAACAATAACACCAAGATGAACAAGACTTAAAGTAAATTTGCAGAAATGAAAAGAGCAGTAAGTAAAGAACACAATGATTTGGAAAGGTTCGTTCTGTTAAAAGATCTACGTCTTTTACCAAGATGGTCAGTCTTGGATTTTGAATGAGGTATATATTAGATTCACTTGAGTACAGATTACAAAGATGAAGTATTTGAATCAACACCTATTTCTATGAAGAACAATCCTAGACTTAGACCAGTGTATCTCTAATGATTCAATCTATGTGATTGATCAATAGGGGTGAGTGTGTGTATAAGGATCAAAAGCTCTTTGGAATCTATATGATATTAGAGCGTAATGAAACTTGTGTGATGAGGCTTGAGATTTGATCTTTGAAGGTTGCTGGAGACTTGTTGAAGACTTGAAGGTTGAGTGCTTCAAGATTCGAAGGATTCTGGAAATCTTGAGTATGATCTTCAATCACCAATAATTTCAACAGCAATTTCTCTCTTAGAATCTCAGCTATTTTTCAATGAAGAACACAAGGACTATTTATAGCTTTGAATGAGAAACTAGCCGTTGGAAATACTTGGGGTCCAAGTTGAAGAACAATGAGTTGTTGAATTCTAATTAGAGCTCAGTCTGAGTTGTCCTTTTGTTATAGAGTCATGGTGGTCCAACTATACTATGATGACAGTTGTATTCAAATTTGAAATTTGAATCTGCAACGTTCTAAACTAACCAAGGTAAGTATATAAGAGTGACCATGGTTAAGTTTGAACCACCTTGAGTTTTCTTCAACCAAGGTTTCATGCGGTAGGATGAGGCATGCGGTAGACATCATGCGGCAAGGTAGACAGCATGAGGTAACCTTGGTCATGCGGTAGGCTCCATGCGGTAGGCAAGGACCTTACCTCATATCTCCAAACTTAGAAAATTTGAGGGTCCTAATCTGCTAAGCCTATTCAACTATAAAGTGGACTATTCTAAATGAAGCACAAGTACTTCTTACAGTATATCCTAAAGTCCACAAAGAGTAAAATAAGGTTATGGGATCAATCAAATTAAGGTAATAGGAGTGGTTTATAATAAGCATACCCAACAATCTCCCCCTATTTGATTGAGACCATTACCTACTATAACAAAGGCTAATTCATTGTACTTGGTAAAAACATGTTTTCAAGAATAAGCTTTTTATTAATATCATGTCCCAAGTCAATGCACACTCTAAGCCAATATCATAGATTTCTATCATCCTAAAAAGAAAAAACAAATTACTAATTCTAGAAGATAGAAATAATATTTGAAGCATTTCAAAATAAGTGAATACTGAAGAATAGAAATGCATCAAACACAATAACAACATACTCCAAAACAATAATCATTAAAGCATAGGAGTAAAATCACAAAAGAGAAATATTGTTTTAAGTTACAAACGCAAAATAAAAACAGAAAAGTAGAATTGTTTTAAACACCAAGTTTTCATGACCACATGCGGTCAGATCAAATGCGGTCAATGTCGATAAGGTCTTCAATGAATTTTGCGGCAAGAGGAAAGCGGTAGGCTGGGATATTCAATCCTGGAATCATGACTGGAGCAGTGACTCCATCTTCTTCTTCAAATTCACCTTCAGCTTGAACATTGCCATGACTAGGTTCAACACCTTGAATGGCCTCATGCATAGCTTGATGAATGCCTTGACGATTTAGCCTGTTCATTACAGTATTGACGCGGTTGGATAGGAGGTCGATCTTGGTAGACTGGCCTTCAATCCTAACATTGTTTACTTCAATACGGTTTGTTTGGATTTTCATGGCTTCAGTCATAGCATCTTTGGAGTGAATTTCTCTACAATAGTTAGGAGTGCGGTATTGGTGTGAATCATGATTTCCTCTTTCAGTGATGATTTTACCTTCTTCAGTTCCTTGTCCAGCTCTTCCTTAATTTCAAGTTTATCATCATTCATAAATTTTGAGAGTTCTTTGCTTGCTCCCTTAACACCACTAACAACACTGTTACTGATGTAATCAGTTTGCCTTCTAAGAGCTTCTTTGAGTGCGGCAAGAGTGAGGGAAGGAGTATCTGCGGCAGGAGGTGGAGGAGGGGTAGAGGTGCTAGTTGTTCTGTCAATGATGTCCTTAACAGCCTTTGTTATCACAACACTCTCCCCCTTAATGGTCGAAACCATCTCAGAAGGAAGTGCGGCAACCCCATGCTTAAGAGCGGCTTGATCAGCCCTGACCTCACGTAGTTCTTCTCGAAGTGCAACTATACTAGCAACAAGATTAGAAACCTGATTTTGGGTATCTGCCTGCATCTGAGTCAAAAGTTTAACTGCGGCAAGGAGCTCAGCAGTGGATGATGCGGCAGCCTCAGGTAGTGCGATTGAGGGAGTTGGTGCGGCAGGATCTGGGAGAACGGCAGGAAGGACCTTGTCAATTCCTTGCTCAGAAATAGGAACAGTAACGGTTGGGGGCACGGTCACATCAATATCATCAACTTTAACAAATGCATCTGATTTTTTCGGAACAATATCTTCAACATTCTCAACATCCATATCTTTACCACCTATGGACTTATCACTTTCAGTGGAGCTTGCCTTCTCCTCATCTTCTTAGCTTTCATCAACTAAACCTTTGTCAATAGGTTTGGTTGGAGGTGCGGCATCATCAGCCTCAGAGTTATCATCAACATCCTCATCATCAGTCTTCCCACTTTCATCTGCGGCAGAACTATCATTGTCCTCGGATCGAGAGACCTCTTCCATGTCATCTAGTTGAGCATCCAACACAAAATTCTTCGAAATTTTCGGAGGAGATACGGTAAGGTCTTTATCAGAGGCGAATTCTGGAGAGTGGACTTCATGTGATGGAGGTTTGACCTTGGCCTTTTTGGAGACTTTAACTGGACTGGGAGTATGAGACCTCTTTTTAGGTTTCTCAACTCTCTCAAGTGAAGGCTCCCCATGACTTGCGGCAGCTTTAGATTTGGGGGCAGAAGAAGCTATAGACTTAGATGGAATGGAAGTCTTGGAAGGTACGGTATAGAGAGTCTTGGATGACTTAGCTTTGGGTTGAGTGACAGGGGAAGTGGGTGCGGTCGAAGTGACCTTGGGTTTTTATAGGGGCTTTGGTTTTGGAGTGGTAGGGACCGATGGTTCAGTGATTGTGATTCCAGCCGCAGATGGTTTGGACTTCTTCACAACAGATGGTTCACCAACCTTTTCTTTTCCTTTAAAGGAGGTTTGAGGAGAGGGAACATCAATGCCTTTAGCTTTTGCCTTCAAAGCGGCAGCTTGCTTCCGTTCTTGTTCAAATGCGGCAGCTTTTTCTGTGGTCATTTGATTGTCACCCAAATTTATAAGTCCACGCTTCGTGTACTTAGGAAAAACATATGCTTCAACCGGATCTTTCAACAGATAGAATCTATACATCTCATCTCCAAAAATTTTTCTGTAGTTTGTTTTCATTGACTTGCGGCAGAAGTCTTTTGATGTAGAAATCATCACCTGGTAGTTTGGATTTTTCTCATACAACTCCTTGATTCGAAGAGTGAGACCCAACAAGTAAGAGATAAGATGGCTGTTAGTGCGGTACTTCGTCTCGCCTGCATCAGCCGCATCCTTATAAGAAAGGATATTAACCTTCAACACGTCATATATTATCTGACCCCAATCCAATTGCCTTCCCAGGTAGATCGCAGCACAGATCATCCACTGCGTATTGTTGAAGTTAGCATGATTGCCAGTCTTGCATAGGAGGGCATGATCAACCAGGTGCCCTATATGATACATTATTTCTCCCACATCTTTTCGTTTGATCTTAAGGATATCAAATGATCCAGCAAGCTTCTTTGCCAAACTCTTAATTTCTTCTTTTGTGATGTCCTCTGGTCCGCCCTTGAGCCTATTAATGCCTAAGGCATGGGCTAAGTCACTTGCATCGAAAGATAGGTCAATGCCCATGACCTTTGCTTTGATGAATTTGGGTTGAGAATCAGGTTCGTCAGCACTTTCCATCTCTACCGCAGAACTGAAGAACTCATCTACAAATGCCGGTAGGTGGAAATCTTGGTTAATGGTAAATAAAGGAAGGATCCCAGATTTCTTGAGTCTAGCAAGAATATTGCGGCCGATAGCATCCATCTTAAGATCCTCATGGTCCAACACAATGCCTGGAATGAAGTGATTCAAGTCCTGAAACAAAACAAAGTGCAAAGTTTAAGATTTAGAAGAAACCATGCGGTCACTTGTCATAAAAAAAAGCGGCAAGGAGATGCGGCAAGTGAGGCACGGTAAATTAGAGATGCGGTAGATAGATCAAGGGAGGTTACCACAAACATCAATGAGATTACAAAAGTCAGATCAAAACATGAATAGTGCACGAACATGAAATGTCAAGGGAGGGTAAATTAAATGGATCAAAATATGAAGTATGCCAAGAACACAAAGAACATTTTGACGAATACGAAGAACATCCTAAACACTTATACCCAGATTTCCAAAGAAGTGACCAAAAGTGAATGAAAATTACATAACCAGAAATGGAATCACAGATTAAGCGATAAAATCATATCAATTTTAAGAAACAATCGACATTAAAATCAGACATTGAGAGGGGATTTCAAAGAAAAACAAAAAAAAATCACAAACCTATTTGGGTAAAAACACGCCCAAAAATAGAAATAATACATCCATGAAATCATGGAATGAACGAGTTCATCCTGACGAAGTGATAACCAACAAGTTTGCACTACATTGAAGCAAGAAATTTGAAGAATCGAAGAGAATATGAAAAGGTCTTAAAAAAATATCTGCCAAGAACAAAAATGGCGAGTTCAAGAATTCATTCCTTGATAATGATAGGAGAAGTAGATTGTGGTTGATTATCGTCTCCAGAATCAATGGATTTCGAAGATTGCTTGGAGTGATGTTTCGAAGTCATTATATATAGAGAAAATGAGAGAGAGGGAGGCGGTTTATAGAGAGAAGTTTAGAGAGAGAAAGAGAGGTTTTGATTTTTATGAAAAAGTGATATGAGCAGAGTGGTGGAGAGGTAGAAGGAAGTGGAACGGTTTTGGTGGAGGGTGGTTTGCAGAGGTCAGGGTGATGGGAAGATGGAGGGTTAACTCTGCAAAAGGTACTGAGGTGACCTAGGTTGTCTACTTTTCATTAAATGCAAGGTGACAAGGTGTCAAATCAGGATAGCCAATGACGGCTCAATAAATATTTAAGGAATAAAAATTAAATGAAAATATAATGCTCCAAAATAATTTTGAATTAAATAAAAGCGAGGGAAAAGTGGAAGTTACCTTAATGCCCTTGAGGTAGATATCTTCAAAATATCTCAAAATATTATTAAGTTAGAAGACTTACCTGGGTCCGTAGAATGCGGTAACTGGAAAGGCGACCGTGCTATATGCGGTCGATGTGAGATGCATACCTTGCTTTATATTTTAACTTCTCTAAGGTAGTGAACACATGACATTGTTTACCACCTTAATAGATTTCCTCGAAACCTTTTGAAATAACTGATCATTAATGCGGCAGCATGAAATTTGCGGCAGCTTTAGAGATGCGGTCAAGAGAGAGATTTTAGATCATTGTTACTTGCTTGACCATGAGATATCTGCCGTGTACCTACTTATTGAACTTAAATACAAACATTTAGTACACAAAACCATATGGACAAGTTTGAGTTAGAGTTCTAGCATACCCATTTCTCCTCTTAAATACCTAAATCTCTTGGAATCGAGAGCCTTGGTGAGAATATCTGCAATTTGATCATCAGTACTCACATGCTCTAGATGGATATTACCTTTTTCCACATGATCCTTGATTAAGTGGTATTTGATATCAATGTGTTTGGTCTTGGAATGCATGACAGGGTTGTTAGAGACAGCAATGGTAGATGTATTGTCACAATAGATTGGACAATTTTCTTCTTTGATTCCGTAGTCAATCAATTGTTGCTTCATCCACAGCACTTGGCAACAGCAGCTTCCAGCAGCTATATATTCATCTTTTATGGTAGATACAGAAACTGAGGCTTGTTTCTTGCTTGCCCATGAAACTAGTCGATTTCCAGGGAAATGACAAGTTCCACTTGTGCTTTTCCTGTCAATGGTACATGCTGCATAATCTGCATCTGAGTAACCTATAAGATCAAAAGTTGAATCTTTGGAGTACCAAAGTCCAAGGTTAATAGTCCCAGATAGATATCGAATAATACGTTTAACAGTAATAAGATGTGCTTCTCTAGGATCAGCTTGATAACGAGCACAAACGTAAACACTAAACATGATATCGGGTCTACTAGCGGTTAAGTATAGGAGAGAGCCAATCATACCTCGATACAGGTTTGATAAACCTTCTTACCTTTCAAGTCTTTATCTAGCTTGTTACCAGTAGCCATGGGAGTGTCGTATGCCTTTGCATTTTCAAGTCCAAATTTCTTGATGAGATCTCTTGTGTACTTAGCTTGGTTGAGGAAGATGCCTTCAGCACATTATTTAATTTGTAGCCCAAGGAAGAATGTCAATTCTCCCATCATGCTCATCTCAAATTTGCTCTTCATGAGTTTCTCAAAACGCTTACACAACAATTCATTAGTAGAACCAAAAAATAATATCATCTACATATATTTGAACAAGTAAAGTATGATCATTATATTTAGCAATAAATAAATTTGTGTCAATCTTACCACGCTTGAATCCCTTTTCAAGGAGAAATATAGATATAGTATCATACCATGCTCGTGGAGCTTGTTTGAGTCCATACAAAGCTTTACGGAGTTTGTAGAAATGATTTGGAAATTTGGAATCTTCAAATCCGGGCGGTTGAGCAACAAAGACAGTTTCTTGAAGTTCACCGTTGAGGAATGCACTCTTCACATCCATTTGATATAGCTTGAATCTTTTGTAAGAGACATAAGCCAAGAATATTCTTATAGCTTCGAGTCTCACAATGGGGGCAAATGTTTCGTCGTAATCAATGCCTTCTTCATGTCTATAGCCTTGTGCAACCAACCTAGCTTTGTTTCTTGTGATGCTTCCATTCTCATCCATCTTGTTTCGGAACACCAACTTTGTACCAATCACTCCTTGATCTTGTGTCCTTGGAACTAAGGTCCAAACTTTACATTTTTCAAATTGGTTGAGCTCTTCTTCCATAGCAACAACCCAACTTGAGTCTTGGAGTGCTTCATCAACTTTCTTGGGTTCAACTTGAGATATGAATGCGGTAAGTGCATCATAGTTTGATCTTCTTGTTCTAACACTAGAATGCAAATCACCAATGATATTCTGAATTGGGTGATCTCTGACCTCACGAACTTCTTGAGGTATGTCTGGTTGAGTTGATGGTGGTTGTAAATCTTCTAGTGGTACATCATTTTAGCCATCCCAATCATAAGTGATTTGAGGGATAGGTTCTTCAACATTTATGGATGTTTCAACTTCAACTCCATTTGAGGTAGCAGCAGATGAGGTAGCTTCTGGTGCTTCAGGTGAGGTAGATGGATTTCCTTGTGTTGATGGATTTTGCGGTCGAGTTGTACCTATCTTGTCGCGACCCCGGACCCCGCGGGCCCGAGACCGCGAGCTGGACGTCGACTCTAAAACCAAAACTAAGAAGTACTGAAGTTAAAAATTTTCATTTGATACCAAAAAGGGTAAAGATCCAAGGATTACAATCCCAAGTTTGAAAATAACCAATTACAACTAACATAAACTTCCACAAGTTTATGCCCAACAAAAGATAAATATACAAATCCTAATGACGTCAATGTTTTGTACAATTATCCCCAAAATGGTTACACATTTACATAATGTAAACCAACCTATAACAACCTTCCCCAAAAGAGTGGATCCACACTCGACGTCCTCTTTCTCGTGATCGGCGAGACTAATCCTTAGCACCTGGGGGGGGGTTAAGGAAAAACAAAGATAAAAAGAAAAGGGGGGTGAGATAAATCTCAATAAGTTACTAATGCAACTACATGACATGCTATGATGCAATATACAATAAGCAATAATAATTATCACATATCACATAGCATTTATCACATAACAGATAGCAGCGGAAATAAACACATAACAAAGGATATAGCCAAGGTTTTCCAAACCGGAACATCCAAATAAAGGATCTCTGCGCAGCTTCAATAATCAACAAATCATCATCTTCATAATAGCATGAAAGCCGAAGAGAAAACCCCCGGTACCGGAACCAATAACATAAAAGAAGTGTCACAAGGGACGGGAGACATGCCACAAAGTCATGCTCCAAGTAGCTAATATGCACACAAAGGAGGTAGCTCTTCTCACATCCAAGGCCAATCTGGAGGAGGGTAATAATTGGGCAAAACAATGGTCAATATCATAATGGACTTGGCTGTGCCATCATAATATTTCGCATCGCCTGATGCAACAAGTATGCCAGCTGGGCTTCCAAATAAATGCAAAGTAGTAATAATTTAGCATGAATGAACAACTTAAGGTTCCAAAGTAGGGAACCAATCCAATTAAATCACCACAAAGGTAAACCAATACAAACTGCACATCAAAGGTGAACCACATTCCCAAAAATGATAATTAATCAAACTCCATATCATATTTATTCACAAAGGAATCAAATCCACACAATAAAGTGTTCCACGGTGTTATCTTAAGTTAATTAGAAGGATTAAACCTAAACTAGTTAAGCCATTTAGTTTAAACAAGCAAAAAGGTCAATTCCTGGAACAGGGGCGGGCGGGCGCCTGGAATAGGGAAGGCGGGCGCTTGCGAGTGGCAGAAACTTATGGTCATGAAATTCTCAAGTGGGCGGGCGCCTAAGGGCTTAAGGGCGGGCGCTCGGAAGTGATCTGGGTCGGAAAAATCAGAGTTGGGTTCACCATTTTTGAGCCAAAACACAAATCTTCAATAAATGCTCAAAATCAAAGCTTTCGACTAGTTTCCAAGGTACCAAAACAACATCTAAACATCAAGGGAGCCTAAACAACACCATTTATCAACCAAATTCAAGAATCAAATCCAACATTCAAGGTATCACCATTTTCAACCAAAAAACCCCAAATAAATTCCAAACAAATTCAAAACTCAACCAAACTTCAAATATAACACATTAAGCATTATCTAAACATGATATGAACATTCTAACATCAAAATGGGGGAAAAGTAACTTACCTGCAAATTCTCAAAGTTGATGGATTTCAATTCTTTTTGGCTTCCTACGATCCTATCGACGATCTAAACAAGGTTCACGTTTTAAGAAATGAGAGAATATGATGGGAAGATGGAGAAAATGAAGAGAGAAGAAGGAGAAGAAAACTTACCCCAAAAGCTAGAGTGAGAGGGAGTTGTTGCTGGGAGAAGAATGGGGAGGGTGTTAGGGTGAGGGAGGTGAGTAGGGAGAAGATAAAGAAAATGAAATGTTACACCTAGCCCCCTTCCCCCACTAACTAGCACAAATACTTACACTCCCGACTAACAAAGACTCAACACTTCCACACTAGCCCAAATGACCCAAATAAAAAGCTAGGCATAAATATTATAACACATAAATTGCACACATAATTATTTAAATAAATAATAATTTAAATAAATAAATAAGCAAATAATTAAATAAAAATCATTTAATTACTAATAAAATAGAGCCTATATTTCGGGTCGTGACATTCACTCCCCCTTAAAGAAAATTCGACCCGAATTTTAACGAGACTTACCTTAAACAAAAAGCCACGTAAATTTCCTCTGGATCTCATCACGAAGCTCCCACGTCGACTCCTCAACTCTTGGACTTTGGAATCTAGGATCCGAACCGGTCGTTCCTCATAAGTCATATCGGGCTCAATATCCTCCGGTAACCTCGGTAACACGTGAGACGGATCATGAACATACTTCCGAAGCATAGAAACGTGAAAGACGTTGTGCAACCGGTCTAACGATGGCGGCAACGCGAGACGATACGCTAGAAGTCCAACCTTTCCCAAAATCTCAAACGGACCAATAAACCTCGGAGCCAACTTGCCTTTCTTCCCAAATCTACGAATACCCACCTTCGGAGACACTTTCAAGAATACCAAATCACCGGTCTGAAAACTAAGATCTCGCCTTCGGTTATCTGCATAGCTCTTATGTCGACTCTGGGCTGTCTTCAATCTATCCCGGATAACTCTAACCTTTTCAACTGAATCCCGAAGCAAATCGATACCCAAAACTTTCGCTCCACCGACCTCATCCCAACAAATAGGCGATCTACACTTTCTTCCATACAAGGCCTCAAACGGAGCCATCTCGATACTAGCCTGATAACTGTTGTTGTACAAGAATTCCACTAACGGTAGGTGCGAATCCCAAGAATCAGAAAAGTCTAGAGAACAAGCTCGCAACATATCCTCAAGAATCTGAATAGTCCTCTCGGATTGACCGTCGGTCTGAGGATGAAAAGCCGTACTGAATCGCAATTCTGTACCCAAAGCTTCCTGAAATGCCTTCCAGAACCTAGAAGTAAACCTCGGGTCTCGATCTGACACAATGCTAACCGGAACTCCATGCAATCTAACAATCTCATCAATATAAAGGGTCGCAAGCTTCTCCATCGAATACCTGATGTCAATAGGCAAGAAATGGGCACTCTTGGTCAATCTATCTACTATTACCCAAACACTGTCAAACTTCCTACGGGTACGAGGCAGTCCCGTAACGAAATCCATAGTCACATGCTCCCATTTCCACTCGGGAATCTCTAACGGCTGAAACAATCCCGCGGGTCTCTGATGCTCGGCTTTGACCTGCTGACACGTTAAACACCTCGATACATACTCGGCTATTTCTCTTTTCATATTAATCCACCAAAATTGTTGCTTCAAATCCTGATACATCTTCGTACTACCCGGATGAATAGTATACCTCGATTTGTGACCCTCATCAAGAACTCTCTGTTTAATTCCATCAACATCCGGAACACACAATCTTCCACGGAAAGTCAATACTCCACTCGAGCCCAATGAAAAATCCTCGAAGTTCTTTTCCTTCAATTTACCCATTATCTTCACCAACTCGGGATCTTCTTTCTGACCTTCCTTTATCCTCTGAACTAGGGTCGGAGATACCCTAATATTCGCAAAAATAGCCCCATGTCTCGATTCACGAGGAGACCAATCTCGAACATCCTCAAGCATTTTCCATTCTCGAATCATTATCGAAGCCACATAAGACTTTCTACTAATCGCATCGGCTACCACATTCGCCTTTCCCGGGTGATAAGAAATCGTGCAATCATAATCCTTCAATAATTCCATCCATCGGCGCTGTCGGTTGTTCAACTCTTTCTGGGAGAAAAGGTACTTCAAACTCTCGTGATCCGTAAAAATCTCAAACTTCGCCCCATAAAGGTAGTGCTTCCATTTGTGCAACGCAAAGACTATGGCCGCTAACTCCATATCATGAGTCGGGTAATTCTGTTCACTCGGGGTCAACTTCCTCGAAGCATACGCAATTATTTTCCCATTCTGCATCAACACACAACCCAAACCCTCTTTAGAAGCATCACTGAAAATCACTAGGCCATCGCTCCCATTAGGCAAAGTCAAGATCGGTGCAGTAGTCAACCTCTTCTTCAATTCCTCGAAACTCTTGTCACATTTCTCGGTCCACACAAACGGAACATTCTTTCGGGTCAACTGCGTTATCGGAGTAGCAATCCTCGAAAACCCTTCAATAAACCTTCTGTAATACCCGGCTAAACCAAGAAAACTACGAATCTCGGTCACTGACTCGGGTCTCTTCCAATCCACTATGGCTTCAATCTTAGAAGGATCCACCGAAATACCGTCTTTCGAAATAACATGACCCAGAAATGACACCTTCTCGAGCCAAAATTCGCATTTACTAAACTTCGCAAACAATTTCTCCCTCGCAAGAACGGATAAAACTGTCCTCAAGTGTTGCTCGTGCTCCTCCCGAGATTTCGAATAAACAAGAATGTCGTCGATGAAAACCACCACAAACGAATCAAGATAAGGATGGAAAACTCGGTTCATCAAATCCATAAACACGGCCGGCGCGTTAGTCAACCCAAACGGCATAACTAAGAACTCGTAATGACCATACCGAGTGCGAAAAGCAGTCTTCAGAATATCCTCCGATCGAACCTTCAACTGATGGTACCCACACCTCAAATCAAGCTTAGAGAAAACCACGGACCCTTGAAGCTGATCAAACAAATCATCAATATGGGGTAGAGTATATTTATTCTTCACCGTAACCTGATTCAACTTCCGGTAATCTATACACAATCTCAACGAACCATCTTTCTTCCGCAAAAACAATACCGGTGCTCCCCACGGGGAAACACTAGGGCGGATAAACCCTCGATCAAGCAACTCTTGCAACTGAACCTTTAATTCCTTCAACTCTGCGGGAGCTAACCTATAAGGCGCTTTCGAAATCGGAGCCGTACCCGGCAACAGATCTATACAAAACTCAATCTCACGATCGGGAGGCATATCATACTCGGTAGAGAAAACATCGGGAAATTCCCGAACTACCCGAACACTATCAAAACTAGGGGATTCCTTCCTAGTATCAAGAACACTAGCTAAATACCCCTCACAACCACTATGCAATAATTTTCTCGCTTTCATAAAAGAAATTAAGCGAACCTTCCTACTCAGAGGACTAGCCTCAAACACAAATTTAGGCACATCGGGAATAGAAAAAGTAACAGTTTTCTTACGGCAATCAACGGACGCATGAAACTTGCTCAACCAATCCATACCCAAAATGACATCAAAGTCTTGGATAGGAAGAACCACCAAATCCGCACAAAGGACACGACCACAAATAACCACATCACAAGCACGAAAGACTCGATCAGAAATCAAGCATTCTCCTATAGGGGTCGACACCTCTAGCACGTACGGTAAAGACTCGAATGCAGCATTTAACATGGAAGCAAATTGCACAGAAATGTATGAATGAGATGATCCTGGATCTACTAACGCTCGCGCGCTCACATTAGACACAGAAACAATACCTCCAATAACGGATGGATCATCGGTGGCTTGTTGTTGATTCATGGCATAAACCTTTCCTTGAACTTTGGGCTTCCCTGCGGCATCCCTTTTCTGACCCTGATTAGTACCAACTCCTGAACCGGATGCTTGACCTTTACCTCTAGTACAATCCCTTGCGAAGTGCCCCATTTGACCATAATTGGTACACCTTCCTTACTTCTTCCAACAACGGTCTTCAGAATGACCTTCCCTTTGACAATACGAACAAAGCCTCCTAATTTGGCTCCCTTGGTTCCCGGAAGTGGTACCCGGGTTCCTTGGGGTCGGTTGCCCTCGGAACTGAGATTGTCCCCCAAAGTTACCTCGGTTATCGGAACGGTGTTGTGGCTTGCTTTGCCCTCCCGGCTTGCTCGGGTTGGCCACCTCGGTCTTCCTCTTATGTTCCCCAATATCTTGCTCTATAAGATAGGCTTGATCCACCGCATCTTGGAATGTCACAATCCGTTGAGCAATGAGTTGAGTACGGATGGAGGTCTTCAATCCCCGAATAAATCTCATAGCCTTTTGTTCCTCGGTCCTCACCAAATAGTCGCAATACCGGGCTAATTCTATGAACTTAGCCGAGTATTGTGCTATAGACAACACACCTTGCTCCAAGTTGAGTAGCTCGATCTCCTTTCGGTTTTGATCCACAACCGGAATGAAATGCTCCTTGAATTTGCGCACGAACAACTCCCACGCATACACCGTGTGATTATCATCCCAAGTAGCTTTAACGCCCTTCCACCAATGCTCGGCGGCTCCCACAAGCTTGTAAGCCGCAAACCGACTATTCTCACTACCATTCTTTGCTACAAAACAGAGATTAGAAGAAATGCAAGATGAATTAAAATCAACAACATAAACATTTTTCTTACGAATCCCTTTGAGCAAAATGACGCCGGATGTGCCATCTTTGATGAGACAGAAGTTTGAGGTGAAGTGGCATTGCAATCCTTTGTCGTAGAACTGAGATATTGAGAGTAGATTGTGTTGTAGTCCAATAACTAGAGAGACTTCTTGGATGGTGATTTTTCCTTTTCGAATAACTCCATATCCTACAGTCTTTCCTTTGTTATTATCTCTGAAGGTTACTGATGGACCTTTCTCTTCACGGACATCTTCCAATAAGTTGATATCTCCGGTCATGTGCCTTGAACAACCACTATCGAGATACCATAAACTTGATCTATCCTTGGAGAGTTCATCCATTAAGCAGAGAACCTATAAAATAAACATTTAAGAACAAGGTCCCCTTTTATTCTTTTGGGTACAAAGGGTTAGCAACTTTTAACAACCCACACTTGCCTCACAGAAGGGGGTTTAAGCCTTTTGGGATTTGGTGTGAATCTTAAAATACATTCAGCAGCCTTGTGACCTTAATCATCACACACGGAACAATGGTGGAAGCCACCCAACTGAGGGTTAACAAACTTCGTTGAAGTCTTGAGCACAACATTGTTTACTGGTATGGATGAGGTCTCCTTAACAAAGTTCATCCTCTTGAACTTTGCTGCTTGCCGCCACTTGTGGTCGCCGGCTTCCAGGATGCGGTCGCCAGCTTCCTAGGTCCGGTCGATTGACCTCGCGGCAATATCACGCGGTAGGGAGCACCATCTACCTTTCTAGAGGAAGCCTCCGCGGTAGGTTCATCCACGGCAATACCTTTCAACTTTGCCTTGCCAGTTTGTTTCTTAAGGTAGACATAGTTGAACTCTAGTTTCTTCTTTGGTTCTTGTCCTACACCCTTTGAAATATGATGTTTAGCCTTCGACCCTTCCAAAGTTTGCTGGGTAAATTTCTCATCTCTTTCACAACAAGATGCACATTTAAAGTTGTCACTAGTTTGAAATCCCAAGCCTTCCTTATCACCACTAGACTTTTGAGATTCTAAGATTTGTTCCATAGTGACACGTGAATTGGTCCACTCATTAGTAATCCTTTTAAGGTCATTTATCTCAGCAACCAATTCATCGTTTTTAACTTTAAATATAGCATTTTGTTCTTCTAAGAAATGGTTTCGATCAGTAACATGCTCTTGATCTGCTCCTTAAGGAGGGTGAGTTCAGATCTTAGTAGAGATTTCTCCGTCTTAAGCTGGGAAATTTCTTCAGTTGAAAGTACTAAAGCTTCCTTCATGCCAGAAAACTTACTAATTACCTATTCAGCTTTCATGAACATCTTTTCTTGTTCATCGAGGGAAATGTCAAACTTTACTTGAGGTGTGCTAGACAGAACTTCCTTCACTTTGGGATTTAGTAGAGCTTTCTTTGCTGCACTCACATCACATCTTGAAAATAGAAGATCACCATTCTTTTGAACCGGAGTTAGGAATCCTTTTTTTGCAAGTTCATCGGCCGTATAACTTATCTGTTTAGGTTTTGCATTTGGTGAGCGACGACTTTCATTATCATCCTCATCATCGGACTAAACGACCAAACAGATGTGACCTTCTTCAGAATCCTCATCGCTTTCATCAGAGTCTGACTCTATCCAAGTAGCTAACTCTTTTGAGGTAGAGTCTTCTTCAGCCATCATTCCCTTTTGCTTTGAATACCTTGGAGTAAAGTTACTTTTATTCTTCATATACTCGTACTTGGGAATTGGACATTCTGATGCGAAGTGACCTGGTTTCCTGCAATTAAAACAAACAAGATCTTCTTTCTTCTTGGAGAAGTTGAAGTTCTCTTTCTTCTTTAAAGGGATGCTCCTTGAAAGCCTTATTGGAGCTTTGCTTGTTGATCCGGGTCTTGCTGTCTTTCTGAACTTTTGGAATCTTTTCACGAACATAGCAAAATCATCATCATCCATATCAAGCAATTCTGATGTGGAGATTTTTGGATCTTCTTCCTCGATCACTTCTTCCTTTTGAGCGACCAACGATAAACTCTTAGTTTTTCCTTCCATTTCTTCAATGTTATGGAGCTTGATATAAAAAACTTTGAGGTTGGCATAGAGGCTTCTGAGTGACATATCATCTAGAAGCTTGGTATCTTCAAGAGTATTTCCTTTGTGAAGATATTGAGAACCAAGAGCAGCGAGAAAATTAACATTGATTTCTTTCTTGGTAAGCTTCTTTCCGAGTGCTGTATAAGTAGTCACGATCTCACAATAACGATCATAAGTGGCTCTGAGTGATTCACCGGGGATCTTAGCAAAGTTGTTGAATCTTCTTTGAATTGAAAACTTTTTGCTTTACTTGCAAGCTTGATCTCCTTCGATGTAATCTTTAATTGCATCCCAAAGTTCTTTAGCTGTAGCACATTCCATTATTTGTCGACGTTGAGACGTACTCAAGGTACTTTGGAGTATGATCTTTGCTTTCACATCCATTCCAACTAGTATTTTCTCTTCATCGATCCATTCAGATTTTGGTTTCTTGATTAATGGTATGTCTGCATTGGTTTCTGGATTCGGGTTAGCTTTCATTGGGAAGTATGGTCCAATGGTAAGACAATCACCAAGTTGCTCGTCCATGGAGTAGAACTGAGTTAGAATGCTGTGCTTCCATATGTCAAAATTATCTTCGTCGAACGCTGGAACGTGAGTGAAGTTAACCGTTGCCATAGTTTTCTGACTTGCCATTTTGAATCGGCACCCAAGCTGTTAAGCTTGAAAAACAGAAGATTTATGAAGGTGTTTGCTCTGATACCACTTGTTGGTCCCAGAGACACAACAAGGGTATGAAAAGAGGCTAGAGGGGGGGAGGTGAATAGCCTATTAAAAATTTCAACCCTTTTTCAAAATTCAACCTTATGCTTATACTTGAAGTTTGCGGTAGATGAAAACCACGTGGTCAAGTATAAAATGCACAACGGAAGTTTTCGTTGAAGCAAGTTTAGAGTTGTTTTTGATAAGTTCAATGCGGTAGGCAAAACGTGCGGTAGGTTAAGAGTGCGGTCGGTGAGAGTGCGGTCGGATGATATGCGGTAGGTTGAGTGAGGTAGGTTGAGAGATTGAAAACATATGTCTTAGAGATTTTTGGCAAATGATAAGTTAGTCAGATTTTAGCTAAGGCAATGAGGTAAACAAACAAACACAATTCACAATTGTTCTTAAATCTGAAAGATCAAACACTAAAAGACAAACGAGATTAATATGAACAATAACAACAAGATGAACAAGACTTAAAGTAAATTTGCAGAAATGAAAAGAGCAGTAAGTAAAGAACACAATGATTTGGAAAGGTTTGATCTGTAAAAAGATCTACGTCCTTTACCAAGATGGTCAGTCTTGGATTCTGAATGAGGTATATATATTAGATTCACTTGAGTACAGATTACAGAGATGAAGTATTTGAATCAACACCTATTTCTATGAAGAACAATCCTAGACTTAGACCAGTGTATGCCTAATGATTCAATCTATATGATTGATCAATCGGGGTGAGTGTGTGTATAAGGGTCAAAAGCTCTTTGGAATCTATATGATTTTAGAGTGTAATGAAACTTGTGTGATGAGGCTTGAGATTTGATCTTTGAAGGTTGCTGGAGACTTGTTGAAGACTTGAAGGTTGAGTGCTTGAAGATTCGAAGGATTCTGGAAATCTTGAGTATGATCTTCAATCACCAATAATTTCAACAGCAATTTCTCTCTTAGAATCTTAGCTATTGTTCAATGAAGAACACAAGGACTATTTATAGCCTTGAATGAGAAACTAGCCGTTGGAAATACTTGGGGTCCAAGTTGAAGGACAATGAGCTATTGAATTCTAATTGGAGCTCAGTCTGAGTTGTCTTTTTGTTGCAGAGTCATGGTGGTCCAACTGTACTATGATGACAGTTGTATTCAAATTTGAAATTTGAATTTGCAACGTTCTAAACTAGCCAAGGTAAGTATATAAGAGTACCCATGGTTAAGTTTGAACCACCTTGAGTTTTCTTCAACCAAGGTTTCATGCGGTAGGATGAGGCATGCGGTAGACATCATGCGGCAAGGTAGACAACATGAGGTTACCTTGGTCATGTGGTAGGCTCCATGCGGTAGGCAAGGACCTTACCTCATATATCTAGACTTAGAAAATTTGAGGGTCCTAATCTGCTAAGCCTATTCAACTATAAAGTGGACTATTCTAAATGAAGCACAAGTACTTCTTACAGTATATCCTAAAGTCCACAAAGAGTAAAATAAGGATATGAGATCAATAAATTAAGGTGATAGGAGTGGTTTATAATAAGCATACCCAACATCACAACTTCTCAACCGCTGGTGTTCCTCAACAAAATGGTGTTGTGGAAAGAAAGAATAGGATGTTGATTGAAGCGGGAAAGACGATGATAGCTGAAGCTAAATTGCCTAAGTACTTTTGGGAAGAAGCTATCAACACAGCATGTTTTACTCAAAATCGTTCCCTCATCAATGAACATCACAACAAGACTCCGTATGAACTTTGGCATGGTAGAACTCCCAACATTGCATTCTTCAAGATCTTTGGTTGCAAGTGTTATATCCTCTACAACGGAAACGAACATAGAGGTAAATTCGATGCCAAAGCTGACGAAGGTATTTTTGTTGGGTATGCCAAACATTCTAAAGCTTTTCGCGTTTTTAATAGATCTACATTAGTCATAGTTGAATCTGTACATGTTACATTTGATGAACATTCTCTCCTTAAGCCACATTTGGCTCCAAATGTTGCTGATGATTCTGCTGAGCTTAATGATACAGGTGCTCCTATTTATGTTGCGCCTACACAAGATCAGAATCTATCAACTCAAGGAAATCTATCTACATCAAATGCGCCTAATTCCTCATATGGCGCGCCAAATGAATCATCAGCTGCGCCTCTTTCGAATGTTGCGCCTCTTGATTCTTCTCACGCGCCTATATCTACTGTTGCATCTGGTGTTAACCCTAGTTTCAATTCTCAACCAGTTCATCCCCCAAATTTTGATGATTTTGAATTTGGTGAAGATGTACCAATTGAAGACCTTCAAGTTACTACAACCCAACCTAACTTACCTCCTGAAATTCGTGAAGTTAGTGGTCACCCAATCAATAATATCATTGGTGATCTAAATGTTGGTGTTCGTACAAGGAGAGCTACAAACTTTGATGTTTACACTGCATTTATCTCTCAAATTGAACCGAAGAAGGCTGATGAAGCGCTCCAAGATCCTAATTGGGTTATTGCAATGCAAGAACTCAATCAATTTGAACGATGTAAGGTTTGGACTCTTGTTCCAAGACCAAATGATCAAGGAGTGATTGGTACGAAATGGGTGTTCAGAAACAAAATGGATGAGAATGGAATCATCACAAGAAAAAAAAAAGCAAGATTGGTTGCACAAGGCTATAGGCAAGAAGAAGGAATCGACAACGATGAAACTTTTGCGCCCATAGCAAGACTTGAAGCTATCAGATTATTTATAGCTTACGCCGCTCACAAGAACTTCAAGTTATATCAAATGGATGTGAAGAGCGCGTTTCTAAATGGTGAACTCCAAGAACAAGTCTTTGTAAGCTCAACCACCTGGGTTTGAAGATTCACAATTTCCAAATCATGTGTTAGTGTACAAACTCCAGAAAGCTTTGTATGGGCTCAAACAAGCACCAAGAGCATGGTACGATACACTATCAAAGTTTCTCATTGAAAAAGGCTTCACTCGCGGTAAAATCGATAAAACTCGTTTCATTGCCAAACATAATGGTCATAAATTACTTGTTCAAATTTATGTTGATGATATTATATTTGGTTCTACTAATGAATTGTTGTGCAAGCGCTTTGAGAAACTAATGAAGAGCAAGTTTGAAATGAGCATGATGGGAGAACTCACATTCTTCCTCGGGCTTCAAATCAAGCAAATGAATTAAGGCATTTTTATCAATCAAGCCAAATACACAAAGGATTTAATCAAGAAGTTTGGACTTGAGAATGCTAAAGCATATGACACTCCAATGGCTACCGACAACAAACTCAACAAAGACTTAAAAGGTAAACGTGTTGATCAAACGCTCTATCGAGGTATGATTGGCTCACTCCTTTATCTTACTACTAGTAGGCCAGATATTATGTTTAGTGTTTGTGTTTACGCTCGTTATCAATCTGACCCTAGAGAAGCGCACTTGATTGCTGTGAAATTTATTATACGATATCTCTCCGGTACTGTTAACCTTAGACTTTGGTACACCAAAGATTCAAATTTTAAACTTATAGGTTATTCAGATGCGGATTATGCAACGTGCACAATTGATAGGAAAAGCACAAGTGGCACTTGTCATTTCCTCGGATACCGACTTGTGTCATGGGCGAGTAAGAAACAAGCTTCAGTGTCTGTATCAACAACGAAAGCATAATATATCGCTGCGGGAAGTTGTTGTTGTCAAATACTATGGATGAAGCAGCAATTGGTGGACTATGATATAATCGAAGAAAATTGTCCCATCTACTGCGACAACACTTCAACCATTGCCGTTTCTGAAAATCCTGTCATGCACTCCAAAACCAAGCACATCGACATCAAATATCACTTCCTCAAAGACCACGTGGAGAAAGGAAATATTCATTTAGAACACGTGGGAACCGACTTTCAAATCGCCGACATTCTAACGAAAGCACTTGACGCGAAACGATTCATCTTTTTGAGAGGTGAAATGGCTATTGTTTGTGCGCGAGGTTTTTGCTTCGATGGCACGCTTTCGACCTTCGATTCACCTTCTTGTTGATTTGAGAGTCGTCATCATGTTATTGTCAGAACACAGACCGAGATGTCTGGATTTGGAGGTTAAGTTATGAATTGGGAAGGTCAAGGAGCACCTAATTCACCCAATCTAGGATTGGTCTTGCTAAGAAATCATCATCATCGTTTCAAAATCATACATTCGTGTACCAAAAGATAAAAACAAACAAATAAATAATGACTTATTTATTTGGGATGTCGGATCATGTGCTTTGAGACCATCTCCATGGGTTGGAGAGGCTCTAGGCTGATCCTTTAATGGAATCACACTACTTCAAACACAAAGAAGGAGATGAGAAGATAGAAAAGCAAAGATATACCTAAGCGTTTTCTTCAAGAATCCTATGGATGGCCTTGACTAAAGGCCTTGATCCTCCAAATTTCGTGGGTATCAGAGAGGGGCTGATTAGAAGAACTTCTTTGGTCAGATTTTGAGTAGTTGTTTTGTGAATATAGAGTCTACCCTTTTTCTGGTTCAAGAACCTTATAGTTATAGGAGATTTTGACCTAGGGTTTTGGCCAAGAAGGTAAGTTGAGGGGGGAATCAATGAGTTGATCTCCACAGAGGTATTTTTAGACTCTAGGATCGGCCATTAGGTTTTCCCGGATTGCATGAGTGTTTGCCAAGAAAAGGGGTTATGATCAACAAGGAAACTGACCAAAAACCCGACTGTCGAGGGGGATACCTCGTACGAGACATCAAAGTCTCGTACGAGGCATCTAAGTGCTGGAATCACTTATTTGCCCTTTGCGATAGTTTTAATGTTCAGTTTGGCCCCTAACTAACAGATTCAGTCAGAAACTTAATGAAACATGTCCAACTTAACGAGTTTTGACCCAAATCAAAGGCGAGACACAAAAGTAGTGTGATTATAAATGAATGTCCAAAATGGGGTGTCTACAGAGCCCCTCGGCGATGATACTTATGGATGAAGTACCGTCGTCAATAGAAAAGACATCATTTTGAACTAGGGGTATGGTCGTGCTAAATAGCTGCCTAAGTATTCCTTGGAAGGAAATCAGACCAAACGTAGTTCGACTCCAAAAATACGCAAAAACTGAGGTTTAAGGTATTTTGAAAATCATTTTTTTGAAAGCAAAACTTGCGATAAGTAAAGCTCAGAGTTTAGAGAGTACCCATACTGAGGAATCAATAGCCTTTACCCAATTCTGAATATACTCCTTTTTGCCGATGACGAACCATCTCCAGTTGCAATCCATACTGAGGAAATCAATCTCTTTGACTCCAATTCTGAACATGCCCTGTTGTTGATGACGAACCGCCTTCAATTTTAGAGACGCCAGTTGCCTGGACCTTGCTTCTCCTTCCTAACGAGTTTGTCCCTTACGTTGGAAAATGTGAATCCTATGTTATTAACGTACGTCTTGATAACAATTATCGGACTCTGGGTTTGGAGACGCCAATTACTCGGGCCTCGCTTCTCCTTTCAACGCGACTGCCTTTCCGTTGAAAATGTGAATCCTATGCCATTAACTTACGTCTTGATGACAATTATGGGACTCTAAATGATGGGATCCTATGTTGTTAACTTACGTCTTGACAACAGTCGTGAGATACCCGGATGTGGAGACGCCAATTACTCGGACCTTGCTTCTCCTTCTGACGCGACTGCCTTTCCGCCAGAAAAGTGAATCCTATGCCATTAACTTACGTCTTGATGAAAATTATGGGACTCCAGAGTTTGCTGATGCAGATTCTTGTTGCTCACCCATGATCTTGGATGCGCGGTGAGGATAAATTCGTACTGAGAAACAACTTTGCTTGTTCCAATTCTGAAAATATCCATTTGTTGACGACTCAATGTTCCATCTTGAACTGGGTTCAGATTCGACCTCTTGGTGGAGGACCACGTCTCTCACGCCGTTCGGACTAGGCGGGTAAGGATATCTTCCTCTGATTGAGTTTCCATGTCAATTTCGCTGTTACATGTCTCAATTTAGTGTTCTAGCGATTCGACTTTTGTCAATTTTTGCCTAGAATTACCGCTGCTAGGGTTTATCATGCGTGGCTGATATTTTGATAGAATTTCACCCTTGTTGGTGCTGAAAATTGTTGTAGTATGGTAATACATGATTTTGACTGTCGTTTCAGGCGATTCTGTGACTTTTCGGGTAAAATGCTTAAATGAGGATTTTACCGATTTTCTGACATTTATCTCTTTTGCCTTTGTTGGTTGCAGTCATTCTGGGTGATCAATAACTGTAGAGGCAGTGTACGAGCGGTCGCTGAGAGGTGGGCAACTCTCAATGGCGAGATGAAGGAGGAGATTGAGAACCTCGGATTGAAACCCTTCTTTGACGGCCTTGTCGGTGAGAGGAGGAATGTGCACTTGCTCCAGGCCATCCGGGAGCGCTGGTGGGATAGTACTCATACCATGCATATGCGGTGGGGAGAGGTCACCATGATCCCTACTGACTTCCATGCCATTACCGGACTTGCTATCGTCGGCGAACCGCTTGGGGTAGATGCAGACTTTACTCCTAGCAGGGACGATATGATGCATTTTCTGGGATTCTATTTGCGTACCCTAGGTAAGGGTGTCCCTCTGAAGGCTTCGAGTGAGAGGGTGGATACTTATATCACCCTTAATACTGGTCAGATGCATCTCACCGGTAACCGCATTGCAGCTGTCCGTGGCTTTCTATGGTGGGCCTTTTCTGAGACGCTCTTTGCTAATCATGCGTCGACTGCCCTTTTTACTCTGCTTAGCTGCCTGAGGGACATGCAGCATGTCACTGATGATAGCTGGGGTTCTGCTGGTTTGGCCCATTGCTATGTGGCTATGGATGAGAGTTCGCGGGATAGGGCGAACGCTGGCTTGGGCGGCTACAATCAAGCCTGGGAGGTATAATACTCATCTTCTTCTGTATTCCTCCTTTATTTCAGCCCCAGTTTATTTTGATAGCATTCCTCATTTGAGCTATTGTGTATTGACCTCTTTTATGTTTCTCCCATTTTGCAGGCTTAGGGATACGCCATGTTTGGTCTCTTTACTTTCAATCTTCGAGACAATACTGTTATGTTCCCCGATACTCTGAGGTGGCGCTGGGATAACAGGGATACCCGTGATGAGCAGGCCGAGGGGGCTGATATGATGGTGGAGCGCATGAGGCTATATTTTGACAGGTGGGAGGCCGTCCCAGAGTCCGCTGTTGCCTTCTTCCCATTGCGGAGCTTGGGCATTGACCATGTTTATGGGTTTGCCGGTATGAGGCTGTTGATGATTGGCCTTGGCGGTGGATGCTTCTATTTAGGAGAGAGAGTCTCTCGCCAGCAGGGTGGTGGCAGACTCGACGTCATCGTACCTCTGGATCCGCCGGCCCATATGCTTAATTCTTATGCCATTGCGGAGGACGAGAGAGGGGACCTCATTATTGGTCAGGATGCCTTTGACCTTATGTCCTTGGAGGCTGATTACCAGGACTTCCTTGCTCGTCTCATGCCCCGACTGATTATAGAGGGTGATCAGGCTCAGGCCTAGGGAGTTGTCCACGTCCCTTTTCGTCCACAGCTTGGACCAGCTTCTTTTACCTACAGCGTGGCTGAGGGAGTAGAGAGTACCGATGATCTTCCCGCGTAGTATGATATGCCGGAGGAACTTGTACCTCCTGCCGATGCGACCATGGTATGATTTTTATGACCCTCCTTCTGTCACTTCCATCATTATACCAATTCATATCTCTGTTTATCATTTATCTGAGGATTTTGATACCTTCATTTGTTTCTTCTCAACAGGTGACCATTGCTGAGTATAGAGAGGTCGCGGGACGGCTTGCCCAGTGCATGGCCTATGCCAAGAGGATGAAGAGAGAGACAGCAATGCTGCTCGGACGGTTGGCTCAGCAGACAGCGGAGCTAGCTTCTTGCGGGAAGAGGCCTCGGACTGACGGATGACAGTGCGGCGTTGGCGACACGTCTTAGATGGGATTCCCCCATTCGCCCCCCTTTTTTTGTTGATGATGTACTTATTGCCTCAACGTAGGCGAAGACAATCTTTCTTTTCATCAGTTTGTACCTATGCAACAATTATTTCCTAACTCTAGCACACAATACATTAGTTAATTTTAGTTTTATTTCTGATTGCGTAAATGTATTGACTCCCATCCGGTTGGTCAACCGAGGGATAATTTTATGAGGTGGATTCGCGTTGGGCAATTTGTATGTGGTGAATGAACTGTTTTGGATGAATTTCAGGGGTGATTGAGACATGTTTTGACTTGTCGAGCATCCTGAAATCTGAGCAGAGACTCTGTTGTTCTGACTTGGGAGATGCCTCGTACGAGACATCGATGTCTCGTACGAGCCATCCTTTCAATCTGCGGTTGTTTCTCTTTTTTCCTAGACGATTTGGTGTGCAAACTTGTATATAAACACCTCTAGTCCGTCCTAGAATACCATGCAGCCTTGAATCAGTTCTGGGAACCTTTCTTTTGGAGTAGAATTCTCAACCTTTTGCTCTCAATGGCCCCAAGCAAGTCCGTCCCTTCATCAATAATCGTTGACGAGTTCTCCTTGGACTTAGAGTTAGTGGAACGCTACAAGAATGATTTAGCAACGTTCTTTCGCTCGTTTAATAAACCTCGCCAAGAGAGATTCGTGGAGATGTTCGGTTTCAAGATTCTTTTCACCTTGAAGAACCTAAAGCCGGAATAGGACCTCTTAAAGGGAGTTGCACGCTTCTGGGATCCATCAACTCACCTCTTCAACTTTTCACTTAATGAAATGGTCCCTACTGTGGAGGAGATGGCGGCTATCTTGGATATGCCTTTGACTGGGGTGATTGCGGTTCCAAATTGCGATAAGGTACCAGCGGAGTCTCTTAGGGACTTATTGAGCATTAGCCTTCCTGAGGCTCAGAGTTATGTTCATAACCACTATATTGATCTCCACGCTTTGCCTAGGAGATTTAAAGGTCGGGTGACTCACGGTCACAGTGTGGATTCTCAGTGCTGCCTCTTGGCATTGTGCTTATTTCGAAGCGTGCTTTTCATGAGCAAGTGTGGCATGGCAAACACGGAGCTCGTAGACATCGTTCTGCAAGCTAGAGGACGGGCCTTCAACATAATCCCTCTTATCTTGGGGGAGACCCTTCATGGTCATGATGAGTTATACTGTCGCGACCCCGAACCCCGCGGGCCCGAGATCGCGAGTTGGACGTCGACTTACTAATCAAAACACCAAAATATCGGAGATAAAAATTTCATTTCATATCAAAAGATGATAACATAAGGTTTTGGAAAACAATTTAACATCAACAATTAACTAGTGTAAGCCCCTTAACCTCACACTACAAAATAATAAAATATACAAATCTTAGTGACGTCAAAGTGTGGTACAACTATCCCCAAAAGAGTTACACATTTATATAATGTAAACCCACCAATATACACTTGCCCTAAAAGCTCAACCCTCGCGACGTCCTGTCTCGTGATCAGCGAGTCTAATCCTTTCCACCTGAGGGGGGGGGGGTTAAGGAAAAACAAAGATAAAAAGAAAGGGGGTGAAATAAATCTCAATAAGTTACTAATGCAACTACATGACATGCTATGATGCAATATACAATAATAATTCATAGATAGCACATAGCAGTTATCACATAACAGATAGCAGCGGAAATAAACGCATAACAAAGGATATAGCCAAGGTTTTCCAACTGAAAGAACCAAATAAAGGTCACTGCGCAGCTTCAATAATCAACAAATCATCATCTTCATAATAGCATGAAAGCTGAAGTGAAATCCCCGGTACCGGAACCAATAACAAAGTAATGTGCCACAAAGGGCGGGAGCCATGCCACAAAGTCATGCTCCAAACGTCTCAACCAAGGCCAATCTGGAAGAGGAAAATAAGGGCAAAACAATGGTCGAGACCATAATGGACTTGGCCAGTGCCATCACAATATCTCGCATCGCCCGACACAACCACAAATACCAGCTGGACTTTCAAATAAATGCTAAGTAATAAAATACTAGCACGATAAACAACTAATGATTCCAAAGTAGGGAACCAATCCAAATAAATTACCACAAAGGTAAACCAATCCAACAACACATCAAGGATGTCCAACATTCCCAAAACGGTACTTAAATAAATTTCATAACACATTTATTCACAACGGAACCAATTCCAATTAATAATGTACTCCACGATGTTATCTTAGGGAAATTAGAAGAAATAAGCCTAAACTAGTTAAGCCCTAAGTCCTAAACCAAGCAAAATGGAGAATTCTGAACCAGGGGGCGGGCGGGCGCCTGGCGTGGGGCGAATTCTGGCCGGAAAACAGAGCTGGGTTCTCACAATTTCGACCCAAAAATCCACCCAACACAAAATACTCAAAATCAACTCCTTTAACAAGTTCCAAAATGAACCAAAACAACCACTAAGATTATGGGAGGCATAGATAACATCATTCCACAACTTCAACTAAGATTTAATCCCCACATTCAACAAAATCACCATTTTTAACCAAAACCCAAAATAAATTCCAAATAAATTTCAAACTCAACCAAACTTCAAATATAACACATCAAGCATAATATAAACATGATATGAACATTTTAGCATAAAAATGGGGGAAAAGCAACTTACTTGAAAATTTCTCAAAGATGATGGATTTCAAATATTTTTGGCTTCCTACGATCCTATCGACGATCTAAACAAGATTCATGTTTTAAGAAATGAGAAATAATGAGAGGAAGAGGAAGAAAATGAAGAGAGAAGGAAGAAGAAAACTTACCCTTTTTCTTGACAATGGAGAGAGAGAAATGAGCTGGGAGATGGAGGTGTGGTGAGGTGAAAGAGTAGGGAGGTGAGGGAGAAGAGAGGGAGTAGGGAGATGAATTATTTGAAATGTTGCACCTAGCCCCCTTCCCCCACTAACTAGCTCAACTATAATACTCCCACTAATTATTAAGACCCAACAATACTACACTAACACAAATGACCCAAATAAAATGCTAGGCATAAATTATTATAACACAAAAAATGCACACATAAATATTTAAATAAATAATAATTTAAATAAATAAGTAAGCAAATAAATAAATAATAATTATTTACTACTAATAAAATAGAGCCTAGATTTCGGGTCGTGACATTCACTCCCCCTTAAAGAAAATTCGACCCGAATTTTAACGAGACTTACCCGAATTAAAAAGCCACGGATATCTACGCTCCATCTCCTCTCGAAGCTCCCACGTCGACTCCTCGATATTATGATTCCTCCAAAGAACTCTAACCAACGCAATGCTTTTGTTTCTCAAATCCTTAACTTTAGAATCTAGGATCCGAACCGGTCGTTCCTCATAAGTCATATCGGGCTCAATATCCTCCGGTATCCTCGGTAACACGTGAGATGGATCATGAACATACTTCCGAAGCATAGAAACGTGAAAAACATTATGTAACCGGTCCAAAGATGGCGGTAACGCAAGTCGATACGCAAGAAGTCCCACTTTTCCCAAAATCTCAAACGGACCTATAAACCTCGGGGCCAATTTACCTTTCTTCCCAAACCTTCGAATACCCACCTTCGGAGATACTTTCAGGAACACAAAATCACCGGTCTGAAAACTAAGATCTCGCCTTCGGTTGTCTGCATAGCTCTTATGTCGACTCTGGGCTGTTTTCAATCTATCCCGGATAACTCTAACTTTCTCAACTGAATCCTGAAGCAAATCAATACCCACGATCTTCGCTTCACCGACTTCATCCCAACAGATAGGCGATCTACATTTCCTCCCATACAAAGCCTCATACGGTGCCATCTTGATACTAGCCTGATAACTGTTGTTGTAAGAGAACTCCACTAACGGTAGGTGCGAATCCCAAGAATCAGAGAAGTCTATCGCACAAGCTCGCAACATATCCTCAAGAATCTGAATAGTCCTCTCGGATTGACCGTCGGTCTGAGGGTGAAAAGTTGTACTAAAATGCAAATCTGTACCCAAAGCTTCTTGAAACGCCTTCCAGAATCTAGAAGTAAACCTCGGGTCTCGATCTGACACAATGCTAACCAGAACCCCATGCAATCTAACGATCTCATCGATGTAAAGGGTCGCAAGCTTCTCCATCGAATATCTGATGTCAATAGGCAAGAAATGGGCACTCTTGGTCAATCTATCCACTATTACCCAAACACTGTCATACTTCCTACGGGTACGAGGTAATCCCGTAACGAAATCCATGGTCACATGCTCCCATTTCCACTTCGGAATCTCTAACGGCTGAAGTAGTCCCGCGGGTCTCTGATGCTCGGCTTTGACCTGCTGACACGTTAAACACTTCGAAACATACTCCGCTATTTCCCTTTTCATATTATTCCACCAAAAGTGTTGCTTCAGATTCTGGTACATCTTCGTACTACCTGGATGAATAGTATACCTCGATTTGTGACCCTCATCTAAAACTTGCCTCTTTATCCCACCAACATCAGGTACACACAAACGATCACGGAAAGTCAAAACTCCACTCGAACTCAAAGAAAAATCTTCGAAGTTCTTTTCCTTCAATTTACCCATTATCTTCACCAACTCGGGATCTTCTTTCTGAGCTTCCTTTATCCTCTGAATTAGGGTCGGAGACACCCTAATATTCGCAAAAATAGCCCCATGTCTCGATTCACGAGGACACCAATCTCGAACATCCTCAAGCATTTTCCATTCCCGAACCATCATCGAAGCCACATAAGACTTTCTACTAATCGCATCGGCGACCACATTCGCCTTTCCCGGATGATAAGAAATCGTACAATCATAATCCTTCAACAATTCCATCCATCGGCGTTGCCTATTATTTAACTCTTTCTGGGAGAAAAGGTATTTCAAGCTCTTGTGATCGGTAAAAATTTAAAACTTCGCCCCATAAAGGTAGTGCTTCCACTTGTGCAACGCAAGGACTATCGCCGCCAACTCCAAATCATGAGTCGGGTAATTCTGTTCACTAGGGGTCAACTTCCTCGAAGCGTAGGCAATCACCTTCCTGTTCTGCATCAAAACACAACCCAAACCCTCTTTCGAAGCATCACTATAAATTACTAAATCATCATTCCCATTAGGCAAGGTCAAGATCGGTGCGGTAGTCAACCTTTTCTTCAATTCCTCGAAACTCTTGTCACATTTCTCGGTCCACTCAAACGGGACATTCTTCCGGGGCAACTGAGTTATCGGAGTAGCAATCCTCGAAAACCCTTCAATAAATCTTCTGTAATAACCGGCTAAACCCAGAAAACTTCTGATCTCGGTCACTGACTCGGGTCTTTTCCAATCCACTATGGCTTCTATCTTTGAAGGATCCACCGAAATCCCATCTTTAGAAATCACATGGCCCAGAAATGACACTTTCTCGAGCCAAAATTCGCATTTACTAAACTTCGCAAATAATTTCTCCCTCGCAAGAACGGATAAAACTGTCCTCAAGTGTTGCTCGTGCTCCTCTCTAGATTTAGAGTAGACGAGTATATCATCAATAAAGACCACCACGAACGAATCAAGATAAGGATGGAAAACCCGGTTCATCAAATCCATATACACGGCCGGTGCGTTCGTCAACCCAAACGGCATAACCAAGAACTCGTAATGACCATGCCGAGTGCGAAAAGCAGTCTTCGAAATATCCTCCGATCGAATCTTCAACTGATGGTACCCACTCCTCAAATCAAGTTTAGAAAACACAACTGAGCCTTGAAGCTGATCAAATAAATCATCAATGTGAGGTAGAGGATACTTGTTCTTCACTGTAACCTGATTCAACTTTCGGTAATCGATACACAATCTCAAAGAACCATCTTTCTTTCGCACAAATAAAACTGGTGCTCCCCACGGGGAAACACTAGGGCGGATAAACCCTCTATCAAGCAACTCTTGCAACTGAACCTTTAGTTCCTTCAATTCTGCGGGAGCCAACCTATACGGTGCCTTTGAAATCGGAGCCGTACCCGGCAAAAGATCTATACAAAATTCTATCTCACGATCGGGAGGCATATTATACTCAGAAGAGAAAACATCGGGAAATTCCCTAACTACCCGAACACTCTCCAAACTAGGGGATTCTTTCCTAGTATCAAGAACACTAGCCAAATACCCCTCATAACCACGGTGCAATAATTTTCTCGCTTTCACATAAGAAATAATACGAAAATTTCTACCAAAAGGCATAGCCTCAAAAGTAAACTTAGGCACAGCAGGGATGGAAAAATTAACGACCTTTCTACGACAGTCAACAGAAGCATGAAACTTGCTCAACCAATCCATACCCAAAATAACATCAAAGTCCTGAATAGGAAGGACCACCAAGTCCGCACACAAGACATGACCACATATAAGCACGTCACAATCACGAAATACTCTATCGGTCACCAAACATTCTCCCATAGGAGTTGACACCTCTAACACATAGGGAAAAGACTCAGATGCAGCATTTAACAAAGAAGCAAATTGCACAGAAATGTATGAATGAGATGATCCTAGATCTACTAACGCTCGTGCGCTCACACTAGATATAGAAATAATACCTCCAATCACTGTGGGATCATCTGCCTGATGGTGATTCATTGCAAACACTTTTCCTTGGACTTTGGCCTTTCCCGTAGCATCCCTTCTCTGACCCTGTGGAGCACCAGCTCCTACCCCAGACGGTTGACCTCTGTTCCTCGGACAATCCCTCACATAATGCCCCATTTGGCCACAATTGGTACACCTTCCCTGCTTCTTCCAACACCGGTCCTCTGAATGGCCTTCCTTTTGGCAATAGGAACAAAGTCTCCTATTTTGGTTCCCTTGGTTCCCGAAAGTAGTACCCGGGTTCCTTGGGATCGGTTGCCCTCGGAACTGAGATTGTCCCCCAAAGTTACCTCGGTTATCAGAACGGGTTTGTGGATTGCCTTGCCCTCCTTGTTTGCTCGGATTAGTCACCTGTACCTTCTTCTTATGCTCCTCTATATCTTGCTCGATCATATAGGCTCGGTCCACCGTATCCTGGAATGTCACAATCCTTTGGGCTATAAGTTGAGTCCGAATAGAAGTCTTCAAACCTCGGATGAATCTCATAGCTTTTTTCTCCTCGGTCCGCACAAGATAGTCACAACAACGGGCTAATTCTGTGAACTTAGCCGAGTACTGAGCTATAGACAACAAACCTTGCTCCAAGTTGAGTAGCTCGATCTCCTTTCGGTTCTGATCCACTACTGGAATGAAATGCTCTTTGAACTTCCGCACTAACAATTCCCATGCATACACTGTGTGAGTGTCATCCCAACTTGCCTTAACTCCTTTCCACCAATGCTCGGCGGCACCCACAAGCTTATAAGTCACAAACCGGACCCTATCCTCGTCCGTTCACCCAAACACATCATAGATTTTCTCCATTGACTCGATCCATAATTCGGCCTTCTTCACATCGGGCTCACCGTCAAACTCTCTTGGTTTTAATTTCAGAAACTGCTCCAGCCCATATCTCGGTGATGCCACATGCTCTTCTCGTGGCCCTTGATCATGAATGACCTTCATAGCGGCCTCAAACATTCCTTGGAACATTGCCCGGTTCTCTTCCCTTAAGTCATTCTGATTCTGTGCTCCACTAGAGCCTTCGCCTGCTCTCCTTCTAGCCATTTCAAACAATTACCTGCATAAGACATCAACCGTTACTCACTCCGAACACAACTACCCACCTAGGTCATACTAGTCCACCTAGACTTATACTTAGAGCCAAACCAGGCTCTGATACCAACTGTCGCGACCCCAAACCCCGCGGGCCCGAGATCGCGAGCTGGACGTCGACTTACTAATCAAAACACCAAAATATCGGAGATAAAAATTTCATTTCATATCAAAAGATGATAACACAAGGTTTTGGAAAACAATTTAACATCAACAATTAACTAGTGTAAGCCCCTTAAGCTCACACTACAAAATAATAAAATATACAAATCTTAGTGACGTCAAAAGTGTGGTACAACTATCCCCAAAAGAGTTAAACATTTATATAATGTAAACCCACCAATATACACTTGCCCCAAAAGCTCAACCCTCGCGACGTCCTGTTTCGTGATCAGCGAGTCTAATCCTTTCCACCTGGGGGGGGTTAAGGAAAAACAAAGATAAAAAGAAAGGGGGTGAGATAAATCTCAATAAGTTACTAATGCAACTACATGACATGCTATAATGCAATATACAATAATAATTCATAGATAGCAGATAGCAGTTATCACATAACAGATAGCAGCGGAAATAAACACATAACAAAGGATATAGCCAAGGTTTTCCAACTGAAAGAACCAAATAAAGGTCGCTGCGCAGCTTCAATAATCAACAAATCATCATCTTCATAATAGCATGAAAGCTGAAGAGAAATCCCTGGTACCGGAATAAATAACAAAGTAATGTGCCACAAAGTCATGCTCCAAATGTCTCAACCAAGCCCAATCTGGAAGAGGAAAATAAGGGCAAAACAATGGTCGACACCATAATGGACTTGGCCGGTGCCATCACAATATCTCGCATCGCCCGACACAACCACAAATACCAGCTGGACTTTCAAATAAATGCTAAGTAATAAAATACTAGCACGATAAACAACTAATGATTCCAAAGTAGGGAACCAATCCAAATAAATTACCACAAAGGTAAACCAATCCAACAACACATCAAGGATGTCCAACATTCCCAAAACGGTACTTAAATAAATTTCATAACACATTTATTCACAACGGAACCAATTCCAATTAATAACGTACTCCACGATGTTATCTTAGGTAAATTAGAAGAAATAAGCCTAAACTAGTTAAGCCCTAAGTCCTAAACCAAGCAAAAGGGAGAATTCTGAACCAGGGGGCGGGCGGGCGCCTGGCGTGGGGCGAGCGCGCGCTTAAATGACCAGAAGGTCAGGCCGCTGGAAAAAGGGTTGTAGACGGGCGCTTGGGTCCAGGCGGGCTGGCGCCTGGTCTGCATTCTGGCCGGAAAACAGAGCTAGGTTCTCACAATTTCGACCCAAAAATCCACCCAACACAAAATACTCAAAATCAACTCCTTTAACAAGTTCCAAAATGAATCAAAACAACCACTAAGATTATGGGAGGCATAGATAACATCATTCCACAACTTCAACTAAGATTTAATCCCCACATTCAACAAAATCACCATTTTTAACCAAAACCCAAAATAAATTCCAAATAAATTCCAAACTCAACCAAACTTCAAATATAACACATCAAGCATAATATAAACATGATATGAACATTTTAGCATAAAAATGGGGGAAAAGCAACTTACTTGAGATTTCTCAAAGATGATGGATTTCAAATATTTTTGGCTTCCTACGATCCTATCGACGATCTAAACAAGATTCATGTTTTAAGAAATGAGAAATAATGAGAGGAAGAGGAAGAAAATGAAGAGAGAAGGAAGAAGAAAACTTACCCTTTTTCTTGACAATGGAGAGAGAGAAATGAGCTGGGAGATGGAGGTGTGGTGAGGTGAAAGAGTAGGGAGGTGAGGGAGAAGAGAGGGAGTAGGGAGATGAATTATTTGAAATGTTGCACCTAGCCCTCTTCCCCCACAAACTAGCTCAACTATAATACTCCCACTAATTATTAAGACCCAACAATACTACACTAACACAAATGACCCAAATAAAATGCTAGGCATAAATTATTATAACACAAAAAATACACACATAAATATTTAAATAAATAATAATTTAAATAAATAAATAATTAAATAAATAAATAATTATTATTTATTACTAATAAAATAGAGCCTAGATTTCGGGTCGTGACATATACCGAACCAGCTCTATGACTCGGGGAAGTCCATTGTTGTTGACTATTTGGCTCAGAGAACATTTTAAACTGTTGGACTATCCGATCGAGTATTCTCCTTATACTTTCCATAGGCAGAGACTGTTAGTGAAGGCTCTCAGCATTGAGGAGTGGGCTCATCTTTTTGCTAAAGCGGAGACCAATAATATCGCTTGGTGCCCATCCTTTTGGAGGATGAGGAGGTTTCTAGCTAATACCCTCGGGTACGACAGGGTCATTCTTCCGGGCTTGAGGGATTCTTCTTTCTACTTTGCTCGGAGGGTAATGCGACAATTCGGTCAATAGCAGGACACTTTCTTGTCAGGGGGATGGCCTCGAGATGTTTCTTTCATGGACTCGGAGTTCTCTACGAGCTTGGCTCGCGCTTGGGGGCAAAGCACCACTATGGATCATTGGACCAATATTCGTCATGATGGAGGAAGTATCTATTTGTCGGACAAATACTTTGATTGGTTTCTCTCGGAACTCCGTCCCAATGTCGAGGGTATTGATGAGATCCGTCGCTTTCTTTTGGGGGACCAATTTGAGCCTAGTTTGAATTTGAGGAAGAAGGAAGCTAAGGAGGATCCTTCTAATGTCAGAGCAGATCCCACTCAAGACTTTCTGGAGAGTGACTTTTACGAGAAGAGAGCAAACAGACTTCCCAATAAACTCCAGGCTCTAGATAAGCCTCAAGTGTTCGCGAGACTGACTCCCTCGGTATTCAGTCATCTTGATGTTCCTCCCAGTTTCGAGATACCTTGGTTCAAGAGGAAGAGGGATGACAAGGCGGATTGTGGTCAAGCCCCTACTAAGTTAAGGAAGAAATAGATCCTTAGGAGTATCGAGAGATTGCCAATAGATAGACCAATGTTTAGACTTTTAGTATTTTATTTATTTTCTTTTGCAAGTTTGTATTCATGTTAGAAATTTTCTTATTGTTTTCTTGAAATACATTCAATTAATAAGAAGACAAGACTTTGATTTTATTTATTGAATAGACCGGACCAAAAGGCTGCCTACGTTCTCCTTTTACATCAATTAAATAAGGAGCTCAGGTTATCGTAGTTCTTGTGTAAGAAAGAGAAAAATATATTTGCTGACTGACATATCTCGCATGAGACATAGGTGTCTCGCACGAGACTGTCCCCTATATATATATATATATATATATATATATATATATATATATATATATATATATATATGTATATATATATATTATATATTTTATTTTTTTTAATGCACACCCTGATTTTTGCCTAGACCGCCCTTTCAGGTTTTCAATCTAGCGGGCTTCTTTTCTAGTGCTTTCTGCTCTAATTTTTGCCTAGGCCGCCCTTACGGGTTTTCAACCTAGCGAGCTTTCCTCTTTTCTTTGGAATAGGGGATGGACTTATGAGTAGTACTTCTTCAGCTTGTCCATGTTGACGGGCTTCGGTAGTTGATCTCCATCTAGGTTTGCGAGTTGTACCGCTCCTCTGGAGAATATCGTCTTGACTATGTAGGGGCCTATCCATCTTGGTCCCCATTTTCCCATAGGATTGAATGGTCCAGGACGATGTTCACGTACGACAAGGTTCCCTTCTTTGATGTTTCTGGACTTGACTTTCTTATTGAATGCTCGGGCCATTCTCCATTGATACGCTTGGATATGCTCGGCGGCTCGAAGTCGTCGTTCATCTAGCAGGGATAGTTGTTCATAATGGCTGTCTAACCATGCGACTTCGCTCACTTGGTTTTCTAGGAGAACCCTTAGTGATGGTACTTCTAATTCAATTGGTAGCACTGCTTCCATCCCACAGGCTAGGGCGTATGGAGTTTCACCAGTAGCGGTACGAATTGAAGTTCGGTAGCCCCAGAGTGCAAAGTGTAGCTTGTCGGGCCAATCTCTGCCAGTCTTAGCCATTTTCCTAATGATGGTCTCAATGGTCTTGTTAGCAGCTTCGACTGCTCCATTGTTTTGTGGTCGGTACGGTGATGACTGATGTCTCTCTATTTTGTACTCTGCAAGTAGTTGGTCACATTCTTTCTCAAAGTGCGTGCCGTTGTCAGATATCATCTCATGAGGTACCCCATATCGGCATATGATGTTGGTCTTAATGAACTTAGCCACATTTCTGGCATTCAAGACTTTGTAGGATTGAGCCTCGATCCATTTGGTGAAGTAATCAACGGCGACTAACACAAATGAATGCCCATTATGACCTGTCGGTGAAACTTTACCAATGACGTCTATTCCCCATATAGAAAATGGCTAAGGGGATGTCATGGGGTATAACACGGACGGTGGTGCGTGTTGTAAGTTGGCATGTATCTGGCACTTGTGGCATTTCTTAACCATGTTGGTCCAGTCCGCTTCCATTGTAGCCCAATAGTATCCTAGTCGAATGATTTTCTTTGCTAGCATATTTCCATTCATGTGGGTTCCAAAGACTCATTGATGGACTTGGTCCATGATTTCTACAGCTTCGTGCTCATCGGCACAGAGTAGACACTGCTCGTGGTGCTTCTTATAGAGGCGATCACCTATGATAACAAATTGGGCGGCAAGCCGTTTGAGGGTTATCTTCGCTTTAGGTGACGCGTCTGATGGGAATGTTCCATCTAGGAGGAAACTCCATACATCATAATACCAAGGTTTGTTGTCCAAGGTATTCACAGAGTTACACTCTTCTTTGCAGTCTATGATTGAGTAATAAGCAGGAGTCGTTCTCCTCGCGACTCTGAAGGTTTTAACCTCAGTCCATTCGGGAATTTTAACAAGCGATGCTAGCATGGCTAGTGAGTCTGCTAAGCGGTTCTTATCTTTAGGAAGATAGTAGAAAGTGACCTCTCTGAACTGTTTGACCAAGTCTTGGAGATGGTCGTTATATTTCTGGAGTGTAGGATCTTGTACCTTCCACTTCTTGAGTGACTGATAGATTATAAGTTGTAAATATCTGTATACCTCTAGTTCGGTCACATTTCTTTCTAAGGCTGCTTCAAGCCCCGCTATGCAAGCTTCGTACTCGGAAATATTGTTAGTGGCCTCAAAGTCAAGGAGGATTGCAAGTAGAGTATAGAAATCTGAGGGATCTACTAGTAACATGCCAATGCCATATCCCCGTTTATTGGCAGCGCCATCAAAAAATAATTGCCACTTATTTTCTGCTATTGACATGATGTCCTCATTAGGGAATCGCGGGTCTTCCCCCTTCGCTTCATCACATGGAAATTCGGCTAAGTGATCCGCGAAGACTCTCCCTCTCATGGGTTTCTGTGTGATGTAAGTGATATCTTACCCCGCGAGCATGAAGTACCATTTAGCTATCCTAGAGGAGACATGCGACTTCTCGAAGATATATTTCATTGGGTCCATTCTGATGATTAGTTTTACAGGAAACGCCTCCATGTACGGCTTTAGTCTCTCAGCTACCCATACTAGTGTAGCACACGACTTCTCTAATGCAGAGTAATTCAGTTCAGCCCCTTGGAAGCGACGGCTGACAAAGTACACGGTGTTCTCTTTCTTTCAATCGGGTCGCTCTTGTGCTAGCATAGCCCCTAATGCAGTGTCATTGACTGTGAGGTACAAGGTCAATGGTTTCTCCCTATGCGGTGGAACCAATACGGGCAGATTCACTAAGTACTCCTTGACCTTATCAAAAGCTTCTTGGCATTCTTCTGTCCACTCTAGGGATGCATTCTTCTTGAGGAGCTTAAAAATGGGCTCGCACATCGTCGTGAGTTGATTAACGAAATGACTAATGTACTGAAGGCGACCCATAAATCCCTTGACTTCTTTTACGTCTTAGGTGGAGGCATGTCAATGATGGCTTTGATCTTAGCGGGATCTGCTTCTATACCATGCTCAGTGACCATGTACCCAAGGACCTTTCCTTTCACTACCCCAAATGTGCACTTGGCCGGATTAAGTCTCATCTTATGGTGTCTCAACCTCTCAAAGAACTTTCTGAGGTCGACAAAGTGTTGCCTATCGGAGCCTTTAGAGTGTATGATCATTCGTCAACGTACACCTCCATTTATTTATGTATCATGTCATGGAACAATGCAGTTACAGCTCTCTGAGAAGTGGCTCCGGCATTCTTGAGTCCGAATGGCATGACCGTATAACAGAACGTCCCCCAAGGTGTGGTAAACGCTGTTTTGTGTTGGTATTTCTCGGCCATGAGGATCTGATTGTAACCGGCGAATCCGTCTACGAATGAACGAACTTCGTACTTCGCGGTATTGTCGACTAGCATGTATATGTTTGGAAGAGGAAAATCATCTTTCGGAGATGCTCTGTTGAGATCACGGAAATCAACACAGACTCGAACTTTTCCATTTGCTTTGGAAACTTGTACAGTATTAGCCAACCAGGTTGGATACTCTATTACTTTGATGAACCCAACACTCAGGAGTTTCTCTATCTCTTGTTTGACTTGTACTGACCACTCTGGCTTAATTTTGCGGAGTTTCTGCTTGACTGGCCTCGAAATCAAGAAGCAGTGGTATCTTGTGCTCAACGATCGAATTGGCTAGCCCCGGCATATCTTTGTAGGACCAAGTGAACACATGCACAAATTCCCAGAGAAGCGCTATGAGGGCTTGTCGATCTTCCCCTTTGAAGAAACTGCCAATCTTGGTCTCTTTCGGATCATCGTCCGTCCCCAGATTAACTTTTTGCATTCCTTCGACATCAATAGGACAATTTCCGCCACGAAGACCTACTTGCTTATTAATTTCTTTTAAGATTTGTTCGTTTTCTTGATCTATCTCGTCATATGACTCATTATTATCTAATTCGTTAGAGTTATTAGTTAATTCATCATTTAGGACGCTAGCAATCTCGGGATACTCAGAAAGATTTATTTTTTCATTAAGAAAGTAGGGGAATACACGTTCCGCGATGGCATCCAAGTCCTCTTGGGTGAGCTCATTAGTAGCGGTATCTGACTCTAAGGTAAGAGTTACAAATTTTCTTGCCCTATGGGGATAGGGAGTACATCCTAATTCCTTGATCAGGAAGTCTTCACTTGCTATGGGTCCCCCAGTTGTGTACCAATATAAATAGGCTCGTCACTCTTCTCGATGAGCTTGGTGTAGTCTTGGTTCGGAGTGTCCCCCTTGTATATTGCATTAATCTGAGTGTCCTCTAGCTTGCAAAGGTTGAGAAATTGGTGCAGTAGGTCTTCTCCCAACACAAAGTCCCACTCACTGAATGCCTCGGCCTTGGTACCCCCTAATTCTCGAGGTAGTCACGAGAATTGCATCGGTTCTGTTTCGAGTGAGTACGGATCACAGTCACTGAATATTTTCAAAGCCCGGTTGGCGCTTCCTCCTCTGGTCAATCCATGGTTCAGGGAACATGAAGTATGGCAAGTTTTCCCCCTCGCACCCAAAGTACCCGTTTAGAGTCTTTCGATAGGGCGGTGCTAGTGGTACAATGTACGAAGTCCAATCCCTTTCTTCTTTGGGGATGCCTTTGAGTGGTGATACATACCGTAGACCATATTCTGGGGGGTATAGAATGACAGGTGGTGGTTCTCTTATCCCTTGTAAATGCTTGCCAAGTCCAAGACCAGGGAAGTACCCTTCCTTTAGCATCATGTTAAGTACTGGACGCGTTCCGGAGAATGGAATCGCCTTAGAATAGTCGTTTTCATTGTGCACCTCTACCATCTCCACACTATTTTGGATTTCAAACCCGTTGAAGAGGTGGTCGGATGCCTCATGCTGAATCTCTAGGATCGGACTAGCAGTGACTAGTTCTCCAAGTACGATGACTATCGTGTCATTGTGCTTAAATTTGACACATTGATGGAGGGTTGATGGTACTCCTCCCGTTTGATGTAGCCATGGGCGTCCTAGGAGAAGGTTGAAAGAGGAGGGGATGTTAATGACTTGGAATTCCGCCTTTGTAGTTATCTCTCCTACTACAACTATTAGGGTGATTGCCCCTATAGGTGAGCGTGCAATGCAGTCAAATCCTCGTACAGTAAGAGCTGACGGTTTTAGCTCTCTTGCGGTAAGGCCAAGTGTTACCATGACTTTCTTTGGTAGGACATTTATGGCGGACCCATTGTCTACTAGGATTCTGGGATTCGATGCCCATTGACCCTCGCGGTTATGTAGAGAGCTTTGGTGTGCCTTCCACCATATTGTGGTAAATCTAAGTCGGTAAATGTGATCACATTGCCAAATTGGATTTGGCCTACCATTTGCGTTAGCTCTTCGGGAGTTATATCTTTGGGCACTTCAACTTGGGCTAATGCTTTTGAGATCATCATTCGATGTTTATAAGATGAGCCTAAGATATCCCATATGGAAATGTTGGCTTGAGTTTTCTTTAATTGTTTAAGAAGTGGATCATCAAGTTTAATGGGTTCGGGCTCTTTCGAAGATGATGGCTCTTCTACTCTTGGATCTTTATTGATTATGACTCGACCGGAGCGGGTGAGTAGATTAACATCTTCTTTTTCTTTATTATTCTTTCTATCTAATACTTTATCCCAAGACAACATGTAACAGAAAGAAATTTCATTATCAAACTTGGGAGTGCTCTCGCCCACATTTGGGACTAGGCGAGTAGTCTCCCCTTTCTCACTAGCTATTTCTATTACATTGATCCCTCCTCCCGCAGTTGGGAAAGGGTTTTTCACTATATAAGGAGCCCCTAATTGCTTAGATTCTATGAGATATTGGATCACATCTTTGAGGTGGTGGCAAGAGTCGGTGTCATGACCACTGGCCCTGTGAAATTCGCAGAAGAGGTGATGAGCATGACTACGAGGGAATTCCTTTGGAGCGGTAGGCTTTCTTGGTTCTAATTTACCGGCTTTCATGAGTATGTTAATCATTTGACTTGGGTGACACCTTCTAGCTTGTTATAGGTCCTCTGCCTTGTTTAAGTCTTGGACTCAACTTCCATCTTGTAGCATTCTCTCTGAGCTTGTAGACATGCTTGGAGCGTGTCGATCTTTTTCTCATAGTAGTCTTCTTGCATGAGTAAGCCCTTTCGAAGTGCATTGACCTCCTCCTCTCAGGCTAGCAAATGATTTTGGAGAAATTTGATTTCTCTGTCGAAGAATTCCTTTTGTGTTCGTAGTTGAGTCATGAACTCTTCCTCTATCTCTCTCTTGAAGCGTGCGTATAAGACTGTAGCATACACCTCAGATAGTTGACTCACTTCCCCTTCTAGTCGAGCTTTGAGGTCGCTGATTTCTTGGGCAAACTTGGTGCTTGACATTGTGTTGGGAGTATGGAGCTACTTTGCTGATCGGAAGGAACTAGAGTGCAGAAACTGTGTCAAATCCAGGCTGGGGTCCCAACAAGTCGGCTTTTATGAAACAGGGGTTGACCAGCACGGCAGATTCACAGAAAAGGGAGGATGTCTCGTACGAGGCATCCAGCCTAGCAGTCAGATTGCAGATTTTAATCCTATTGGTCAGATGGAATTCAATCCATTTTAAGAGGTTACTACTCTAGTTCATCCTGGAACAGTGGATTCTGTCATCCTAGAATATGAGCCCCTTGTTTTTCACCTGTATTGCACTCTCCCAAACGGACAATTCGGGCAAAGGTCCCATATTCTCATCAGAATCCACCATTCGATTAACCAAACCTAAGTGACCCGTAGTTGTTTCGCACTTTGTTAAACAACGCATTAATGCAATCAAACCTTGTGAATTTTAAGGGACAACCGAAAGGGACATGTTGAACGGTGCGGTCGAAACTAAGCCAAAATGGCATCCACAATCCCGCACAGAATAGTGAAAGTAGGAAAATACAAGCTCGGATTTCCATAGAGAGGTTCTCCATTCTTTCAAAATCCTTTGTTCAACATTTTACCGAAGGGACATTCGTCATATTCATAAGGGAGGATTATAGATTGTAAAGATGCGTTATCTTGGGCAAAGATTAAAACAACCCTAAGAATCGAACCGACCGGTCTCGAGGGGTGTCTTATTAACTAGTATGTATGCATGAGGTTGATACAAGGCTTACGGCTAAGGCTCCCCATGAACACAGTCTAGGAGCGTGTCACGGAGTGGGTACACCATCTTTGGAGAGACCGGCGAGGGCCATTCGTTAGAATGGGGGTGCTGACCGACATCCGTCCTCCGATTGGGACGCAGGTTTATAGGGTATGTAGTGCAATTAATCTACATGTGTGCACGTGTGTGAGAGTCAATATCTAGGGGTCAAGGTTCAAATAGAAAGTTTTTTTTGAAATTAAAAAAAAAAACATGCAATGGCCGGGCCAAGTGGCTGCCTACGTTTCCCTCTTGTGGAGGAACTCAGGCCGTCGTAGTTCACACATAAGGTAAACGCATGTAAAACAGGGGATAAACATTTAGCAAGTACTCCTGCAAAATAAAGGTTAGCCTTATAATATATGGGGAGTTTCTTTGTCGTTAGGAAGGTCCCAAGACTCAGAAACAGGGGGGAGGGCAGATCTGGAACTCTGTGTGCGTGTTTGAACAGAATAAAATTCCCTTTTCAAACCAGAGAGTCAGATCCGCCAGGCAGAACTGAGATGTCTCGTACGAGACAAGTGATACCTCATACGAGGCATCCCAGTCTGGGAACAGACTAACGTACAGAATGCAGAATTTTGAAACAATGAGGATTTCTTTTGATGCAAGTCTAACCCACTTACTGTGATTCTTCCCCAGCGGAGTCACCACTGTTTGCGCGTGAGGTTTTTGCTTCGATGGCACGCTTTCGACCTTTAATTAACCTTCTTGTTGATTTGAGGGTCGCCACCATGTTATTGTCGGAACACGGACCGAGATGTCTGGATTCGGGGGTTAAGTTATGAATTGGGAAGGTCAAGGAACACCCAATGCACCCAATCTAGGATTGGTCTTGCTAAGAAATCATCATCATCGTTTCAAAATCATGCATTCGTGTACCAAAAGATAAAAACAAACAAATAAATAATGACTTATTTATTTGGGATGTCGGATCATGTGCTTCGAGACCATCTCCATGGGTTGGAGAGGCTCTAGGCCGATCCTTTAATGGAATCACACTACTTCAAACACAAAGAAGGAGATGAGAAGATATAAAAGCAAAGATTTACCTAAGAGTTTTCATCAAGAATCCTATGGATGGCCTTGACTAAAGGCCTTGATCCTCCAAATTTCGTGGGTATCAGAGAGGAGCTGATTAGAAGAACTTCTTTGGTTAGATTTTGAGTGGTTGTTTTGTGAATATAGAGTCTACCCTTTTTCTAGTTCAAAAACCTTATATTTATAGGAGATTTTGACCTAGGGTTTTGGCCAAGAAGGTAAGTTGAGGGGGGAATCAATGAGTTGATCTCCACAGAGGTATTTTTGGACTCTAGGATTGGCCATTAACTTTTCCCGGATTGCATGAGTGTTTGCCAAGAAAAGGGGTTAAGATCAACAAGGAAACTGGCCAAAAACCCGACTGTCGAGGGGGATACCTCGTACGAGACATCAATGTTTCGTACGAGGCATCTAAGTGCTGGAATTACTTATTTGCCCTCTGCGATAGTTTTAATGTTCAGTTTGGCCCCTAACTAACGGAGTCAGTCGGAAACTTAACGAAACATGTCCAACTTAATGAGTTTTGACCGAAATCAAAGGCGAGACACAAAAGTAGTGTGATTATAAATGAATGTCCAAAATGGGGTGTCTACAAGTATGCTTGAACTCAACTAAATCCATATAGTTATGTTATTACTAATGATTTTATGTTTTGTTGAGTTATGAGTATACTAGCTACAAAAGTTAAATCATTTTTAAAAGTTTCAAGGAAACTGTGGTGCGCCTAAACCATACGCTCCCCACTCACTCATTGCGCGCCTAGTGACTATTGCATCCATGCGCCTAGTGTGATTATGCGCCTACTAATATTATGCGCCTCAAAGTGATTCATGCGCCTAACATGTGATATTGCAAATTTTAGACCTGGTGAGACGATTGATCTTGCTGAGCTCTCACTTGATCCAATAGGGCTTGAAATCATCTCAACCCTTCACACTGCTGGACTTACTCCACTATTCACGCTGGATCAACCATTCAATTCTCCGCTCCTTATTGATGAATTTTTCTCAACCGCTGCTCTAGTTGAGACGCCAGCTGATAGATACGTGTGCTACAGGATATGCGCCACTGTTCAGAATGTTGCTATAACTATCACTACGGGCACAATCAAGAACATAGTGAGTTTCAGCACTACTGGCCTTCAAGTGTTTCAGGACAAGCAAACACCTACTGTGTAGCCGCGCAGAACATTGTTGTGCATACTTATCTCAAAATTCCTACCCTTCTGAATAACATAAAAAATGTGGAGATTAGGGATGGTGGTGATCTGCTCGCTCATATAGCGCATCTTGTTGATACTTCAACCAGAAATGTGAACAGATTCACTGTGGAGCAGTGGGAGTATACTGCTGCCATCATGGGAAAGGCTAGGTTGAATTGGCCTCAGATTTTGTTCAAGACTTTGTCGGAGCAGATAACCAAATTCAACAAGAACAAGGCTGAAGGGAAGAGCAAATTTAAAACTCATTGCAGAATCCTTACCAAAATTATCCTAACCTACCCTGCCCTTGCTCAATTTCTCAATGAAAACCCAGCTTACAAGACTGATGATGTACCAGTTTTTGGTAAAGACAGCTTGGTTTTGAAAAGGCGCAGGAAGCGCATGGCAAAGCGCGCACCTAGGGTTAAAGGTGCTCAGTTGGTTGATGAAGCCACTGAGTCAGATGAAGGAAAAGATGATAGTGCTGGAATGAGCGAAGGAAAAGGGATTGCAACTGTGGTTGAAAGAGAAGCCAGACCACCTAAGCGCCCCCGAACTGAAAAGGATGATCAGGAAGCTATCAAGGGAGCTCAGGCAGCCACTTTGGTTGAAGCGCAGAGAAAACGAGATGAAGACTATCAACTCAAGAAAGCTGTTGAATTAACCAAGTTAGAAAGGCACAAAGGCACAGGATCTAGCGCTGATGTACGCGCCCCTACCCCTACTGCGCCTCCTCCTTCTGATCGTGCTACTCCTTCAAAGAAGAATTCTACTGTGCCTATCAAAGAAGTTCCTATTGCGCCTGCTCCAGTCATTAAACCAACTTCTGTCTCACTTACTGCTGATCAACAGAAACTCAGAGATCAAATATCTACTGAGTTATTTGGAGACTTATGTGAGGATTAAGTTGAGGGGGAGCCAGAACCTTTAAACACGCGCAAATCTACTCGTGCGCGTGTGGCTCCTGCGCCTCCACTTACTATAAAAGATCCCAGTTCAAGTGCTGAATACCTTCCCTCTCCTCCTCATAAAACAACTCCTATCTCTTCATCTACCAGGCGCCCTGACACTACTGCGCCCCAATCTAACGCGCCTCCACCTCCTAATGCTGGTTTGGGTGTAGTTATTTCTATGCTTCAAAAACTTTATAAAGGCCAAGCTCGAATTGAGTCTCAGTTAGAGCTTTATACTTCAATGTTAACCAATCAGGCAGATGGGATTGCTGCCATTAAGGGGGAGATTACGCGCATTGGCGCTGATATCAGAGACAAACATTTTCTGATCCCTCAGCAATGGAGTGATGCTATCGCGCAAATGAATGATTTATTCAAAGACACACTTGCTGAGCTTCATGAAAGAATTACAGGAGGAATCAAGCTCACTGATGGTCAAGCTTTCATAGACGCTATTAAGCAGGTAGAGACCAGTGTGGCTGCAGACATTAAGAAGTTGCTTGACTTAGTCACTGGTGAAAGTGATAAGTTAGTGAATATGATGGACAAGCTGAAAGAAATTAAGGATGAGCTCGAGAATTCTTTTAGCGCACATATAGATACCGCGCCCTCTTCTGCGCCCTCCTCTAGCGCCGCGCATTTTAACTCTCGCTCCCTACTCTCAAAGTTAGACCTTTTGAAGGAGTTGATTGTTAATCATTTTAATGCTGTGCATTCCAGCGCAGATAGGTGCGCAGAAAGAACTTCTGCTGATATTGTCACCGCGCAAGCTGCTGTTGAAGCTAACTTTCAAATTGTTGCAGAAAATCTCTCTCAACAGCAAGCCATTTCTCAACGCACCATTGATGAGTATCAAAACATCAATGTTGATCATATGCACTACATTAGAGATGGTGTCACTGACACTCATGGTGTTGTAAACCGTTGTCACAAACTTTCAAAGCAAATCCAGCGCTTCGTGAAGGAGATTGAAGAAGGTTTGAAGGAAGACGATGACGCGCCTCCTCCCAACCCTTAGTTTTTTATTTTGTAAATTTTTAGAACTCTTGTGATAGAAAACCTTTTGTTAGTGATTTAGTGCTTATGTGTTTTAGCACTTTTTGTCTTTGTTCTTTTAAATACTTGTAAACTGTAACTCCTATATTTCGAGTATTAATAAGAACAATGCATCACTTATTATCAAACCTTGTTCACTCAAACCTCTTGTTTGTAGAACAATGAATCTATTGTTTAAAATCATATGCATCATATTTGAACTGTTTCATATTTTCATGCATTGAGTTTAAACTTTGTTTAAACACATTTCAAACCAAAACTCATATATCACTTTGAATGTGTTAAACTATGTTTCTATCTTTCCATTTGTAATGTTTAATCTTTATTGGAATAGATTAGAAATCTATATCTTGGACTAGTGTGTGCATTAACTTGAGACATGATTTACCAGTTTCATTTATTTGGACATATTATTATCAAGTATAATATTTGTCCCTGATATAGTAGGTAATGGAATCAATCAAATAGGGGGAGATTGTTGGGTATGCCCACATATATCTCAGATTCAATGTAATAGGATTAATTAGATTTGATTGATCCATCACCTAAGTTTTATTTCATGGACTTTAGACCCACATGTAAGAAGTATTCATACTTCATTTTTTAGGTAGTCCATTGTAATAGAATAGACTTAGAAATAGGGCTAGAATGTCAAGATTGAAGAAAATCACAATGTTGATTTAAGGCTCGCGCCATGCGCCTAGCGCCAAGTGCCCTTAGCATGCGCCTATGCGCCTCATAAGTGCACGCTATGCTGCGCGACCTAAAAACTCAACGCGCCTACACGCCTCTTTGATGTTAAATCAACACTTGGTGATTTATTGAAGACATGAAGACTTGAAGAAATTCAAACTACGCCAATGATCCATCGGTGGTTAAATAACACGTATGCACCCGCATCTAAGGACACCTGTCCATAACGGTCACATTTGTGTTATGTGTCTAACGGCTATAAAAGGACACGTGCTCCACTCAATGAGCGACAACACATCTGTCCTTTAACCTTATCCTCAAGGGATTTCCAACGGCTAGTTTTTTGGACTCTACTATAAATAACCCATAACTTCAAACATTTTGAAGTTGCTAAGAATCTCAGAATTTCTCTCTCAAGTATTTGTTGAAGATTTGAAGATTGCTTTTGATTTTCCAGAATTCTCAAGAACATCTTCATACCTTCATCCTTAGCCCAGATCCTCAAGCAAAAACACTTTAGTTTTCTTGTGCTCTCAATCTCAAAGATCTAAAGAGCCTTGAATCTAAAATCACACACGCCCCTCTTTAAGTTTTATCACTTAGATCTTTCTTTTAGAGATACACCGGTTATTGTCTAGGATTTGGTCTTTCATAGAATATTAGATCTTGAGTTAGTGTATAAGCTCAAACGATTGTAATTTGTAACACTCACTCATTATATAAGATCTCCATTAGAAATCCAAGACTAACCATCTTGGTAGAGGACGTAGATCTTTCATTGATCGAACCTCTCCAAATAGCACGTATTAATATCTTGTCTTTTACTTTCAAGTTATTATCTTATCTCACTATTTGCTTGTTTATTCATTGTAGATTGATTGATCTAAATTGTGTTTTGTTGGTTATATCATTTGCCTAAGTTCTTTATTTCACCCACTTTGAGCCAAAATACTTAGAGTGTGTGTTGCGCCCCTTTTAATCATTTGCGCCTACTTTACTTAACTATTCCGCTGTGCATTTCACTCACTCACTTAGGCGCATTTCATAACGCTTGTTTGATTAAGTGCGCATTTGACATTGAATTTTCAAGGGTACGAAAAGAATTTTAAAACAGCTATTCACCCCCCCTCTAGCTATTTTCCATACCCTTGTTGCCCTTTGGTACCAAGAAGCACCAATCAACTAACTATTCACTTGCACTCATTCTCTCTCATAGTTTACTTTTATACTCACAACACTTATATCACTACAACCATTTCTTAATCTCCGTGCAAATAAGAGGGTGAACAATGGACATATACTCTGGGACAGAGGGAGTATTTATTATTATTAAATTAAATGGCGAATTCATTAAAAATGATATTTTATAAGATTTAAAACGTTGATGTTGTCGAATCCTAATTTCAAAACCCAATTTTAATATCAGGCTAAATATCTTTAATTTTTTCTTCTGTATAAAAATAACGAAAGGTAATCCGATTGTATAAGATTTTTTTTATTTTATTTTAGTAGGGAGAAAGGAAGAAAAACAATATCAATATAAAATGAATTAAGAGTAATTTTGATATGTATTTTCATTTATATATTTTATATGGTTGATCTTACTATGCCCCGTCGAGTATCGACGAGCTACAAACTAGTTTATGTACAAAACCAGAGATTCGAGAAAAGACAGGTTCGGGGGTTAGGTTACGTAGTGGGAAGTACTTAAACACCCACTCCACCCGGCTTAAGCTGGTCTTGCTACTATTGGTGTTCTAATGCTAAATGTCTTTCTTTTATTGATATTAAAATGTGCTAACAATTATATTAAAAGGGGAATTGCAAAAGGAAATAAAAAGACAAATTCTTTTATTTATTTTATGCTAAAGATTACATGTCAAACTATTCTAACAATAAAAGTGGAAATTTAAAGTAGTATTTGAAATGTAGGGAGATAACCTTTAACCAACTTTAATATAATAAAGTGATCATTTAGTCATGTCCCATTTGATGGGGATTGCATACACTAAAGAAAGCACATAAATAAAATAAAGAGAAATTGTACCTTGTTGGGAAAAGAAAGAAAACTCCAATCTTGATGAAGAAAATAGTGTTATTGTAAAGAAATTGTTATTGAACAATTTTTGTAGAGTTTTTGTAGAGAGAAGCATTCTTTGTGGAGAAATTGGTGTAGAGAGAATTTTGTAGAGTTTTTGTGTGTAAGAAGTGGTATTGAAGTTCAAGGTCCAAAATTGAGGTCGAAAGTTAAGTCCCCTTTCTAAGGTAAAATGAGAGGGTTTTTATAAGTAGAAAAGAGAGGGAAATATGGTCTTTCAACCAATAGGAAAATAGGAAAATAAAATAAATAAAAGAAAATCAAATCAAATCAAATAAAAAGGAAATATTTTATTTTGATGAAAAGGCTAGAAATATGGGATTGGGAGTTATAGAATAAGGGGGATGAATGTGGAGGAAAAAAGAGGTCTTTGTGATCAAGAAAATGGAGGGGAAAAGACTGCAATCCGTAACTGCTAAAATGGGAAGCGCGCGAGTCCCGAGATGCATACGCGGTCCACTGGCAGTGCCGGAGGTGTCCATGGGTATAAATGACAGAATGACCCTAAAAGTTAACCCTGTTATGCAGTTAAGTCCAAAACTAACAGAATTAGTTAGGAACTTAAGCGAAGTGACAGAAATTAACAAAAACAAGTTAAATAAAAATACTATGTATGCAATCAGGGTGAGCGATCCAAGGCGGGGTGTCTACACCCACCCCAAACCCAACAACATTATCACAATCACCACCCTGTCGTTTCCGCCTCTGGCGATCAACCCGCCGAACCCTCCATCACCACCACCACCACCACCACACCAAATCTCGCCTCTACCACCTGGAGTCACCAAGACCGTCTTATTCTTGGTGCTCTCATCGGCACACTTGATCCCACCATTTCCCCTCTTGTCCCCCAAGCCACCACCTCTCGTGAGGCTTAGGATGTCCTCAAAACAACCTATGCCAATCCCTGTCATGGTCACATCCTTCAACTCAAAGATAACATAGAATCACTCACCAAAAACAACCTCTCCATCTCTGATTATTTTCATGCCGTCAAATCTTACACCGATAGACTCGTCATTCTTGGTAAACCCATGGATCCTGAAGACATAGTTGCAAAGATTCTCAAAGGCCTTGACTATTAATCCTACAAACCCATCAACGATTCCATCCGTGCCTGAGACATCCCCATTACCTTTGAAGCCCTTCATGAAAAATTCATCCATCACGAACTCACACTCAAACAAACCACCCCGCCTGCCCCTTTTCCCGCCACTGTCATGAACATTCAAACCCGCCCCTCCTACACCCGTACCTCCCCTAAATCCACCACCTACCCCTCTTCTAGTCAACCATCCACTAGCCTCTTTTCTTTGGGCCAATTCAAAGGTAAGTGCTAATACTGCTGTATAGTTGGCCATGTTATCTCTCAGTGCCACCGTTTTCAAAAAGCCTACCCTTCTGTCACATTTCCAGCTTCCACTTCCCCTTCCCGGCAATCACTCATCACCAACCCCCTAGCCCACTCAGCTTCAGGGCCCCTACTCTCCCCTACAAAACCCTGGCTCCTTGATAGCGGAGCCACTCATCACATCACAAATGACCTCTCAAATCTCGTCCACCACCCCTATAATGGTAGTGATGATGTAATCATCGGAGAAGGCTCCTCTCTTCCTATCTCTCACATATGTTCCTTCTCTCTCTCTACTCCTTTTTCTTCTCTCACTTTTAATAATGTCTTACATATCCTACTTATCACATGCAACATTCTATCTGTTTCACAACTTTGTAAAGACAATCATGCCACTATTGAATTCTCACACTCTTCTTTTTCTCTTAAGGCAATCTAGACCAATCGAATTCTTCTCCATAGAAGCCTTGAGAATGGATTCTACTTGTGGCACCCGTCTTCCATTCAAACACATCCCAGTGTTGCTTCTTTGCAATTTTAGCATCATAGATTATTAGGACACCTCTCCCCCCATCCTTAGTTTATTACGTAGTAATTTTTATTTATAAATATCTTTGAATTTTCCTCCATGTAATTCTTGCAATATCAATAAAAGTCATAAACTGCCATTCACTACTTCTTCTCTTGTTTCAAATGCTCCATTAGAGCTTATCTTTTCTGGTGTGTGGACCTCCCCTATTCGTTCTCTTGACAATTTAAAATATTATGTCAATTTTGTTTACTATTATACTAAATACATATGGCTTTACCCACTCAAAAACAAAGATGATACTTACAACCCATTCATTCGTTACAAAGCCCTTGTTGAAAAATTATTTCGCCTTCCCATTATCCTACTCTACTCCGATAATATGTGGCTGTAGACACCCCGCCTTGGACTACTCACCCCGATTGCACGGTTGATCTTGTGTTTCCCCCTATTTTAAGTGTTTCTCATTAGTTTATGTTACTTCTGTTAAGTTCCTGTCTGACTTCGTTAAGTCCAGGGACTAAACTAAATAACAGGGCTGACTTTCTAGTCCATTCTGTCAAAAAGGCCATCTCTGAGTCGCGCGCCTCCGACCATAGGAGCCATAAGCGCGTGCCTTCCACCCTCGAGGTAGGAAGCGCGTGCCTCTGGGCGTCAGTTACAGATTTATGTCCAAGAATCCCTCCCTTGCTCATTTTACATGATTTTGCCTAGGAAAGATTTCTTGGTGACTCTGTTTTGGCACCAAAAACATCACTTTTAAACCTATATAAACCCCTCTAATTCACCATTGAACAGGAGGATTTTTGATCATTAAAAAAACTCTACACAAAATATACTTGCAAGGCATTTTCCAAGAAACTCTCTTTGAAGTCCTTTGAAGCATAGGTAAAAAAGACTACTCTTTTCTCGCTTCTCTACTTCATCTCTCTTCTTCTCTTTTTTATTTCATCAAACGTGCAATCACCCCCAAAACCATTTTGGGACATGACACCAAAGACTACTTCACTTCATTGAAGTTAGTCAAGGAGTTATCTCCCTACATTCCCAAAAAATCCCTTTTAAAAACCCCTTTTATTATAGTCAAGAATAGGAATAACATTATTTTGCATATGTAGACTTTGATCACGCAAGACCAACATTAGTTGGGCGAGATGGGTGTTTATGTACTTCCCATCTCGTAACCTAACCCCCGAACCTCATAACAAGAATCTCTGTTTTCGTAATCAAACTTAGGCTATACATTAGGTTTTTCTTATGTTCCTCTAAAACATAGGTGACGACTCTACAATTAAAACACGATTAGACATCCTTGGACTACTCGCGCGCTCTAGCCAAGCCGCGGTCTCTCTCGGGGTATCTACAGTGGCGACTCCGCTGGGGACGTTTTAGGGTTAAACTTGCATTGCTGTTCAAAGTCTACATTTTTCTGGGCATTCTGGTTCCTGATGGGGGGAAGCGTGCGCCTCTAGCCTTCTTGGACTAAGGCGCGTGCGGCCCACATCAAGTACCAGAGTCGCCCTATAAGGATCCCGCCCCGTGATGAAGGAAACGAAGGGGTTTTCGTTTCGAAGGGCGAAAAACCAAACACGGTTATCACACAAAACATAACGGAGTCGCCACATTTGTTAATTATTTAACCCAACAAATGGAAGGTTAGAGATTCTATTAGTTCGAAGGTCAGGTTACGCCTTGGGAAGAGTTTTACATCACCCAAGTCACCTCGGATAGGACCGAGTCTCCCTAACATTAGTTAACAAACGTGCATGTGTGTGTGTGTATTTCAAAAATGGGAGAAACTGACATCTTAACAAAACTGGTTAATTATTTAACAGAAAAAGGTTATTTTGCAAACATTCCAGTCAGAAAGGGAAGAGACTGGAAAATGCACTCCCTGGCCAAAGTAGCCGTACGGCTAGGGAGAGCATTCCAGGGGGTTTTGACAGTTTATCAGAAAACTGTCTAGTTTCAGGCAAAACAGAGTGTTCTTTCTGAAACTGGACTGTGATGATCATTTTCAATTATTTTCTTTAACAAAAACATGGATTTAATCGTCCCTATGTCATTGATCACAAATTAGACACAAAAAACAAAGGTTTTGGGTGTGATCAAGAAAATCATTGGGGAAATTTTGAGAAAGGTGATGAACATGCCCTTTGGGCCAAAATTGCCATTTGATGAGTAAAGATTGGAAATTTACCATCAAAACAAAAACATGGATTTAATCGTCCCTATGTCATTGATCACAAATTAGACACAAAAAACAAAGGTTTTGGGTGTGATCAAGAAAATCATTGGGGAAATTTTGAGAAAGGTGATGAACATGCCCTTTGGGCCAAAATTGCCATTTGATGAGTAAAGATTGGAAATTTACCATCAAAATGGACTTTTTATGAAAGATTAAACTTGAGGGACAACTAAAACAACATAAAGATCCAATCTTTATGACCCAATCTTAGGGATTTTTGGCTAGATCAAGGTTGGGATGATAAAGATTGAGCCTTTATCCCCCAACATGATCATCATGGCCTAGTTTTTGTAATACCAACATAAATACATGAGCTTTCACCTTGATAAAGAGATATTTAAGCTATTTAGAACAAGAAATTAAACCATGATCATCCTTAGGTTTGAACCTCTTTCACACAAAAGTATGAAGGGCACCTTGAATCATGCTCATGGTTTAGTTCACATTATATGTATATATATAAGATATATATGCTTGAAATGGACAAGTCTTGTAGTAATATAATATATGTATGCTTGAAATGGACAAGTCTTGCAAGAATGTAAATTTGCTTGAGAGGACAAGTCTTACAAGAATATAAACAAGAACAAGTAATGTGATTAACAAAGCAAAATAGAGTTGAGATGAAGAGAAGATGGGGGAAGGGGACCTCACCTATGATGGTTCTAGTCTATCTTCCTTTCCTTCACTCAATTATAAGGGTGATTTCTCTCTCAGACACGATTTCTGTAGAGTTTCCCCTATCTAAACAATATTCTTCCCCCCTGAAATGATCAGCATGGGGTTCAATTTATAGGGACTGAGGGTGCCCAACATAGCCGTACGGCTCAACCCCTCAAGTACCCAAACCATCCGTACGACTCGACTTGGCTAGCTTCTGGATTTTTCTATGTTTAATTCCAGTTCAGTCCTGGAATATTAGGTTTTATCCTAGTGAGGTCCTGGCCCATTGGTTTATCCCTAAATGGTACCAAGAATTCCTCTAAAGTAGGTCAAATTCAGATTGGGGTACTTACAGAGCCCCTCGGCAACGTCGCTTTTGAAGAAAGCGGGGTTGTCGATAAAATAAGCATCCCAATATGATGGGAGGACGGCTTGGCCGATTTGTTCTTTGGCTGGACCTAGAGGTATAGGATTCCTACGTATCCCTATTCAAGGGAATCAAGCATAACATTGTTCGGGTGAGAGATTTTAAGGCTACTCAAACCTATGGGCATTAGGTGGATATTCATTCATCCCTTCCTAAACAGGCATGGCTCAAAGGACGGACTTGGTCAACTGGGCTCTATTCGGAGAGGGTTGACTAAGGGGGCTGGCATGGCTCAGAGGCTCAAATAATGGGCATGGCTCAGAGGCTAGACTTGATCGACTTGGCTCTATCGGGAGAGGGTCGACTCGAGGGTAACTGGTCTTACATCCGACTAAGGACTGCCGGGACACATTGGTCAATTTGGTCAACTTTTCTCATGGCCGAGGGTCGACCACACAAACTGGTCAACTTTTCTCATGGCGGAGGGTCGACTACACAAACTGGTCTTACGTCCCTCCAGACTTCCGTCACAATGATAGGTTTTCTCTAACCTGGCCACTCTCGGGGGACAAAGGTTTTCTTAACCTAATCATGACTATACTGGTCTTACGCCCTACCAAGGGCTTTCGGGGCAATAACATCTTAACTCTCATCCTAGACTTACGAGGTACGGCTAGGACTTTCACGATTTCACTTTCTACCCTTGACTTACGAAGTACGGCCGGGTCAACAAAATCCAATGGTCTTACGCCACGCCGGACTGCCAAGGACGAATCTCATGAAATCTAATGGTCTTACGTCACGCCGGACGGCCAAAGGACAAATCTCACATAGACTAATGGTCTTACGTCACGCCGGATGGCCAAAGGACAGGTCTAACCTAATGGACTTATGTCATGCCGGACGGCCAAAGGACATAATCTAACAGAACCTAATGGTCTTACGTCACGCCGGATGGACAGAGGACATAATCTCACAGAACCTAATGGTCTTACGTCACGCCGGACGGCTAAAGGACCAATCTCACATAACCTAATGGTCTTACGTCACGCCGGACGGCCAAAGGACAATTTTTCATATTTTTAACTAGACTTACGAAGAACGGCCACGTTAACCTCACAAATTCAAACTCTTAACCTGGACTTACGAGGCGCGGCCAGGCTAGTTTCATACTCTTAACCTGGACTTACGAATTACAGCCGGTTCAACCAAAATCCAATGCTCTTACGTCACGTCGGATGGCCAAGGACGAATCTCATGAAACCTAATGGTCTTACGTCACGCCGGACGGCCAAAGGATATATCTCACAAAACCTAATGGTCTTACGTCACGCCGGACGGCCAAAGGACGAATCTCACCGAACCTAATGGTCTTACGTCACGCCGGACGGCCAAAGGACGAATCTTACAAAACCTAATGGTCTTACATCATACCGGACCGCCAAAGGACATAATCTCACTGAACCTAATGGTCTTACGTCCCGCCGGACGGCCAAAGGACATAATCTCACTGAACCTAATGGTCTTACGTCACACCGGACCGCCAAAGGACATAATCTCACTAAACCTAATGGTCTTACGTCACGCCGGACGGTCAAAGGGCATAATCTCACTAACCTAATGGTCTTACGCCACACCGGACCGCCAAAGGACATAATCTCACAGAACCTAATGGTCTTACATCACGTCGGACGGCCAAAGGACCAATCTCCCAAAACCTAATGGTCTTACGTCACGCCGGATGGCCAAAGGACAATTTTTCATATTTTTAACTGGACTTACGAAGAACGGCCACGTTAACTTCACAAATTCAAACTCTTAACCTGGACTTACGAGGCGCGACCGGGCTAATTTCATACTCTTAACCTGGACTTATGAATTATGGCCGATTCAATCAAAATCCAATGGTCTTACATCACGCCGGACGGCAAAGGACGAATCTCACGATACTTAAAGGTCTTACGTCACGCCGGACGGCCAAAGGACATATCTCACAAAACCTAATGGTCTTACGTCACGCCGGACGGCCAAAGGACGAATCTCACCGAACCTAATGGTTTTACGTCACGCCGGACGGCCAAAGGATGAATCTCACAAAACCTAATGGTCTTACGTCACACTGGACCTCCAAAGGACATAATCTCACTGAACCTAATGGTCTTACGTCCCGCCGGACGGCCAAAGGACATAATCTCACTGAACCTAATGGTCTTACGTCACACCGGACCGCCAAAGGACATAATCTCATTAAAGCTAATGGTCTTACGTCACGCCGGACACCCAAAGGGCATAATCTCGCTAAACCTAATGGCTTTACTCCACACCGGACCGCCAAAGGACATAATCTCACTAAACCTAATGGTCTTACATCACGCCGGACGGCTGAAGGACATGTCTAACCTAATGGACTTGTGTCATTCCGGACTGGCAAAGGACGAATCTCACAAAACCTAATGGTCTTACGTCACGCTGGATGGCCAAAGGACGAATCTCACTGATCCTAATGGTCTTACGTCATACCGGACCTCCAAAGGACATAATCTCACAGAACCTAATAGTCTTACGTCACGCCGGACGGCCAAAGGACCAATCTCACAGAACCTAATAGTCTTACGTCACGCCGGACAGCCGAAGGACAATTTTTCATATTTTTAACTGGACTTACGAAGAACGGCCACGTTAACTTCACAAATTCAAACTCTTAACCTGGACTTACAAGGCGCGGCTGGGCTAATTTCATACTCTTAACCTAGACTTACGAATTACGGTCGGGTAATTCATACTCTTAACCTGGACTTACAAATTACGGTCGGGCTAGTTTTATACTCTTAACCTGGACTTACAAGGCGCGTCCGGGCTAATTTCATACTCTTAACCTGGACTTACGAATTACAGCCGGGTTAATGCTAATTCTCACATTCTTAACTTGACTTACGAAGTACGGCCATGTTAATTTCACAAAGTTGGTCTTACGTCCATCTAGGGACTGCCCAATTTTCATTTTCATTGGGAACCTTATCTTTTTAGGTTCAATTCAAGTTGCATGAGCCAAAAGGGGCATTTTTCAGGGGTATTTATGACATTGGTTGGGAAGGGGATTTGAATGGATAGGACCATAAAGCTAACTCTCAACAAGAAATCATTAATTCTGGCAGGGCTAAAGTAGCCGTACGGCTAGGGGAGGAAACACTCCTTTTTCAATCAATTTTGTTCCAGGCCTGGTCATCTTCTTAAATGCCACAGTCCGAAGTTCATCAATCAGTTCATCATCTTCATTTCGAAAGCTTTCTCTTCCATGGAGCCTTTTCTCATGGAAAAACCACCAAAATTGTCCAAAATTCATCAAGAATGCTTTGAGGGAAACATTAGGCTTTGGATGCGGTACCATATAAGGAATCAAAACGTATTTTTCCAATCCAAATTTGGTCTCCAATCCCTTTGGTCTCTCAAGGAGTTCATCCCGGATCTCGAGCTATTAAGAGCCGCTGCATCCTTTTGGGATGTTAGGAGATATGTATATTGCTTCTCCTACAACGAAATCACTCCAACCTATGAGGATTTCAAGGCTTTGGTGGGTGGCGTAGACACGGAGGTCATTGCTCTCCCCTCGGTTGATGACACCATATGTGTTGAAAGGTTGGTCTCTCTTCTTGACATTCCTTTGGAAGAGGCCCAATGTATGGTTCTTAATCACACTTTTATTGATATTTTGGATCTCCCCGAGAAGTTCATGGATCGCATGGATGAGGCTTCTTGGGATGCCTTTGGTTTGTTCATTCTTGCCTTTTTCTACATGGTTGGATCCAAAGGTACCTGTCATAGGGTTTTACTGAGCATCCTTGAGGAGTGCCGTGCGGGGAAGGATATTGTCCCCTTGATCTTGGGCGAAACCCTTCATGGCATGGACCGCTTGGCTTTGGGAGATGGCTTCATGTGTACTGGTAGCCCTACCTTACTCACTTTGTGGTTGAGGGAGAGGTTGATGGCCATTCCCGAGGCTCCTATCTCTCACAGACCGTGGTCTTATTCCTTGAGAGGCATCCTCTTGGATTTTATTCAGAGTGACTGGGAGGATTACATGGCTCGCCTCATGACTACCGAGATCTGTTGGTCAGTCCACATTGGCGTATCAGCTCGATGTGGGAGTATCAGGATAATTCCCCTTTCGTTCGGGCGCCGGGACTCTTAGGATCATCTTACTACATCCCTTCTTTGGTCCGTCGTCAGTTTGGATTACTGCAGACTCTACTATTGGAGTGGTCTGGTGTTAACCCGGAGCACTTGAGGCTTCCGCCCTTGTCTATGTGGGACTCCTACTATTTCACTTCGTTCCCGATTATGGACTTGTTCCCTCTTTCCGGCTCGGGTACTTCTTGGGCGTGTAGCCAGCATGGTTCTAACCACGGTTTACTTGGACTGGTATGAACAGACTATGGGACAGACTCAGAAGCTCATTTAGGAGAGGCGTGAGGCTATTCTTGGTGGGACTCATGACCCTAGAAGGGTTTTAAGAGAGACCGAGGCCGTGGCGAGTGGCCATAACATTACTGGAGACATGGTCGAGGACTATCAAGCCTTGGCTGATAGGAGGATGGCTGTGATGCCTAGGGCAGGGGTACGAATGGAAGATCTTCGGGCTCGGGCTGCTGCCAATGTGGCTTTGAGGGCAACCGGGCTGGTTGAGGATGTCAGGAGGGTACCCGATCATGGAAAGGGGGAGATCGACATCTTTGATGTGAAGAAAAAGAAGACTCGAAGAAGAAGTGGAGGGACGAGGAACAGTGATAGTCCTACATTTCCATGTATCCACCCATTGCCATTGCAGACACATTAGTTCATTTTAGGTGTCTTAGTTATGTCTTAATCATGTTAGTTGAGTCGAGAGTAGACCGTGCTTGAACTCATCAAAGAAGTGTTTTAACCGTAATGAAAATGGTTACTTATGAAGCCAATTTGCATTCACATGGAGTTTTTGCTCAAAACCAAATTTGATTTTTATTCATTTTTTAGACCAGAACAATAATTAGCTGCCTACGTTCCCCTTTTAAAAATGAGACTAAGGGACTCAGGTCATCGTAGTTCACTTTTTACAAATTTTGGGTGCGACCCTGTTTTTTCTCTAGACCGCCCAAACGGGTTTTCAATCTAGGTGGGTATATTCTTTTGGCACCTACAATCTCTTTTTTTTTTTAAGCAAAGTAACGACGGAGCTTATCACCGTTGACCGGGTGCATGAAGGGGTTTCCATCCAAGTCCGCAACCCTCATTGCACCACCTGAGAAGATCTCTTGTACCACAAAGGGACCGATCCACACAGGTTCCCATTTTCCGTCGGGGTTATGTTGGTGTTGGTGCCCTAGGCACGTTTGTTAAACATTGTATAAGTTATCATTTCATTCATGATGATAAAGAGATAATAAGATTATTATTGTTGCTCATGTTTGCTTATAATAATCCACATCCCTAGAGCTTGTTAAGAACTAGTATAATGGCTAAATGATCATGGGATGATCATATTAGATTTATAGGCACTTGTTTGGAACAAGGTGTAGATACCCCGGGGGACCACGGCTTGGCTAGAGCGCGTGAATTACCTAGGATGTCTAATTGATTTTAAGAGTCGCCACCCACGTTTTTGAGGAACGTAAGAAAACCTAATGTTTATGAGCCTAAGTTTGATTTACGAAAACAGAGATTCTTTGGGATGAGGGGTTCGGAGGTTAGGTTACGAAATGGGAAGTACTTAAACACCCATTTCGCCCGAGCAAAGTCGGTCTTGTTTGTTCATAGTTCACTTTTAAAGATAAATGTGTTCTTCCTATTAAATGATGATGAAAAGGGGTTTGAGATTCAAAATGTAGGGAGATGAATCCTAGGCGAATTCAATGTAATGAAAGGACCATTGGTGTCATGTCCCAAATGGTTTTTGGGTGATCGCACATTTGATTGAAGAAGAAGAAGAAGAAGGAGGAGAAGAAAAGTGCTAAAGACATTTACCTATAGTATCCTTCAAAAGAGAACCTCTTGTAAAGCCTTGAAGAAGAGGTTGAGTACTTTTGTTGAAGAAATCCCAAAGGAAAGGTCTAGGAAAGCAGTGAGTAAAAGGTCTAAAATGATGATTTTCAAGGTCCTCCTCCAATGATGGATTGGAGGGGTTTTTATAGTTGAAAAGAGACTGTTTTTTGGAGCCAAACGGAGTCTCCAAGAAATCTTTCCCAGGCAAAATCATGTATAATGAGCAAGGGAGAGATTCTTGGGCAGAATATGTAACTGACACGCCCCAGAAGCGCGCGCATCCCACCTAGGCGGCGGAAGGCGCACGCGTCTGGCCTCAAGGGGCGGAGGAGCGCGACTCTGAGAAGCAATTTTTTGATAGAATGGACTAGAAAGTTAGAACTGTTATTCAGTTTAGTCCCGAGACTTAACGGAGTCCGTCTGGAACTTAACCAAAGTAACAGAAACTAACAGAAGACACTTAGAAGAGGGAGAAACACAAAACCAAGTGTGAAATCGGGGTGAGCGGTCTGAGGCGGGGTGTTTACAGAGCCCCTCGGCGGTGTGGATTACGAAGCAAATGCACCGACGAAAGACAGACATCCGCCTAGGACATCACCACGAAAAGGAAAAGACTCGATAAAAGCAGGAATTTGAAATTGCGGAGGATAGAGGTGCGCTCCCTGTGTGAGCGGCTTTGCCAATAGCGGGATCCGTTTGCTGAGAGCGGGATCCGTTTGCTGGAAGCGGGACCTGTCTGCTGATAGCGAGATCCGTTTGCTGGAAGCGGGACCTATTTGCTGATAGCGAGATCCGTTTGCTGGAGTGCGGGACCCGGAGGACCATCTGCTGAAGTGCGGGACCCAGAGGACCGTTTGCTGAAGTGCGGGACCTAGAGGACCGTCTGCTGGAGTGTGGGACCCGGAGGACCGTTTGTTGAAGTGCGGGACCCGGAGGACCGTTTGCTGAAATGCGGGACCTAGAGGACCGTCTGCTGAAGTGCGGGACCCAGAGGACCGTCTGTTGAAGTGCGGGACCCAGAGGACCGTCTACTGAAGTGCGGGACCTAGAGAACCGTTTGCTTTGGATGGATGTAGATTTTGTTCGATGAAGAAGCAGTGATTCTGTGGCTCATCCCGGACCAAATTGTTGTAGTGAGTCGTACTTTGAGTGTTTGATTTTGACTTTTGACTGGGTGCGGGCACAGTTGACTTCGGAGTGCTTTGTGCTGGGGATGAATTGTAAAAACTGATTTTTGAGAACTAACGGCGTCTGTTACGAATCTCACTCAGCTTGTAGTGGTGGAGCTGAAAACTCAGATGAACATGGATGTGACACCATGATTCCCGCGTAAGGAGTTGTGTTTGAATTCCTCAGGGAGCAAAGGCGCGTGCGTCTAGTCTTCGCTATGGGAAGCGCGCGCATCTTAGTGACATAGCGGGGGGCGCGCGCATTCCGTTCCAGTTCAGCATACATAAATAGACAGTTCGCTTTTTCGGCGAGTTTTCAAAATTTCGAAGAGCCCTCCAAATTCTGAACCAAATTTTCACGGAGAAATCACCCCAAAACACTTTCTTGTTGTTCTAGGTGCGATTCTATCATAGCAATGATAAATGACTATTTTATAGTCATTTAAGGTCCAAAAATATAGTTTATTTACCTTATTTTAAGTAATTATTAGCTTAAACTATTTGATTTTATCTCATTATGCGGATATAATGCACTTGGTAGTATGTTTATATATAATACAGGTTTTGGAGCATTATTATGAGCTTTGGACATATCTTGGAGGAAGGTGAAACAAATAAATAAGGAGCAAATTAACTGGACAAAGAAAATTGAAGAATAAAAGTGTTCCAGCAGTTGCTCGGCCGAGCACCACCTTTGACTCGGCCGAGCATAGGCATCAGAAAGACAGAAGTCATTTTCGAAGGCTTGCTCGGCCGAGCACCTTCCTTGACTCGGCCGAGCACCCCCTGTTCAGCAATTTTCCAGACTTCTCCAAAAGGTACCTTTTCAAGGAAGCATCCGGGAATAATCACTTCCCTTGGTCCAAGGCCTATATATAGAGATAGATATCAGTAGTTTTATATATCTAGAAACATTGTAAACTTACTATAGTGAAAATTTGTACTCTCAAACATCAATAAATTCTCAGAATTTGTGAAAGATATTCAACTTTTCTTGAGCAATATTCTGAGTTCTTCATCAATAATATTCAGAGGTTCTTTTCAAGTCTTTTATCTTCATTTCAATTCAGAATAAGTATCTCTTCTTCTATCTTTTCTTCTTTATCTTATTCTTATTGTTATTTATATGGCTTATGAGTAATCCCCCATTTTCTTGGGGTTGGAAACTCAATAACATTTATGTTTATTAAGTAGTCATGCTCTGAAATTCTTCTCTTCATCTTAAACAATTCTACTATATCAAACTCTAACGCCTACAACCATGATGACGTCCATGATTTGTATGAATCTTAGTTAATCAAGGGAAGTACTGATCGGAGAACCTTGATTAGCGGATCCATATAGTCAGAACTAAGTCCATTACTCACGAGAGTAGTGTAATGGCTTAGGGATGCTCCTTGAATGGAAAGTATGCTGATTTTCATAAAGAAAACTTAATGGATTCTTACTAATTATGGGCCATCGAGAGATAGGGCATAATTAGTATGAGAATACAAACGCTACTTGCTTGATCGTGAGAAGTAGTGTAGGCCAAGCATACCATCCTTGTTTTAAAATGAAACTTTAATCTAAATAGAGCATGGGTAGTTGATGAATATTTGTTGTTGATGTTCCAATCCCGAGGATTCCTTAAAATATAAGAGTTTTTGTCTAAGTTATAGTAGTTGCAATTTCATTTCTAGTTTAGTGACAAACAATTTTATAACCCCCAATCATTCTCTATTATTTATTTTCTTATTCTAAGAAAAAATATTTTATAAGTAAAGTTGTCCTCGTGGGATCGACTCGCTCTTGCACTATCTATACTACATACACCCGTGCACTTGCGGAAATAACCTAACAAGTTTTTGGCGCCGTTGTCGGGGATAAAGGTTTTACTTTCTAAATTTTTTGCTTTTTTTTTTTTTTTTTTTTAGTTTATTATTTTTTGTTTTGTTTTTTTTCCTCCTAGATATTTGTTCTTCTAATTCTTTTAGGTACTCTCTAGAGTTTATGAAAAGAGCCCGGAAGCCTCTTGAAGAGTTTGATCCGGAGCCAGAAAGGACCTTTCACGAAAGGTTAAGAAGATTTAGAGAATTCCTAGAAGCAGAAATGGCACAAAATGGTGACCGAAATGGAGACGGTGACGGAATACCCGCCATGCCACCACCTAGAACCCTTCGGGAATTTGTTAACCCAAGTACCCCAGGAACTAGGACACCGATCGTAGTACCAAATGCCGATGCAATCACATTCGAGATCAAGCCACAATTGTTGCATATGGTTATGAATAACCAGTTTAGTGGCTCGGCACTTGAAGATCCGCACCTCCATGTACAAACTTTTCTGGAATATTGTGACACCACGAGAATAGTCGGAGTCACACCTGAGGCAATACGGATGCGCCTTTTCCCATTCTCTTTAAGGGACAAGGCGAAACAATGGCTGAATTCGGTCCCCCATAATTCATTAACAACATGGGACCAAGTTCAAGAAGCCTTTCTTGGACGCTTCTTTCCTCCATCAAAAACCGCTCAAATCCGGACCAAGATAACAAATTTCAGTCAAAATGGAGATGAGTCGCTATATGATGCTTGGGAACGCTTCAAGGAGCTTTTAAGGATGTGTCCACACCACGGGCTTGAAAAGTGGTTGATAGTGCACACCTTCTACAATGGTCTCACATTCAAGACTAGAGAGACCATCGATGCTGCCGCGGGAGGAGCATTAATGAACAAAGGAGTGGATGAGGCGTATGACTTGATCGAGAGCATCGCCTTGAACCACTACCAATGGTATAATGAAAGGGACCAACCGCAAGGAACAGCAGGTAAGTTTAATGTTGATGTTGTTACTCTTCTATCTTCGAAATTTGATACGCTTTTTAAGAAGATTGATAACTTGAATACAAATTCTGTGGCTAACGTTAACGTTATTTGTGAACTATGTGGGTCAAACTCACATAGTAGTGAAAGTTGTGATTTGCTTGACACTAATTCTAGTGAGCAAGTCAATTTTGTTAATTCTAATGGACAAAGAGGGGGTATGTATTCTAACATATACAATTCCGAATGGAAGAATCACTCCAATTTTTCCTATAGAAATAACAATGTTTTAAACCCACAACCTTCCTCACAACCACCGGGATTTGTACCCAAGAATTTCAACAATAATTCTTTCCCTCCCCCTAAATCTAAATTAGATCTTCTTATAGACTATATGGTCGAAAATAATAAGAATCAAGAGAAAATCAACAATGAATTTAGGGAAAACTTTAAAGTTTTGAATAGTAGGTTTGATAGTCTAGCCGCCCATAATAAAATGCTAGATAAACAACACGTTTTTGATGCTAAGGCGGTAGTACTTAGGAGTGGAAAAGAACTAATAGATCCCCCTCCTAAAGAAATCATCAAATCTAATGAGGAGAACGTTAGTCCAACCCCACCGTTGGTTGAGACTAATGAAGAAGTAGAAAAGGGGACGGAATCCCCTAAAGTTTCTAGAAATTTTGACTCGCCAATACCTTACCCCCAAAGGTTGGTAAAGGCAAAACTTGATAAACAATTTGCAAATTTTTTAGAAGTTTTAAAATCTATTTACATCAATATCCCTTTTACGGATGCTTTGCAACAAATGCCCTCTTATGCTAAGTTTTTAAAAGATATTCTTTCTAATAAAAGGAAACTAGAGGAATATGAGACAGTTGCATTAAATGAAGAAGTAAGTGCTGTTTTGCAAAGGAAATTGCCTCCCAAATTAAAAGATCCCAGCACTTTTTCTATTCCTTGCAATATAGGGAAATTTGATGTAGATAATGCTATGCTTGATCTTGGGGCTAGTGTAAGCCTCATTCCGCTTTCGGTTAGTAAGAAAATAGGTGTCGGAGAACTCAAACCCACCACCATATCATTACAATTAGCGGATCGCTCAATCAAGTATCCAATAGGGATTATGGAAGATGTCCCTTGTAAAATCGGGAAATTAATCATCCCGGTTGATTTTGTTGTTCTTGAGATGGAAGAGGACCATCACATTCCTATTATATTAGGTAGACCATTCCTTGCCACAGCTGGGGCAATTATAGATGTTAGAAATGGTAACCTTTCTTTAAACGTAGAGAATGAGAAGGTTTAATTTGACAAAATTAATGAAAAATCCCAATCTTGAGAACCCTTGTTCCGATATTAACATGCTAGAATCCTTAAGCAAGGAGTTTGAAAAACCTCAATCTAAGGACCCGCTTGAAAGATGTCTTGTAGATGATAAATTCTTAGATAGCGATGTTGATGCTTCAAATTATGCTATGTATCTTGATGCTAACGCTGCAGCAAAGAAAGGAAGCATTACATTTGAAAAGTTAGAAGCTAAAGCGGAGCCTTCTAACAATGAGGTATGTAAGGCACCTCAAGTTGAATTAAAACCTCTCCCTTCGAATCTAAGGTATGAATTTCTTGGACCTAATTCTACTTATCCAGTAATTATTAATGCGAGTCTAAGTCCTCTTGAAACTGAAAAGTTATTAAGAGAACTTAGATTACATCAAAAAGCTATTGGATATACAATTGATGATTTAAAAGGGATTCACCCTAAGATTTGTATGCATAGGATTGATTTAGAGGAGGACCATAAACCCTCCATAGAACATCAAAGAAGATTAAATCCTAATATGAAAGAGGTCGTGAAGAAAGAAGTCCTTAAGTTACTTGATGCGGGCATTATTTATCCGATCTCGGATAGTAAATGGGTAAGTCCCGTGCAAGTTGTCCCTAAAAAGGGAGGAATGACGGTAAAAAAAAATGATAAGGATGAATTAATCCCTACTAGGACCGTCATGGGATGGCGAATGTGTATAGATTACAGAAAATTAAACAAAGCCACCCGAAAAGATCATTTTCCTTTACCTTTCATTGACCAAATGCTTGAAAGGTTAGCGAAGCATTCGCATTTTTGTTACTTAGATGGTTATTCCGGATTTTTTCAAATTCCCATACTTCCGGATGACCAAGAAAAAACAACTTTTACTTGTCCTTATGGTACCTTCGCTTATAGGAGAATGCCATTTGGACTTTGTAATGCTCCCGCCACCTTTCAACGTTGCATGATGGCAATATTTTCAGATTTTATAGAAAATATAATGGAAGTCTTTATGGACGATTTTTCAGTTTATGGTTCCTCTTACGATGAATGTTTAAAAAATTTATCTAAAGTTTTACAAAGATGTGAAGAGGTAAACCTTGTTCTTAATTGGGAAAAATTCCATTTCATGGTCAATGAAGGAATTGTTCTTGGACACATGGTGTCCGAGAAAGGGATTGAAGTAGATAGGTCAAAGGTTGAAGTCATAGAAAAATTACCTCCACCCACCAATGTTAAGGGTGTGAGAAGCTTTTTAGGCCATGCCGGTTTTTACCTGAGATTTATAAAAGATTTTTCTAAAATTTCTAAACCTTTAACCAATCTACTTTTAAAAGATGCTCCATTTTTGTTCGATAGTTCTTGTCTTGAGGCTTTTGACAGGTTAAAAAAGGAATTGGTGTCCGCTCCTATTGTCCAACCACCCGATTGGGATCTCCCTTTCGAGATTATGTGCGATGCAAGTGACTATGCAGTGGGAGCAGTTTTGGGACAGCGGAAGGACAAGAAATTACATGCCATTTATTATGCAAGTCGGACACTAGATGAAGCACAAGTAAATTATGCCACCACAGAAATAGAGTTGTTGGCCGTGGTATTTGCAATAGACAAATTCCGGTTATATTTGGTGGGATCGAAAGTGATTATATACACGGATCACGCAGCAATAAGACACCTATTGGCGAAGAAGGATGCCAAACCAAGACTCATAAGATGGATCCTTCTTCTCCAAGAGTTTGACTTGGAGATCCGTGATAAGAAGGGGACGGAAAACTTAGTAGCGGATCATTTATCTCGTCTCCCCAAAAATATTATTGACTCCGATAAACAAGATCTCCCTATTGACGATTCATTCCCAGATGAATATTTACTAGCCGTTAACAATGTCGATACCCCTTGGTTAGCGGACATTGTTAATTATTTGGCTTGCAAAATTATTCCCCCGGAAATGAATTATCAACAAAGGAAGAAATTCTTTTCCGAAATCAAAAACTATTTTTGGGAAGACCCCCTCCTCTTCAAACAATGCGCAGATGGAATCATTAGGCGATGTGTGCCTAATGAGGAGATAAATGACATCCTTCATCATTGTCATTCTTCTCCTTATGGTGGGCATGCAAGTTCATTCAAAACCGCCACCAAGGTTCTTCAATCAGGTTTCTATTGGCCGACTCTATTTAAAGATTCTCGAAATTTTGTTCTTACTTGTGATCGTTGCCAACGTACCGGCAACATCTCAAGGAGGAATGAAATGCCTCTTAACAACATCCTAGAGGTCGAGATTTTTGATGTTTGAGGCATAGATTTCATGGGACCATTTCCATCATCCTACAATAACAAATATATTCTTGTAGCAGTGGACTATGTGTCCAAATGGGTAGAAGCCATAGCATCTCCAACAAACGACTCAAAGGTTGTCATGAAACTCTTCAAGAACATCATCTTTCCAAGGTTTGGGGTACCAAGGGTGGTCATAAGCGATGGCGGTTCTCACTTCTCACACCGTCAATTTGAGGCTCTTTTAAAGAAATATGGTGTCCATCATAAAACAGGCACCGGATATCACCCTCAAACTAGCGGTCAAGTGGAAGTGTCGAACTGGGAACTTAAGTGGATCCTTGAAAAGACAGTTACAAGCTCAAGGAAGGATTGGTCAATCAAGTTGAATGACGCTTTATGGGCTTATCGCACCGCTTTCAAAACACCCATCGGAACCACACCTTTCCGTTTGGTGTATGGGAAGCCGTGTCATTTACCCGTAGAACTTGAGCACAAGGCGTATTGGGCAATTAAAGCACTGAACTACGATTTGGTAAACGCCGGTGAAAAGCGAAGACTACAATTGCAAGAGCTTGATGAACTTCGTTATGATGCATACGAGAGTGCCAAGTTATACAAGGAGAAAACGAAGAAATGGCACGACAGTCATATCATACGGAAAGATTTCAAGGAAGGGGATATGGTTTTGCTCTACAATTCTCGGTTAAAACTTTTTCCGGGAAAATTGAAGTCTAGGTGGTCAGGTCCGTTCCAAGTCCGGAGAGTATATCCGTACGGAGCCATCAATATTTGGAACGAGCAAAAAGGTGAATTTAAGGTCAACGGGCAAAGACTAAAGCATTATATGGTTGGTGACCCTATAGGGGTAGTATCAACCATCTCTTTTGGATGAATTTCAGGCCTCCAAATCAGCAACCACCACCACCACCGCCACCATTCTAGTCGGTACCTCTTTCTCCCTCTCTTCTAATTATTCTTGTCCCAATTTTCATTCCTACTTTTCAAACATTAGGGACAATGTTTCATTTAAGTGTGGGGGGGTAGTATCTATTTTTTTTTTAATTTCTTTTCTTTCTAAATTTCTTTTTCTTCTTTTTATGTTTTTCTTTTCAAAGAAAATGTAAGGGCAATGTTCCCGATTCTTTTCAAAAAAAAAAAAAAAAATTTTTTTTTTTGCCAATGCTCCCATTGATGAGAATGTTATCTTTATTATCATTTGCCTAAGTAAAACTTTTTCCTTCTAACTTTTACTTCTTGAAAAATTTGATAAAAATAACTTAGGATTTTATTGGATGGTAAATAAAAAATTTTCAAAATTAATATGAACTTTTAAATCCTATTGAATAGAAGCATTACATTATTAATGAGTTTGTGGGCATTAAGTTTGGATACAACATACTTGTGAAACTTTTAAAACATTCTTGTATATGCATCTCAAAAACTTTCATTTCTACTCTTTTTCAAAGGTTTTTCATCTTTGTTATGCTTATGAATCACAAAAATTTTCACTTTAATCCATCTTTCCATTCCCACTTTTAAAAGGCTAATTAATCAATATATTCTTCTTTTGATTGTCCACTCAAATATCTAAATGAATATATCATTATAGAGTGTGACAATTTAGAAGCAAGAAACTCAATTGCCACGTCTAATTCATCAAATCTCGAACCTTATTCCACTATCATCCTCCGCCTTTCATCAATTTTTGTGATTCAAAATGCATAACGACATATGGACATCTTTGTTAAAGAATAAAGATCATAGTTTAAGAAATGTATATTCAAGCATGAAAAATTTATTCACAAAGCACTCTAAAAGAGTGAATATAATTCTTAATTCATACTTATGCCCCGCAAATTCATTTGTTTTTTTCTATATGCTCTTATTCAATAGAATTTATTCATGTTATATTAACATTCAAACTTTTCTATTTACTCTTCAATATCATCCTACATTCTTCTTCACAAATTTCTTGGGATGAAAAACTTAAAAGGAAGAAATTTTATGAAGGCAATACCTTATATAACAATATTCTGAGGGACCATTGATGACCTTCTTTGTTTTTCTTACTATTGTCGTTTTCACTCCTCAATTTTCAAATGTTTAAATTTGCTCGAGGACAAGCAAGATCCAAGTGTGGGGGAGTTGATAAATGACTATTTTATAGTCAATTAAGGTGCAAAAATATAGTTTATTTACCTTATTTTAAGTAATTATTAGCTTAAACTATTTGATTTTATCTCATTATGCGGATATAATGCACTTGGTAGTATGTTTATATATAATACAGGTTTTGGAGCATTATTATGAGCTTTGGACATCTCTTGGAGGAAGGTGAAACAAATAAATAAGGAGCAAATTAACTGGACAAAGAAAATTGAAGAATAAAAGTGTTCCAGCAGTTGCTTGGCCGAGCACCACCCTTGACTCGGCCGAGCATAGGCATCAGAAAGGCAGAAGTCATTTTCGAAGGCTTGTTCGGCCGAGCACCTTCCTTGACTCGGCCGAGCACCCCCTGTTCAGCAATTTTCCAGACTTCTCCAAAAGGCACCTTTTCAAGGAAGCATCCGGGAATAATCACTTTCCTTGGTCCAAGGCCTATATATAGAGATAGATATCAGTTAGTTTATATATCTAGAAACATTGTAAACTTACTATAGTGAAAATTTGTACTCTCAAACATCAATAAATTCTCAGAATTTGTGAAAGATATTCAACTTTTCTTGAGCAATATTCTGAGTTCTTCATCAATAATATTCAGAGGTTCTTTTCAAGTCTTTTATCTTCATTTCAATTCAGAATAAGTATCTCTTCTTCTATCTTTTCTTCTTTATCTTATTCTTATTGTTATTTATATGGCTTGTGAGTAATCCCCCATTTTCTTGGGGTTGGAAACTCAATAACATTTATGTTTATTAAGTAGTCATGCTCTGAAATTCTTCTCTTCATCTTAAACAATTCTACTATATCAAACTCTAACGCCTACAACCATGATGACGTCCATGATTTGTATGAATCTTAGTTAATCAAGGGAAGTACTGATCGGAGAACCTTGATTAGCGGATCCATATAGTCAGAACTAAGTCCATTACTCACGAGAGTAGTGTAATGGCTTAGGGATGCTCCTTGAATGGAAAGTATGCTGATTTTCATAAAGAAAACTTAATGGATTCTTACTAATTATGGGCCATCGAGAGATAGGGCATAATTAGTATGAGAATACAAACGCTACTTGCTTGATCGTGAGAAGTAGTGTAGGCCAAGCATACCATCCTTGTTTTAAAATGAAACTTTAATCTAAATAGAGCATGGATAGTTGATGAATATTTGTTGTTGATGTTCCAATCCCGAGGATTCCTTAAAATATAAGAGTTTTTGTCTAAGTTATAGTAGTTGCAATTTCATTTCTAGTTTAGTGACAAACAATTTTATAACCCCCAATCATTCTCTTTTGTTTATTTTCTTATTCCAAGCAAAAATATTTTATAAGTAAAGTTGTCCTCGTGGGATCGACTCGCTCTTGCACTATCTATACTACATACACCCGTGCACTTGCGGAAATAACCTAACAAGCAATGATGTCGGATCATCAACAATCTCCTCCATTCGAGATGCCATAGGGCGAGGAGCCCGAGGTTGGAATTGAGGCGATGGACCCGAGTTTGCTCACGTGTCAGCCGCATACCCATATCTCCCACTTTGTCACAGCGGGATTGGTAAGAATCTTTCATTCTCTTTGTGATTTTCGCACTTTTGGGGCTGCTCTGTTTAACCCGTATTTTATCACTGCAACTTCTTTTGTTGATTGTCGCTGTTGATTTACCGCAAGAAACATGTTCGGATACCCCTTTTCATACCCACACACTCGTATGCATGTTGAAGTTTTTGTTTCGGGTTTGTCCGTTTTCTAGCCGTTATACTGACGAAATTTTCGTTGTTTCTTGTTTCTTTTCAGGAGTGGAGCCGCCTGTCGGAGATTCGAGGCGGAGCTCATGGCCCGGTCACCATTTGGAGTAAGCTGCCCGAGAATGTCAGGGCTCGGGTTCAGGTCACCCATTTTGGCCTCTTTATTACTAGTATGCCGGCGTTGAAGAATGATCCGGATGTTATTCAGGCTCTGAGAGAGAGATGGTGGGACACCACCCATACTTTCCACCTGCCTATGGGAGAGGTCACGATGACGCCAACTGATTTCACGGCATTGACTGGTCTGTCGTTTACGGGGGAGCCTGTCCCTTGTGTTTTGAGAGGGGTCGGACTGCTGACGAGCTATTGGCCCTGGTTGACTGCGGCTTCCTGGTGAAGAATTACCGAGTCACTTGGGGGAGCATCCGTCGGTATTTTAGTATTCTTGCAGCCGAGCCTTTGGGTGTCACTGCTGAGCGGGTCAATGCTGTGGCCCGTTGTTTTATATGGTACCTGTTGTCCCATACTCTTTTTGCCAGTGGAGGGTCATCGGCTTCCTTGGCTTTGCTTGATTTGTTGGTAGACTTGGACCAGGCCGGTCATTATAACTGGGTGCAGCGGGCTTGGCTGCTTGTTATCACGGTATAGATCTGACCAGCCGTTCGACCACTAGCTCGGTCACGGGTTTCAGCCTGTTGTGGGAGGTATACTGCTTTCCCTTTTCTTTTCGGCTTTCTTGTCATCGCTCTACTGTATCTTTGAACTGTCATTTAATTCTTCTCTTGTCTCTGTTTTGCAGCTATGGGCCTTTGCTGTCTTGGAGCTGAGGAACTTCAAGATTAACAGAGAGGGTCAGCCCCAGTATCCAGACTATGTGAGGCGGTCGTATAGGGAGAGGAACGTGAGGACTGGAACTGTTCCCATAAGCCTGCTTTCAGCTCGACGCCACTTGGATTCTTTAAGGTCAGAGGCTGTCGCCTCTTCTTTATTTCCGTGGAGAGATATTTATGCTTTTATTGAGAATACTCTGATTCCCACCTGCTCAAGGCTTCTGATGAGCTTAGTGGAGTGTATGGCGATGTATCTTGGAGAGAGAGTGTTTTGGCAGCATGGTGGTCAGGTGACGGACTTCCACCACCCTCCTAGGCCAGCGGTTCCTGATGTTCCTCCTTTCTATCCTCGTAATTGGAGGGCTCTTTCAGAGGCAGACCGAGCAGTCTACCTTGCAGGGGTTGATGCTGTCCCTTTCATTCATCTAGAGCAGGATTACGGTTTATTCTGGGAGCATAACCTCCAGCAGGGTTTCTTGTTTACTGATCCGAGGGAGACACATGCTGCTCCACAGACTTCGGCTCGATTTTATCCCACCGGTGCTGGATATTGCTTTGATCCCCCTTTGCCTCCTTCATATTATACTTACTCGAACTTTGGGGTTGATGAGGAGCAGAGGGAGATTATTCCTGAGGACATGTCGCCGGAGAGAGAGCCTCCTGTTCAGGCTGCTGTGGTATATTTTCCTGACTATCTTTGCATTTCTCAGTTCCAGTCTCGCTTCTCTGTTCTTTGTATTGATGCAATTTACTTTTTCTATTCTCTGTTGCAATAGGTACCTGTAGCTGCTTATAGGCACTTAGGCAGACAGAACAAAGGGATGAGGATGAGACTCCGTCAGCTGGAGGAGAAGGTGCTAGGGCTGTGCAGGGATATTGCTGCCATGACTAGAGATGCTGCTGGTGCTGTCTCTGGTACTGCGAGAGGAGCTGCCCGAGGTGCTCGGGGCATGGGACGAGGCTGCAGGGATGCTGCACTGGAAATTGATGAGGCTGTCTCTTCAGCGAGGCAGTCACTGAGCAGGAGTCTGAGCCGAGGAGGTAGCCTGAGTAGGAGTCTGAGCCGAGGAGGTAGCCAGAGCATGGGTGGTGCTAGTTCATCAGGGAGAGCTGCCAAGAGGACCCAGCATGATATTGTGGTGGAGACATCCGAGGAGGAAGAATCTGCTGATGATGATGATGATGATGATGAGGAGACTGAGAGCGGCAGTGGGGGTGGGCACAGTGCTGCCGATGATGATGATTCTTAGTAGCCTTCTGGGGAGGACGAGAGATTGAAAACATTTTTATTTACCTGTAATAAACATTTAGCGTGTATTTACAATCCTATCTATTTACTACGCTTTTTTAGTTATCTGTCTAGACTAGTTCCTAAGTGCCGACTCTTTACAAACAAGTGTGTGCCCGAATGTGTTCATTATTGTTGCTTGAACTCCTTTTCTGTGCTGGGATCTGATTTCTTGCAGGTTGAAGGCATTTGGTCGTGCCTGGGCTTCCTTCTTGAACTGGCAATGGTATGTTCTGTTTTTGTTTGCTGTCAAACGCGCGCGCGTCTGGCTTTGGTCGCGGGAGGCGCGCGCATCTGGAATCGTTTGTCGGAGGCGCGCGCTTCTGGCTTGCTGAATTCCAGCCCCTTTCTTTGCTGAGCAGGGCACTCCAACAGCTATAAATTCAAATCATTTTCGATCAGAATGATCACACAGCAATACTCTGCATCCTTTCCTTTACTCTATACCTCAAAATTCTTGTAGCGAAGGCCCCGATGACCTTTACTTTTGAAGTCAAAGTTTCCGTCCCCGAAGGTGATAAGTCCGTCCCCATTGCTCCAATTGTGAAGACGCGTCCTAGTGTCTTTGATCGTTTGGGAAGACCAAATGAGGATGTTGTTGCCGTGGATTCCGTGAAGCCGGTGGTCCATGTGAGGGATTATAGGGCTCGTTATTTGCCTAAGAAGAAGAAAGGCAAAGGGAATTCTTCTCATGTGTGGAAGCGTCCCGTGGTTGTTCTAGTCAAATCTCCTTCTAGCAAGGGAAAGGAGAAGGTTGTTGATGAAGCTCCATCTCGCCCGAGTGTCTTTTCTCATCTTGGTGGTCTCGAGAATGCTCCACCTCCGTCCAAGAAGACTAAAGGCCGTCCCCAAAAGCGATGGGTCCCCAAACCGAAGAAAGATTAGATATTTCTTTTGTACCATCGAGATTGCAATTAGAATAGACCACTTGTTTTTAGATTTTAATGTTTTAAGTCTTTTAGTAGCTCAACGTTTCCATTGTAACGATAAAAATAGTTCAGGAAATGAATAAAAATTGCATCTCGTTAATTTGAAATGATTTGGGTATTTGTTTATGTTTTAGACCGCACCCGAAGGTTGCCTACGTTCCTCCAGTGTAGAGGTTCAGGTCTCCGTAGTTCAAACAAACGAAGACAATTTTTTTTTTTTGTGTGCACCCTGTTTTTGCCTAGACCGCCCTTTCGGGTTTTCAATCTAGCGGGCTTCTTTTTTGCACGTGCTCTAATTTTTGCCTAGGCCGCCCTTGCGGGTTTTCAACCTAGCGAGCTCTCTTTTTTTTTTTTTTTTTTTTTTTTTTTTTGGTCTTCGTTTGTTAGACGTAAAATCTCTTCAATTTGTCAAGGTTGACTTCCTTTGGCAGCTGATCTCCGTCTAAGTCCACAAGTCGGACTGCACCGCCGCTTAGTATCTTCTTGACTACGTACGGACCAATCCATCGGGGTCCCCATTTTCCAAGGGGGTTCATGGCATTAGGAGGGTGTTGTCTTAGGACCAAATCTCCCACACTGATGTTTTAGGGCTTCACCCTTTTATTGAATTCCCTAGCCATCCTTTGTTGATAGCCCTCTTATGCTCGATTGCCCTTAGCCTTTTCTCGTCGAGTAGGGCTAGCTGTTCATATCGACTTTGCATCCAGTCGACTTCGTTGACTTGGTTCTCGAGGAGGACCCGTAGGGATGGAACTTCGATCTCTATTAGTAGTACAGCTTCGGAACCATATACCAGTGCATAAAGAGTTTCTCCAGTCGCTGTCCGTATCGACGTGCGGTAGCCCCATAACGCTAGAGGTAGCTTTTCGGGCCAATCCCTTCCAGTGGAGGCCATTTTCTTCACAATGGTCTCGATTTTCTTATTAGCTGCCTCGACCGCCGTTTGCTTGAGGGCGGTATGGAGATGACTTGTGCTTAGTGATCTTGTATTCTGCCAGGAGTGTGGCCATCTCTTTCTCGAAGTGAGAGCCGTTGTCTGAGATGATCTCATGAGGAACGCCGTATCGACACATGATGTGGGTTTTCACGAATTCGGCCACTTTCTTGGCGTTGAGAACTCGGTAAGCCTGTGCTTCGACCCATTTTGTAAAATAGTCCACGGCTACTAGGACGAAAGATTGTCCGTTGCTTCCAGTAGGGTGAACTTTGCCGATGATGTCTATGCCCCCAATAAGAGAAAGGCCAAGGCATAGTCATATTGTAAAGCTGTGAGGGTGGAGCGTGCTGTAGATTGGCATGGAATTGGCATTTGGCGCACCTCTTGACTTTCTCGATGCAGTCCCTTTCCATGGTACTCCAATAATAACCCATGCGGAGTATCTTCCTGGTCAACATAAACCCGTTCATGTGGGGCCCACAGTCACCTTCGTGGATCTCATGCATTATTTCTTGAGCTTCGGTCTCATTTCCGCATAGGAGATTGATCCCTTTGTGGTGACTTTTGTAGACTCTGTCCCCAATTAGTACATATCGGGAGGCTAGTCTTTGCAACGCCATTTGAGACTTCATATTGCTATTCTCGGGATAAGCACCATCCTTGAGGAAATTCATGATATCCGCGTTCCACGGGGAGTTTGTTTGGACCTCATTGATCTCGATACTCATGCAGTATGCCGGACTGTTCCTTCGGGAAATTTTTAAGGGCTTCACCATTTTACCCTCAGGTATTTCAACCAGTGAAGCGATGGTGGCTAGTGCATCAGCAAAATGGTTTTTGTCCCTTGGCAGGTAGTTGAAGGTGATTTCTTGAAACTGTTCAACCAACTCCTCAAGATGTTGACCATACCGTTGCAGAGTCGAGTCTTGAATCTTCCACTTTCCGGATGTCTGGTTGATGATGAGCAAGGAATCACCGAATACTTCTAAACTTGTGACATTTCTTTCGAGGGCTGCTTCGAGCCCCGCTATGCAAGCTTCGTACTCAGCGGTGTTGTTAGTGGCTTCAAATTCAAGGCGGATGGCGATTGGAGTATACATGTCCTTTGGATCAACAAGTAACATCCCTATGCCATACCCATGCTTATTGGCTGCGCCATTGAAAAAAAGTTGCCACTTATTTTCTTCTGTTGTAGCACAAATTAAATGCTCGTCGGGGAACTGTACATCTTCTCCCATCACTTCGTCACACGGGAATTCAGCAAGCTGATCACTGAACACTTTCCCCCTGATGGATTTGAGTGTGACGTAAGTGATATCGTAGCCGGCGAGCATGAAATACCATTTGGCTATTCTTGTTGACATGAAAGGTTTTTCGAAGATGTAGCGGAGCGGGTCCACTTTTTCTACTAACTTGATTGGGAAGGCTTCCATGTAATGCTTGAGCTTTTGAGTAACCCAAACCAATGCAGCACAAGACTTCTCTAAGACAGAGTAGTTCTTTTCAGCTCCTTGAAACCGTCGGCTGACAAAGTAGATAGCATTCTCTTTTGTGGAGTCTCGCTGTTCTTGTGCTAACATAGCCCCTAGGGCTTCATCATTGACAGTGAGATAGAGCGAGAGAGGCTTCTCTTCGTGTGGTGGAACCAAAACTGGAGGGCATGTCAAGTAATGCTTCACTTGGTCGAAGGCTTCTTGGCACGCATCGGTCCATTCTAGAGCCACATTTTTTTTAGTAGCTTGAAGATTGGCTCACACATGGAAGTGAGTTGGTGCACAAACCGACTGATGTATTGAAGTATGCCCATGAAACCTTTGATTTCTTTCTGCGTCCTTGGGGGAGGCATGTCAATGATTGCCTTGATCTTGGAGGGATCGGCTTCAATTCCACTTTCAGTGACCATGTAACCTAGAACCTTTCCTCTGATGACCCCAAAAGTGCACTTTGCGGGATTGAGTCTCATCTTATGTTGTCGAAGCCTTTCAAAGAATTTGCGAAGATCGATCAAATGTTGACCATTGGTTCCCTTTGAATGGATGATCATGTCGTCTACATAGACCTCGATCTCTTTATGAATCATGTCATGGAACAGATCAGTAACAGCCCTCTGGTCAGTAGCCCCAGCGTTCCTTAGTCCGAACGGCATGACTGTGTAGCAGAAGGTGCCCCACGGAGTTGTGAAAGTTGTCTTGTGTTGATCCTCTTCGGACATGAGAATTTGATTGTAACCGGCAAAACCGTCCACAAATGAGCGGACTTCATAGTTGGCAGTTGAATCGACGAGCATGTCGATGTTTGGTAGTGGAAAATCATCTTTCGGGGAAGCTTTGTTCAAATCCCGGAAGTCCACACAAACTCGAACCTTGCCGTTCGCCTTTTTGAATGTCACAATGTTGGCTAGCCAAGTCGGATACTCTATGACTTTGATGAAACCCACACTTAGGAGCTTTTCAATCTCTTCTTTGACTTGTAGAGACCATTCTGGCTTGATCTTTTAAAGCTTCTGCTTTACTGGCTTGGCGTCCTCTCTGATCGGAATTCTGTGCTCCGCGACCTTTCTGTCCAAACCCGGCATGTCTTTGTACGACCATGCGAATACATCCACAAATTCTCTGAGTAGTGCAGTCAATTTGTCTTGGTCTTCCCCCTTGAAGAAGCTGCCAATCCTCGTTTCTTTCGGCTCTTCCTCGGTACCCAGATTAACAACATGCAATTCCTCATCAGCCCCTGGACCATTTTCACCACGACAACGAACCTGTTGAGCTAGTTCATTTAGGTATGTTATGTTTGCGTGGTCTATTTCATCATAATTTGAATCGTTATTAACTTGTTCATTAGAAACACTCTCAGACTCGAAAGTAAGTGTGAGCCGCTCTTCCTTTGTTGTTGTACGGGGTATGCAACCCATTTCTCGGACCAAGAAATCTTCGGACACTAAGGGCCCCTTCGTTGAATACCAGTTGTTGATTGGCTCGGAGCTTGGCGGGATCTCATTGATGGTTTCCTTTCTGACAACGTTGTTGTAGATGGCGTTGACTTGGCAATCGTCCATGATGGCAAATTCTTCGAACATGGAGGCTAGATCGGATAATTTTTCCCCCACGGTAATCTCTGCCTCGGACTCTACAGTCACTTTCTTGCCCCACCACTCTCGGGGTGACATTGGAGTAGGCTCCCTTTCTTGTGTCGGTATTTCACAATCAGTGAAGATCTCGAGACCGGGCTTTCTGACGCCTTTGTCGTTAACCCACGGTTCGGGACAGATCATGTACGGAACATCTTCCCCTTGGCGAATAAAGTAACCGTTTAGTGTGTAGCGGTAAGGTCTCAAGTCAGGGATTTCATATTGCCGACCTTCTTTGCGAGCTTGGGTCTTTTGATTCTTGACTGCTTGCTCGTATTTCAAGTCATCTTCAGTGGGCTCGTACCCCAGACCAAACTTGTTCTTGACAAAAGGAATTTCTACGGGGTGTAATATCCCTTGTTGATGCTTCCCTAGGCCTAGACCGGGAAAGTGATTCATGTTCCTCATCATGCGGAAGATTTTAGGATTGCCGAGGGTCCATTGTCTGTTTCCCCCTTCTTTGTCGATGGTGTTGACACCGGAGAGAGTGGCATCTTCTATCCCGTGTTGGACTTGGTGAACGGGTTGTCCCCCACTTCTGTGGATGGTGACATTCTCGGCCATGATGGTGACTATTTCGTCCCCATTTCTGATCTTGATACACTGATGGAGAGTGGAAGGTACCGCATTGGAACTGTGGATCCAAGGTCGGCCCAGGAGTAAGTTAAATGAAGCAAGGATATCAAGTACTTGGAATGGGACGGACATGATCATGCTTCCAAATTCGATATCAACTTCTATCATTCCCATAACTGTACGGGCAGTGCTGTCGTACCCTCTAATGACTTGAGCGGAGGGTTGTAAATCGGAGTTTTTGAGCCCCAGTATGCCCATGACTCGGCTAGGCATTAAGTTGAGTGCAGAACCACCGTCTACTAGAACCCTTGAGATGGGTCTCCCCCTTGCCCTTACTTTGAGGTAGATGGCTTCATTGTGTTCGGACCCAAATGGCGGGAGGTCCATGTCGGCAAAAGTGATGACATTGCCGAAGTGAATGTGACCTATCATTGCTGTGAGGTCCTCAGGAGTCGTGTCGGGAGAGACTGATGTTTCATCCAAGTTCTTGATGACGAGGTCTCGGTGTCTCTTTGATGATGCAATAAGGTCCCAGATGGATATGTTGTCTTGCGTCTTCTTGAGTTGTGTTAACAAAGGATCTTCGGGTGGGTATGTCGCGTGTTTGCGATCTTTGAGAAGAGGTGTTGGTTGCTGCGGTATTAGGAGGGATTGCACTCGTTGTTACTCGGCTACTGCGAGTGAGCACGTTCACGGTCCCTTGTAGCTTCTTCTTCCTATTCTCTAAGACTTCACTCATAATCTCATCATAAGTCACAACATAACAAGAATTATCAAGTTTATTCATATCATCGGAGCCCTCATTCACAATTGGGATCGAATGAGTGGTTCCTTCAAATTCTCCTACCTCTATTACATTGACACCACCCTCATTAGGGATTATGAATTCCTTCTTGTCTATGAGGTCTTGGATAGTGTTGCGGATGGAGAAACAATCTTCGGTGAGGTGGCTGGTGCATTGATGATAGTCACACCATTTGTGGTGAGCATGATTGGGACGGAGCGGTTGTGGTTGCTTGTACCCTTGAAGAGGGGTTATTTGTCCTTTGGCCTTTAGAGCTTCATAGGCCTCGGTGATGGTCATGCCATTGAGAGGAGTGTAGACACGGTCGTTTTGGAACCGCTTGCCTTGTGGTGGAGGGACCTTCTTGTAATTCCCTTTGTCAGTAGTAACGGCATTGACAGAAGCCTCTTTGTTTGAACTAGAGGCGGCTTGTATCGGTAAGTAGGAGTGGCCTTTTTAATCTCCTTGAGAAAGTCATCCATGCGTACCCCCGCCTCATACATTTGGGAGAAGTCGGAGTAGCAAGCCCCACTTAGGTGGGTGCGGAGATCAATCTTGAGACACTTGAGAAAGATGTCCATTTGCTCTTTTGTGTTTGGCCTCTCAACAATTTCAGAGAGCTTGTCATTCCATCTCCTTGTGAAGTCAATGAAGGACTCGTTGTCTCTTTGAGTGGTGTTCTCGAGCTCTTTCCTTGTGGGCCGGTGAGTGGTGTTGCCTTGATATTGATTTTTGAAGGCAAGCATAGCGGCACCCCAAATGTAAGTCTCGATGTGAGCCATCGGGCATGAGTTTCCCTTAAACTTGCTAATGTCGGGCATCTTGAATTTGTCGGGGAGAGCGGCCATCGTGCTCATAAAGATGGATGATTGATAGAGGCTTGTGTTGGAGCCTTTTCCCACGTTGAGGCCGTCGAATTTCTGATCGATGTAGGCCATGATGGAATCGACCATTTTGGGGTCGCTGTTGTCGGTGCTTGGTTTCCCCACTTTTTTGGTGCGGGCGCTGACATATGGGCTTTCAAACAAACCCTCGGTCCACTCGGATTCCTCATTGTCATTAACCCCCTTGTTCTTGGAGAGCTTGAGGAGCTTGGCTTTCAGTTGGTCAACCTCGGCCTCGTGGGCCTCCCTTTGACTGTCGACATGAGCTTGCCACAAGGCTTCTTTGGTTTGAGCCTCTTGGTTAAGGGTAGAGATTTGTTGTTGGAGTGTTTGAACCATGGCAGAAAGCTGTTCGAGAGTCATGGCGTTGTTGGTGCTGGAGTCGCCGGCCATTGATGATGTAGAAGCTGTTGGAGTGATCGGTTCACGGACAAGCCTGTTGGATGAATCCCTGTAGATGCGGAGAGTACCAATCGGACCTATAATTGGAGAAGTAGCCCTTGTCAGTCTCGGTTCACACTTTCGGTCTATGAAGAGGTTGAGAACACACAGTTGGGCACACGAATCGAACCACATAAGAAAAAAGACTCTTTTTTTTATTTATTTTATAAGTCGGAGGGAATGGGTCCCTTTTGGGGGTTTCTAAGAAGATAATGGAATCGTCACACTAGTATATAGACCATCTCGCGGTCCCATATACTCATCGGATTCCATCGCGCTTGTGAATTCTACATGTGTCGGGATTAAACTAAATTAATGTAGTAAAGCATACATGCGGGGACGGATTTTTTTATTTTCGTCCAAGATAACCACTTTTGGGGACGGATTTTTATTGCGTCCGTTTCAACAAGTTGGCATGTATGATTTGAAAACATTAGTTTTGGGAAATCTCGGTACATGGAAACCGACTTGGTCACGGAGTGTTAGACCCTAACTAGAATTGTGTGGTTTGTGCTCGGCTAAAGAGAGGTTTAAAGGTCACCCCCGGCATGTAGTCATGAACTACGCCACGGGCTGAGGTTTACCGCTTCGAAAGAGCCAAGGTCGAGTGGAGCTTGAAACTTTCTAGGACGGGCCTCGACGGGTTTGGGGTTGGACTTGTGCGACTCGATAGTGAGCAGTTGATAATAATTGTGCGCGTAGTGTGAGGTCCATCACGTGACAAAAATTTTTTAGTTTTTTTTTTTTGAAAAGAAAAGATAAAAAACACATAAGCACGTAAATTACAACTCCCGAATCACCCGTGTGACCGGTAAATAAAACATAAAATAAAACAGTCCAAGGGTTCAATTCTTTCCTGATGCAGGCAACTGTGCCCACACCCCACTGTTCTGTTCAGTCACTGAAATCTGTTCTTGCCATGGAAATTGACCCAGAAGCGCGCGCCTCGGGCTGGTGTTGTGGGAAGCGCGCGCCTGGCGTATTGTACCTGGGAGGCGCCCGCTTCTGGGCTCACCTGTCAGATTATCAGAAACTTATGGACTCAGGGGATTGCCCTGGTCCTGATTGTGTGATGGAATCCCTGCAATGTCTGTCAGCACGAAATAATAGGAAGAATAGGAAGAACACATGGAAGGCGGGCGATTCTGGAATTTGACGCGGGACGCGCGCGCTTTGGACAATGAAGGTCTGAGGCGCGCGCTTCCCATGTCAATGCCCAGAAAAGTGAATTATGAACAGAAACACAAGTTTACCCTCAAGCCTCCCCAGCGGAGTCACCACTGTAGATACCCCGGGGGACCACGGCTTGGCTAGAGCGCGTGAATTACATAGGATGTCTAATTGATTTTAAGAGTCGCCACCCACGTTTTTGAGGAACGTAAGAAAACCTAATGTTTATGAGCCTAAGTTTGATTTACGAAAACAGAGAATCTTTGGGATGAGGTGTTCGGGGGTTAGGTTACGAAATGGGAAGTACTTAAACACCCATTTCGCCCGAGCAAAGTCGGTCTTGTTTGTTCATAGTTCACTTTTAAAGATAAATGTGTTCTTCCTATTAAAATAATGATGAAAAGGGGTTTGAGATTCAAAATTTAGGGATATGACTCCTAGGCCAATTCAATGTAATGAAAGGAAAGTGCTTAAGACATTTACCTATAGTATCCTTCAAAAGATAACCTCTTGTAAAGCCTTGAAGAAGAGGTTGAGTACTTTTGTTGAAGAAATCCCAAAGGAAAGGTCTAGGAAAGAAGTGAGTAAAAGGTCTAAAATGATGATTTTCAAGGTCCTCCTCCAATGATGGCTTGGAGGTGTTTTTATAGTTGAAAAAGGACTGTTTTTTGGAGCCAAACGGAGTCTCCAAGAAATCTTTCCCGGGCAAAATCATGTATAATGAGCAAGGGAGAGATTCTTGGGCAGAATCTGTAACTGACACGCCCCAGAAGCGCGCGCATCCTACCTAGGCGGCAGAAGGCGCGCGCGTCTGGCCTCAAGGGGCGGAGGCGCGCGACTCTGAGAAGCAATTTTTTGACAGAATGGACTAGAAAGTTAGAACTGTTATTCAGTTTAGTCCCGAGACTTAACGGAGTCCGTTTGGAACTTAACCAAAGTAACAGAAACTAATAGAAAACAATTAGAAGAGGGAGAAACACAAAACCAAGTGTGCAATCGAGGTGAGCGGTCCGAGGCGGGGTGTCTACACAAGGTACTGAACATGACCCGCTGTATGAGATTTATGTCATGGTCTATGTCATATATAAATCTCATATTAGTTATGTCATTTGAATCCTTAGACATGAAGTTATTATAGTCTTCCACTTGATGAAGATTATGTTTGACATATTCAAACGCTGCCTTAATATGGTAGTTATAAAGGGTATGATTGGCATAATCGGATTCACGTAGGGAAGAATAATAAGCTAAATGGATTTGTCCCTCTTCGGAGAGATGTCAAGCTTGGGCCCCTCGAAGGAATGATGTTGGTGAAATGTTTGGCCAAACTCAAATGGATTGATTGGATCAATATCATTTGGATTATCAACATATTCGGAATCGAGAAAGTATTGAACAATACAAGTTGACTTATTGACCATGACTTGTGTTCAATGACATCGTGGACAAAGGGATTGTGACATGTTCTAAAGGAATGCGAACTTGTATCTAGTTATACTATTTGGGTAGGTATGACGGTTTTCTAGAACCTAATCATATCTTATGGTTTCATGTTTGAACCCATTGCCAACTTAGTGTAATCCTAGAGGGTCACACACAATAGAACGAATCTTAAATAAGGACTATATCGGAATATTGAGTCGAACGACTTTGGAGGAATTTGGAAATTAGGGAAATCTGGGGTAGGTATGCGACCGCACAAAAGGGTTTGGGCGGCTGTACAACTTGGCTCAAAATGTACCAGAACCTTCCAGATAGATGTGCGGCCGCACAGGTTGTTTTGGGCGGCCGCACACCATGTCGGGACTGGTTTCCTAATTTGATTTGGAAAAGAATTTTGGACGGGTTTAGACACAAGTTTCCTATTTGGAATAGGTCTAACTTGTATATAAACAGCAAAATTCGGCCAGAATCAGTTCCGTTGTTTTTGTGCAAGCCTTAAAGAGTTTGAGAGGGTTTTATTTTGTTCTAAGAAATCCTGGATTGAAGAACAAAATAATACACAAATAATATTCCATATAGTTCATATCAATTGTGAAAACGTGTTTCATAATTTTGGTCTAGCAACCAAGATCAAGAAGTTCCTTGATATTCGTTCACGTGTGGATACCGCTAGAGGGTGAAACTTATCATCTTCAAAGTTCGTGATTCTTACTATGTTCGTGATCATGGTTTCAAGCCGCCATCGAATTCAAGGTTGCAAAATCAAAGTCATCAAGGGTTAGTATCCTAGTATTCATTATGTTGTATTTGACTTAATCATATGAATGGATCTATGGGCTTTGGGTTTCATTAAATTTTAAATGCTTAATTCCGCTGCGCATGTTACTACGAAACCCAACAGTGGTATCATAGCCCCGTTCATGTTGATTATTTCAATACTAAGATCATGTTGTGTGTATATGAATGGTTTATGTGCCTAACATGATATGAATATTGGATTATATGATATTTATGTGTTATGTGATTTTATGTGGTTTATTGTTTTACAACTTTAGTCGCACTATTGAATCGCATTAAAAATTATGATGGGTTCTGAATTGTTTGATTATTAATTTTTGATTGGATCAAAGTTTTAATAATCGGGGAAATTAATTTTGAGACAAATTTTTGAACTTTAAAAAAATTCTGTTTGATGCTCTGGGCGACCGCCCATGTTTGGGCGACCGCAGATATTTTCTTGAGCGGCCGCACAGTTGGTCAGATTCTGGATTTTGATTTCGGTCATGTTCAGAATCTGGAATTTTGATAAGATCCGACCGAACCAGTGACAAGACTAGGCCAGACCTGCTGACCTGGAATGGTTTTTGGGTAGTTGGTTTGGGTGTCGATCTTAGGGTTTGATTTTCCTATTTGTTTTGATCTTGTGATTCTAAGATTGGTTCAAGGTTTGGATGGCTAATCTACGTTCATCGAGATTGTGTTTCCCAAACTTGATCGCAATCAAAGTTTCAAAGATAAAGCGAAGTTAGAATTATGAAGAGTTCATAATTGCTAAAATTGAGAAACAAAGTTCTTGATTCAAAGATTGGAGATCCATGTGGAATTGTGGATGCAATTGGCCTACGTTTATCGAGACCATCTATTGCTTAGTTTCGGCCGCATGCACTACTTTCTTGGTTTCTTGAATTAGTGCGGGATTGTGGTTGCCTGATGGCTTAGTTCGACCGCACTTCTTGTTGTCTTGATTTGGAGATAATAACCAAAGTTGAAATAGTCTCATCCTCATAATTATAGAGAAACTAATGACACATAAATACATAAATGTTGTGCTTAAATTAATGATGATTAATTTAGTGGCTAAACTTGATGCGTAACATGTTTATCTTGTGTGCTCATAAATGTGTTGTATGCTATATGGTGATGAACCTTCAAGAAAGTTTTAAGTCTTTTTGCCACGCCATGATTAAAACACTTGTTAGTGCATGGGTGATTTTGATGTGGGTTCGCCTCCGCGAGGTGCATTAATTTTATTCATGTATGAGCAAGATGAGGTTCATTAATTTAATGTGGGCTTGCCTCCGCAAGGTACATTAAATTGAATGGTTCCTATACGTTTAAAATGGTTGGACTTAACAAGGCGTCAAAACAGTTTTGGGCCTAGGAAAAGATGAGATTTAACATGCTTTTGAAATTGGATCACTAAGAATCATATTGGATATGATTGACAAGAAATTGTCTACCTAATTAATTTGATTTTGAGAGGTCCGCCAAAGCGGACTCAAGATTAAATTAAAGTTGGATCTTAGCCCAATTTAAAAGAATCTCATAAAAGGATCTAAGAGTCATATGAGATATGATTGACAGGGTTGTCTACCTAATTAATTTAGTTTTGAGCGGTCCGCCTCCGTGGACTCAAAAGTTAAATTAAAGATGGATCTTAGCCCAATTAAAATTATACTATACATTGGATGTATAAGAATGTTATATAATTTAGTGGGAGTATTTTTGGAAAATAAATTATTTATCTCTTTAATGAGATTGGTACTTGTAAAATTTTGGAAATTTTGCATAAGTTGTAGACGACAACTAGAATCGTTGCGATTAATCCTTGATAAGGATAATGCTTCAAAAGGAATGGTACAAACATCATGGATTAGATCCTAAGCCTAAGAATCGTTCTAAGGCAAGAAGATGTGTTGTACATTCTTGATGGGCCTGTTCCTAAATAACCCAAAGCAGGAATAGACAAGCACAAGAATCATGAGTATGATTCTGGGAATGTGAGTTGTATCATGCTCGCGATTATGTGCTCAAAACTCCAACAAAGTTTGGAACTTGTGGAAGCTTATTAGATAAGCGTGGAGTTGAGTTACATGTTTCAAAGAGCAATCTAAGCAAGAGAGGTATAAAACCATTATTGAATTCACTTCTTGCAAAAGGAGTAAAGGGCAATAAGTGGAACCTCACATGCTTAAGATAAAGGCTATGTAGAGCATCTTGAGAAACTTGGCAGTCCAATTGGATTGGAGCTAGTCATGGATCTTATTCTTAATTCACTGCTAAAGAGTTATAATCACAAATCACTTTGTGATGAACTATAACTTGTATGGAATGGATAAGAATCTCTCCGAGTTGCATGATATGCTTAAAACTGCGGAGATGAAGAAAGTGGAGAAAGGTTCTCCGATGCTCATGGTTATGATGGAAATAGGCCAAATGCCAAAAGAAAAGTAAGATAAGAGTTGTCAAACCTAAAGGAAATAATTATGGTTAAAATAATAACTCTAATTGATGTAATTTGGTAAAGTGGCAATTGGATTGGCCATTTAGAATTGTAGTCAAAATTCTGGATGATCAGATAAAAGGATTGGTAGTGAGACTACCACTCGGAATATTAATGTTATAAATCAATCTTTCTAAATTTAATTATTGGGTATTGGATACCGGATGTGAACCCCACATTTGTAAAATGTGCAATAATTAGTAAAATGAAAGACTACTTATAGTAAAGGTTGATCTATGAATGGTAATGAAGCAAGAGTTGCAACATTGTTCATAGAACACTTGTAAAGTGACTTTACTAATATAGTAGGAAATATTATTTTGTTATAAGATAATGAAGGATATTTATTTCTTATTTGGAATAAGAAAGGTGTTTTATTTATTATGATTTACTTCATTGTGTTATCATATAAATAAATCTTATATCCTAAATCTTGAAGAACAAAGTAATAAAGGCTATAACACAAATAATCAAAATTCTTTATGCATTATTGTTTTGATCAAATAAATGAGAAATGCATATCTAAAATTCCATGGAACGGAGTTTTAAGTCATATGATTTGGAATCATATGATTTATGCAAACTTATTTACTTGGACCAAGACATCTTTTACTATGATTGGTAAAAGGCTAATATCTTAGTCGACCTAGTACATTTTGATGTATATGGTACATTAAGAAGAAATGCTAAAAGAGAATTTTGGTTATACTTGGTAAAACTATTCAAAGATTCTGATTGGATCATGATGATGAATAATTTAACCAAGAATTTGACAGTCATCATTAAAGTTGTGAAATGGTTTCACAAATTAACTTCACTAAGAACACCATTCTAAATGATGTGTCTACGTGGAAGTACAAGAACCTTATTGGATATGGTTCATTAGATGATAAAGTCAAATTGATCTTCCATTATTATTTTTGGGGTTATGTATTACAAACCGCTATAACTACACTAATTTGAGTTCCATCAAAAAAGGTTAAATGTTGAAATAAAACTCGGTTTGTCTTTCATAAAGATTTAAGATGGTGAGACCTTTTGGAAAGGAGTTGTCTGGGACACACTCACATTTAAATCTAATAAATATATTTTCATGGGATATCCTAAGGAAACTTGAGGATAAAATTTACTCATGAGAAACAAATGGTTTGTTGCTTATGATGATACTTTTCTAGATAAAAGGTTTATCTCTAAAAGAATTAGTGGGAGTAAAACATATCTCGAATGGTTCGAGACCCAAAAAATAGTATTTAACTTATGATGGAAGTTGAACAAGTTTTCACAAGGGGTTGTGAAAATCCGTTCAAGATATACAAGTAATTGCACACATGATAAAATACAATCTATTAGAAGAAATATTGGATATTTCGAAATAGAAAGTATTGAGGTAAAGTTCATTTAGAATGAAGTATTTACCACGTATCAAAGATGAATATCAACTCGACATTTAGATTAATGGCTTGGAGTCATAAAATCTAAAAGGCAATTCATGTATAATAATCAAGTTTGGAACTTGATCATTCTAACCTAAGGTGTAAAAACCAAAGGAGATGAATGACTTTTCTTGGAGAAAAACTTACATGGGTAGCAAGAAACTTATCAGAATTTTCATAGTCACATGTTCATATTTGGAATATGAAATTTGACAAAATGATGTCAAAACAAGCGTTCCTCAACGGGAACTCACTTAAGGATGTATTGGACACAACCTAAAGGTTTTGATAGTCAAGAAAGTTCTAAAAGGTATGAAAGTTGCGAAGACTCATTGGATGGATTGAAGAAAGCTTTTTTGAATTGGGATCTCCGTTTTGATAAGTCATAGAGCTTGGCTTCATCAAGAACGAAGATTAATCTTGTATATACAAGAAGGTTAGTGGGAGCATGGTGCTATTCCTTGTCTAATATGTGGATGACATATTGCTCATTGGAAACGACATTCCTACACTTTAATCTGTAAATATTTGGTTAAGAAAGTGTTTCGCAATAAAGAATATGGATGAAGCCGCATAAGTCATTGGCATTAAGATCTATAGAGATAGATCAAGGAAGCTAAATGGTTTAAAGCCAATGTACATATATTGACAAAGTCATAGGAAGATTCTACAAGGAAAATTCTAAGAGAGGACATTTGTCACTATTACATGGAGTTTCTCTAAGCAAGACTCAATGTCCTGAAGACAAAAGATGAGCATGAGAAAATGAATGAGATGCCATTTGCTTCGGCAATTGGATCTATGATGCCATGATAAGTACTAAGCCGGATATATCTAATGCTTGGAGCATGATGAGTAGATATCAATCCGACACCGGTGAGATTCACTGGATGGCTATGAGAGCGAGTCTTAAAGTACTTTAGAAGGACTAAAGATTCGTTTATGATCTATGAAGGTATGGAAGATGATCTCGGATGCATGCTTCCAAACCAACAAAGATGATAATAGATCGCAATCAGTTTTTGTGCATATGTCAAATAGTGGAACTGTAAGTTGGAATGGTTCCAAGCAGAGTACAATCACTAATTCTATAACTAAATCTAAGTATATTTCCGCATTGGATGCTGCAAAGGAAGTGGTTTGGATTAAGAAGTTCATTGTTGAACTTGAGATGGTTCCTGGCATTGCTAATCTAATAGACCTTATTAGTAATAATAGTGGTGCTATTGATCAAGCAAAGGAACCAAGAGCACATCCTAAATCTAAACACTTAGTTAGGCGTTTTCTTATCGTTCGAGAAATTGTTGATAAGGGAGACGTAAACATATGCAAAGTACCAAGTAATGATAACGTTGCGGACACGCTAACAAAGGAACTTCCACAAGCTAAACATGATGGTCATGTTAGGTCCATGGGTATTGGATACCTAGAGATTGGGCCTAGAGCAAGTGGGAGATTGTTGGTGTTGGTGCCCTAGGCACGTTTGTTAAACGTTGTATAAGTTATCATTTCATTCATGATGATAAATAGATAATAAGATTATTATTGTTGCTCATGTTTACTTATAATAATCCTCGTCCCTAGAGCTTGTTAAGCACTAGTATAAAGGCTAAATGATCATGGGATGATCATGTTAGATTTATAGGCACTTGTTTGGAACAAGGTACTGGACATGACCCGCTGTATGAGATTTATGTCATGGTCTATGTCATATATAAATCTCATATTAGTTATGTCATTTGAATCCTTAGACATGAAGTTATTATAGTCTTCCACTTGATGAAGATTATGTTTGACATATTCAAACGCTGCCTTAATATGGTAGTTATAAAATGTATGATTGGCATAATCGGATTCACGTAGGGAAGAATAATAAGCTAAATGGATTTGTCCCTCTTCGGAGAGATGTCAAGCTTGGGCCCCTCGAAGGAATGATGTTGGTGAAATGTTTGGCCAAACTCAAATGGATTGATTGGATCAATATCATTTGGATTATCAACATATTCGGAATCGAGAAAGTATTGAACAATACAAGTTGACTTATTGACCATGACTTGTGTTCAATGACATCGTGGACAAAGGGATTGTGACATGTTCTAAAGGAATGCGAACTTGTATCTAGTTATACTATTTGGGTAGGTATGACGGTTTTCTAGAACCTAATCATATCTTATGGTTTCATGTTTGAACCCATTGCCAACTTAGTGTAATCCTAGAGGGTCACACACAATAGAACGAATCTTAAATAAGGACTATATCGGAATATTGAGTCGAAGGACTTTGGAGGAATTTGGAAATTAGGGAAATCTGGGGCAGGTGTGCGACAGCACAAAAGGGTTTGGGCGGCCGCACAACTTGGCTCAAAAAGTACCAGAACCTTCCAAATAGATGTGCGGCCGCACAGGTTGTTTTGGGCGGCTGCACACCATATCGGGACTGGTTTCCTAATTTGATTTGAAAAAAAAATTTGGACGGTTTTAGACACAAGTTTCCTATTTGGAATAGGTCTAACTTGTATATAAACAGCAAAATCGGCCAGAATCAGTTCCCGTTGTTTTTGTGCAAGTCTCAAAGAGTTTGAGAGGGTTTTATTTTGTTCTAAGAGATCCTAGATTGAAGAACAAAATAATACACAAATAATATTCCATATAGTTCATATCAATTGTGAAAACGTGTTTCATAATTTTGGTCTAGCAACCAAGATCAAGAAGTTTCTTGATATCCGTTCGCGTGTGGATACCGCTGTAGATACCCCGGGGAACCACGGCTTGGCTAGAGCGGTGAATTGTCCTAGGATGTCTAACTTGTTTTAGAGTCGCCACCTATGTTTTGAGGAACATAAGAAAAACCTATTGATTGTAGCCTAAATTTGATTACGAAAACAGAGATTCTTTGTTTTGAGGTTCGGGGGTTAGATTACGAGATGGGAAGTACCGAAACACCCATCTCGCCCAACTAAAGTTGGTCTTGCTTGATCAAAATCTACATGAATGGTAACGTTCTTCTTCTTCTTCTTTTAGTTATAAAAAGGGGGGTTTAAAATAGGATTTGGAATGTAGGAGATAACTCCTTAACCAACCTCAATGAGATGAGGTGATCACTAGAGTCATGTCCCAAAATGATTTGGGTGATTGCACATTTGATTAAAATAAAAAGAGAGAGAGGAGATGAAGTAGAAAAGAAAGGAAAAGATGAACTTTTACCTACAATTTGGAGAACTTCAAATATTGCTTGGAGAGATCCTTGGAGAACCTTTAGAAAGTGATTTTGGTATAGTTTTTGTAAGTTCAATTTTCGGTCTAAGTTTTCGATCCTTGAAAATGGAGGTAAAGAGAGGTTTTTATAGGTGAAAGAGGGGTGTTTTTGGTGCCAAAACTCAGTCACCAAGAAATCCTTCCCGGGCAAAATCCTGTAAATTGAGCAAGGGAGGGAATCCTGGCCAGAAATCTGTAACTGACGCCCAGAGGCGCGCGCTTCCTGCTTTGGGGGCGGGAGGCGCGCGCGCCTGGCTCCTCCTGTAGGAGGCGCGCGACTCAGAGAAGGCTATTTTGACAGAATGGACTAGAAAGTCAGCCCTGTCATTCAGTTTAGTCCCTGGACTTAACGAAGTCAGTCAGGAACTTAACGGAAGTGACAGGAACTCACGAGGAACACTTAAAATGGGGAGAAACACAAAATCAAATGTGCAATCGGGGTGAGAGGTCCAAGGCGGGGTGTCTACAGAGCCCCTCGGCGACGTGGATTGCAAAGCAAAACGCGTCGACGAAAGTTAAAAACACCCGCCGAGGACATCACCAAAAAAAAGCAAAGACTCGATGAAAGCAGGAATTTGAAATTGCGAGAGATAGTGGTGCGCTCCCTGTGTGAGCGGATTTTGTTGATAGAGGGGGTGGCATGAACCGTTAGGTGAGCCTGCCGGCTGAATGTTTTGAATGAGGCCGTTAGTGAACCGGTTTGATGAATCCGTTAGTGAATTCCTTGGATGAGTCCGTTGGTGAACCCTTGTTGACGAATCCGTTGGTGAATCCGTTTGATGAATCCGTTAGTGAATCCCTTGGATGAGTCCGTTGGTGAACCCTTGTTGACGAATCCGTTGGTGAATCCGTTTGATGAATCCGTTAGTGAATCCTTTGGATGAGTCCGTTGGTGAACCCTTGTTGACGAATCCATTGGTGAATCCGTTTGATGAATCCGTTAGTGAATCCCTTGGATGAGTCCGTTGGTGAACCCTTGCTGACGAATCCGTTGGTGAATCCGTTTGATGAATCCGTTAGTGAATCCCTTGGATGAGTCCGTTGGTGAACCCTTGTTGACGAATCCGTTGGTGAATTCGTTTGATGAATCCGTTAGTGAATCCTTTGGATGAGTCCGTTGGTGAACCCTTGTCGACGAATCCGTTGGTGAATCCGTTTGATGAATCCGCTAGTGAATCCCTTGGATGAGTCCGTTGGTAAACCCTTGTTGACGAATCCGTTGGTGAATCCGTTTGACGAATCCGTTAGTGAATCCCTTGGATGAGTCCGTTGGTGAACCCTTGTTGACGAATCCGTTGGTGAATCCGTTTGATGAATCCGTTTGATGAATCCGTTAGTGAATCCTTTGGATGAGTCCGTTGGTGAACCCTTGTTGACGAATCCGTTGGTGAATCCGTTTGATGAATCCGTTAGTGAATCCTTTGGATGAGTCCGTTGGTGAACCCTTGTTGACGAATCCGTTAGTGAATCCGTTTGATGAAATATTGCTTTGAAGTCTCGTGCCATTTGGAGTCACACTTGACTTTTGAATTGTGGGGTACGGGCACAGTTGACCGCGACCAGAAAAATGTTCCTGCTGGGGATGAAATGTTGAGATTGACTTTTGAGGGGGGCGTGGCACCCGTGACAGAACTTAGGGAGCTCGGAATTTTTGAAGAGGACAGCCTACTTATGAGTGGGAGTTTCTATCCTGTTTTCGATTTTTGACGTGCCTTAAGGGCGGACCAGAAAAGGTGTGCCCAACTGGGTGTCCGAGGATCGGGACAGTGTCTTGATTTAGGCTGGAGATCTCTGACAAGGCCCTTTTCTTCAAGCGATTTAGACCTGGGAGGCGCGCGCCTTCCTATGTAGGCTTGGGACGCGCGCGCGCTTCATACTGATGTCGGGTGGCGCGCGCGTCTGGGAGGCGGAATTCCGGGCTTGACGTTTGCTGACCAAAAGAGCCTCCAACAGCTATAATATCATCTTCTGTTCGACCACTTGATTCTCACAGCTCCTTTCTGCCATTTTTGAATATCATATTATTGATTAACTTCGCTTGTGATCAACATTTTCCATGGCTTCCAATTCTTTTGCCCTTGACGCCAAGGTCGTTAGTGCGTATGAAAAGGACTTGGGCACTTTTGTGTATTCTTTCAAGACCCATCCCAAGAAGGCCTTCATTAAAGACTTCGGGTTCCGAATTCTTTTCACTTGCGGACGTTGAAACCGGATTGGGATTTGTTGAGAGCTGCCGCGGCTTTCTGGGATTGCGACAGCCATACTTTTAACCTTTCAGCTAATGAAATGGTGCCGACTGTTGACGATTTCGGGGCCATCCTTGGCGTGCCTTTGGCCGGTCGGATTGCCGTCCCCAAATATCACCGTGGTGCCGTCGACTCTTGGGTTGAGTTACTGAATCTCCCTGTTGAGGATGTGAGGAAGATGCTGCACGGTACCGTGATTGACATAACTGAGTTGCCGATGTTCTTCAGTTTGCACTCGGAGGACTCGATGGTTCAATCTTTCAAAAGAAATGCCATGGCTATTTGTCTCTTCAGCGAAGTATTGTTTGTTACACCTTTCGGGACTGCGGACGCGCAGTTGGCTGAGATTATTTTGCAAGCTAAGGACCAGCGATTTAGTGTAATTCCTCTTATTGTAGGGGAGACGTTGCATGGTCTTGATGAGTTACACAGGACGGGCAAGATGTGTCGGGGAAGCCCTTTGCTCTTGACCATATGGCTCCGAGAACACTTCAGAATTTATTCTCCGGATGGTGATTTGTCTCCTTTTGCTGTTCATAGGAGGAAGTTGTTGATCCGGGATTTATCTGAAGAAGATTGGAAGAAATTCTTTGCCTCTCGGGTGACCGTCGATATTGAGTGGTGTCCTCCTTCTTGGGGTCTTCGTCCTTTTGTGGAATGGACTCTTGGTTTTCAGCACGTGGTTGTGCCCGGTTTGAGAGATTCTTCCTTTTACCAGCCAGAGCGGGTTCTGCGGCAGTTTGGTCGCCGACAGACAATTCCTTTTCCGAGGGATGGAATGCTTCGTCCAGTTGCTTACATGGGTCCTGACTTCTCGAGTGAGTTTCAATCGGCTTGGGGAGATGACCGCAATCGTTGGGCTTTCGCTCCTCTGCATCGGGGGAGTGTTTTCCTTCCCGAGAGCTACTTGGATTATTTATTTGGCACCCTTTACCGTGGCATCACTTGGGTTGATGTGCTTCGTGCCGAGTTGTTGGGACAGGGTTTTGAGCCTAGCAGCACTTTGAGATATAGAGAGGCTGCTGTTGATTCGAGTAACATTCTCGCTGACCCTTTCGGTACTCCTTTGGATGACTTTTATTCTAGGAGACGTGCTGCAGCACAGAAGGTTTCGGTGCGTATTAGTGCTCCTTCGTTACCCAAGAAGAAAAGGATTGAAAGACGATCGGGCGGTCCTTTGAAAGCTAAGAGAAAATTGGATTTTTCTTAGTACCCTAAGAGATTGCAATTTAGACCACTTTGTTTTAGGATTTAATATTTTGATGTCTTTTGTTGCTCAATAAATCCGTTGTAATGGTTTGAATAATTCATTGAATGAATAAAAATTGCATTTTGTTATTTGAAGTGAATTGGGTATTTTGATATGTTTTAGACCGCACCCGAAGGTTGCCTACGTTCCTCCAGTTGGGAGGCTCAGGTCTTCGTAGTTCAAACAAACAAAGACCCTTTTTTTTTTTTTTTTTTTTTTTTTGTGCACCCTGTTTTTTGCCTAGACCGCCCTTGCGGGTTTTCAATCTAGCGGGCTTCTTTTTTTGCACGTGCTCTAATTTTGCCTAGGCCGCCCTTGCGGGTTTTCAACCTAGCGAGCGATTTTTTTTTTTTTTTTTTTTTTTTTTTAATGGTCTTTGTTTATTAAGCGTAGAACCTCTTGAGCTTGTCGAGGTTGACCTCCTTTGGCAGCTGGTCACCATCTAAATCCACGAGCTGGACTGCACCACCGCTTAGTATCTTTTTGACCACGTACGGACCGATCCATCGGGGTCCCCATTTCCCCAGGGGATTCATGGCATTAGGAGGATGTTGTCTTAAGACCAATCTCCCACGTTGATGTTTCGAGGCTTCACTTTTTTGTTGAAAGCTCTTGCCATCCTTTGCTGATATGCTCTCGTGCGTTCGAGTGCCCTTAACCTTTTCTCGTCGAGTAAGGCTAGCTGTTCGTATCGACTCTGCATCCAGTTGACCTCGTTGACTTGATTCTCGAGGAGGACCCGTAGAGATGGGACTTCAAGTTCGATAGGGAGTACGGCTTCAGAACCATAGACCAATGCATAAGGAGTTTCTCCTGTTGCGGATCGTATCGATGTGCGGTAGCCCCACAATGCTAATGGTAGCTTCTCGGGCCAATCCCTTCCTGTTGAGGCCATCTTCTTGACGATGGTCTCGATGGTCTTATTTGCTGCTTCGACTGCGCCATTTGCTTGGGGCCGGTAAGGAGATGACTTGTGCCTGGTGATCTTGTATTCTACCAAAAGTGCATCCATTTCCTTCTCGAAGTGAGAGCCGTTGTCGGAAATGATTTCATGAGGCACGCCGTATCGGCACATGATATTAATCTTTACAAATTCTGCCACTTTCTTGGCGTTGAGGGTTCGATAGGCTTGTGCTTCGACCCACTTTGTGAAGTAGTCGACTGCCACTAGGACGAATGACTGCCCATTGCTCCCGGCAGGATGAACTTTACCGATGATGTCTATCCCCCAACAAGAGAAAGGCCAAGGTGTGACCATGTTGTAAAGTTGTGAGGGTGGAGCATGTTGCAGATTAGCGTGGAATTGGCACTTGGCACACCTTTTGACTTTCTCGATACAGTCTCGTTCCATAGTGCTCCAATAGTAACCAATGCGAAGTATCTTCTTGACTAGCATAAACCCATTCATGTGGGGTCCACATTCTCCTTCGTGCACTTCACACATTATCTCTTGAGCTTCGGTCTCATTGGCGCATAAGAGATTGATCCCGTCGTGGTGCCTTTTATATACTCGGTCTCCAATCAGTACATACCGAGAGGCTAACCTTTACAGAGCTGCTTGAGACTTCTTATTGATGTTCTCGGGATAAGTGCCGTCTTTGAGGAAGTTCATGATATCTGAATACCACGGAGAGTTTGTTTGAACCTCGTTGATCTCGATACTCATGCAATATGCCGGACTGTTCCTTCGAGCAATTTTGAAAGGCTTCACCGTTTTTCCTTTAGGCATTCAACTAATGAAGCTATAGTGGCCAGTGCATCGGCGAAGCGATTCTTATCCCTTGGCAGGTAGTTGAAAGTGATCTCTTGGAATTGTTCAACCAGTTCTTCAAGGTGCTGACCATACTGTTGGAGAGTCGGTCTTGGGTTTCGCCATTTACCCGATTGCTGATTGATAAGAAGCAAAGAGTCGCCGAACACTTCTAGTTCCGTGACGTTTCTTTCGAGAGCTGCTTCGAGCCCTGCTATGCATGCTTCGTACTCGGCAATGTTGTTGGTAGCTTCGAATTCCAGGTGTATGGCAATGGGAGTGTAGATGTCTTTTGGATCGACAAGCAATACCCCTATACCAAAACCGTGTTTATTGGCGGCGCCATCGAAAAAAAGTTGCCACTTGTCTTCCTCGGTTGTGGTACAAATTAAATGCTCGTCGGGGAACTGTACATCTTCCCCCTTCACTTCATCACACGGGAACTCGGCAAGCTGGTCACTGAACACTTTCCCCCTGACGGATTTTAGTGTGACGTAAGTGATATCGTAGCCGGCGAGCATGAAGTACCATTTGGCTATTCTTGTTGACATGAAAGGCTTCTCGAAGATGTAGCGGAGCGGGTCCACCTTTGCTACTAGCTTGATCGGAAAAGCTTCCATATAGTGTTTGAGCTTTTGAGTGACCCAAACCAATGCTGCACATGACTTTCTCTAGGACAGAGTAGTTCTTTTCGTCTCCTTGGAATCGGCGACTGACAAAATAAATGGCGTTCTCCTTTGTGGACTCTCGTTGCTCTTGTGCTAACATAGCCCCTAGGGCTTCATCATTGACAGTGAGATTAAAGCAACAGAGGTTTCTCCTTGTGTGGCGGAACTAGAACAGGAGGGCACGTTAATAATGCTTCACTTGCTCGAAGGCTTCTTGGCATGCGTCAGTCCATTCTAGAGCCACATTCTTCTTGAGTAACTTGAAGATTGGCTCGCACATGGAAGTGAGTTGGTGCACAAACCGACTGATGTATTGTAGTCTGCCCATGAAACCTTTGATCTCTTTCTGCGTCTTCGGAGGGCATGTCAATGATTGCCTTGATTTTGGAGGGTCTACTTCGATTCCCTTTCAGTGACCATATAACCAAGAACTTTGCCTCGGATAACCCCGAATGTGCACTTTGCAGGGTTGAGCCTCATCTTGTGTTGAGGAAGCCTTTCGAAGAACTTGCGGAGATCGATCAAATGTTGACCATCGGTCCCTTTGGAGTGAATGATCATGTCGTCCACATAGACCTCGATTTCTTTGTGAATCATATCGTGGAACAAGTCTGTCACGGCTCTTTGGTAGGAATCCCCAGCGTTTCTTAACCCAAATGGCATGACTGTGTAGCAGAAGGTCCCCCACGGGTTGTGAAGGCTGTTTATGTGATCTTCCTCGGCCATGAGAATCTGATTGTACCCAGCGAACCCATC
>JAOWBW010000188.1:2025598-2257182 GCA_026119855.1 Campanula takesimana
TCTTCCTTTTATACTCAAGTTCTCATTTTAATTTAATGAGTAATCATATTCAAGACTCACTTTGATACCCTTAAGGTGTCACAACACTTGCTAGGACATCTTATTCTTAAGGCTATATGCCTTAACAAGGGATAAGCTTTCAATTTAATTTAGATTTAAAACACTTTGGTTGAAAGAAGGGACCGGCGGGAGCGCCTATAGTAGACCGGGGCGGGCGCTCATCCAAGGATTTTTGGAACTAAAACTTCTGGCCAAATGGGCGGACCGCTTGGTGCCTAAGTGGGCGGGCGCCTGGTCCAAATTTCAGCAAACACCAATTTTCTTTCCCAGGCTTAGAAATCCCCGTCCCAAGCGTAGGATTATAATTTTACTCACAATTTAACATTCAAGAGTGCATTTTAACATGCTCAGAACACTTCTATAGGGACAACTTATTTAATTTATCACCGTCTCACAAGTAATATAATAATTCTCTTTTATTCCATTAAAATATTTCACCGTCCCAAAAGTATAAGTACAATTTTATAATATACTAATATAAACATTTTAGGGATACTTCCATTCATTTCCCCGTACCACAAATATGGTACAATTTTTCTAATAATATTTAAATCAAGTTACTATTTTACCGTCTCACGAATAGGAGTAACTTTTCTATACTTTTCAGTCTAATTCATTCCAGGTTCAAACTTTTAAATTTGCTTTTCATACGAATACTCCTTTTGTCCCAAATTTACAAGTATCACGAAATTGCTCAAAACACAATTTTAACAAGAACAAGTAGCGGGAATAACATATATGCATGTTATTACAAGTAAGGGGGAGTCAATAGCTTACCTAGTCCGAAATCAAGTTGACCCAAATTAATTTCTGTTCGGCAGGAAAGCTCTATTCAACGCCACGAATATTTATCCGGGACCGGAATCACAACAAAGGAATAATTAAGCTCGGGGAGTCGAGAATAGGGTAAAACTGAACTCCCTTCTATGAAACAGAGAGAAAGTACAGAAACTTTGAGAAAATGAATTGCCTTTCTCAGGCAAACAAACATTATATACTTGGAACTTTCCAAGAATTGCAACTAGGCCCCTCAAGTTCTAACTTTGACAAAAAGTCCCTTAAAAACTTTTACTTTGACATTTAACCACCTTAATTTTCTAAAGTAGTTAAATAATTAACTCAAATAAAATAGCATATAAATATGCTAGTCAAGAATTTAACAAGCAAGTCAAGAATTTAACGAGATTAAGGATGGGCGTTTTCATCCTCCCCACTTAAAGAAATTCGTCCTCGAATTTTACTGATCAAGATTATAACATATATAATCAACAAATAGAACTCAAGCATCAAGACTATACACATATACTCACAAATATTCCATGCAATCAAGATGTATTAATTATAACATCGAAACACATAAAGTCAAGCAGACTCGATTAGTTAATCCATTATATTGGTGAAACTTGACATATCCACTAAAATAATAGAACTGGTCATATCCTCCAGATCACTGTAATACTAGTCAAATCCACTAGGCAATCTCAAATACTGAAGTCGTGGTCATCCATCATTTCAATATTTAAAAATTTACTTCACGTTTATCAATCCATCGAAAAGGTATAGCTCTCGGTGTCAAATAATTAACGATAGAGCTGCCTTCGAAATTCATTAACGAATCTCTAACAAGATCAAGAAAATCTCAAGAACACGCGTACCTTGGTTTTTCCACTTATAGGTTAACACAGATGGTTACTTCAGGCATCCAATTCAAAATAGATATATCCTCTATCAAGAAATTTCTCAAGTTGAATCTTCAACTCTTTTAACTCAATCGAGGTCAAGAACATTAATCCAGATGTCAGCACTGTATTCGCGCTGTAACAACTCAAGATAATCCAAGTTTCTCATCAAGAATGAATACATCCATCTGGTTTGGTATAGAAATTCCACTATCAATCACATAGGTTAAATACCCAGTACAATCTCGATAACACTGTTCGAACTTTCAATGCAGAACATGAATATTTTACATAATTATATCATGCTCATAAAAATAGTCAAGCATACTAGCATAGAACTATTCACCATCTATTGTGGCAAACAAGAATGGCATAACATATAGAAAGCCAAATCATAACACGTAAGAGCCAAGCAATAACACGTATCACATCAATGTCCCATCTAGGTAACATGACCAAATTAACATAGAACGTATAGGGTGTTATCACCCACACTTCTATCAAGCTCTTCTACATAACGATATCAAGCATGTAGTCTCTTACTAGAGAATACACTTCCACGTAATTCACGAGATAAGGACAAGCATGCATATATAGCACGAAACAATGTCCACAAGACAAGATAGATACGCCTAAGTCTTTGAAGACTCGCGCTCTCGATTTTCAAACCATCTAATCCAATTGGATCAACACTATTAATACCAGTCCTATGCCTGGTATAACAACAAGTAACGAAGCACTCGGCGTCGAAAACACACCCAAGACTAACCCAACCTAGGCCATAGACCCTATCCAGGCTTAGAGCTAAACCATAGCTCTGATACCAAACTGACACGCCCCAAGTCCCGGGATCCCCTAATAGAACCTCGAACCTGGTGCGCGTAACTAACAAGGAACAAGAAACTAACAGGAAACAGGAACAATACCTGTTAGAAACAAACTGACATGCTATATAAACTCAAGAGTAAGGAGCTAAGATAGCTCACAACGAGTTTTAGACCAAGAAAATTAAAACCAAACATGGTTACATACAGCGGAAGACATGCCTAGTACATAATCTGGCATCAAGAGATGTCTAGAGACAACAAGCACTACACAAGTCTACCCCAACTAACCCTGAGTTTAACAACTCATAGAACATCGTCCTTACCAAAGTGTAAAAGGACACTAGTCTCAAACAAGAACATCCTGCGGACTACGTTCCCAGCTATGTCGAGCCTCACTGCGTACTATCCCCTGCTTTCCTGGGGGGAGGAAAAAATAAAGGGTGAGATAAATCTCAGTAAGCTATTAACATGCAACTACATGACATGTTATCACGAAATTTCAGTAGATACTCAAGTAATCATATGTCAAGTATCATCAAGTAACAAGTATAGGAGAGGCTAAACCAACTCAACAAATAATCAAGTTCAAGATATGATCAGGTAACAAGTAGTCAAGTAGTGTGAGAGGCTAGACCAGCTCACCAAGATGCACATAGGCCTATCACGTATCATTACCTGAATCCTTCCTTATTCCTCCCAAGAATACCATTGTTGTCGATGCTTGTATAGCTGAGGACAACCACGATCAAGAACAAGAGACTGCTATGCAGTATATAAGAAGACCCGGTAATTTCTGTTCGGCAGGAAACGCTCTATTCAACGCCACGAATAGTTATCCGGGACCGGAATCACGAACAGAGGAATAATTAAGCTCGAGGAGTCGAGAATAGGGTAAAACTGAACTCCCTTCTATGAAACAGAGAGAAAGTACGAGAAACTTTGAGAAAATGAATTGCCTTTCTCAGGCAAACAAACATTATATACTTGGAACTTTCCAAGAATTGCAACTAGGCCCCTCAAGTTCTAACTTTGACAAAAAGTCCCCTAAACTTTCAACTTTGACATTTAACCACCTTAATTTTCTAAAGTAGTTAAATAATTAACTCAAATAAAATAGCATATAAATATGCTAGTCAAGAATTTAACAAGCAAGTCAAGAATTTAACGAGATTAAGGATGGGCGTTACAGTGGTGGCCATAATAATGTCGATTTGGTCAACGTCGCTGCGAACCCATATGCCATTTATATGAATTTGTTAAGTAAATATTGGTGCAGGGGCTGGAAATGGGGCTAGTGGAACTGGGAGTGGGAGTGGTGAAGGTTGGATGGGCGGTACTGAGATGGGTGGAGGAAATCAGTAACAAATAATGTTTTTTATAATTTGTAATGACTCTTTGTTTTGGGATTCGTTTGTTTGAATTTTATGTTTGGATAATTTTATTTTATTGAATGTTATCTATGGTTAATTTATTTATCTTAAATGTATTGGTATTGGTATTGTTTCTACTTTATTATAAGATTGATAATATCCATATTTATTCAGAATTATTAATAATAAAAATTATTTTTTTTTTATTGAAAAGGAAAAATTGGCAACGGACTTATGAAAAATGGTAAAAAAAAAAAAAAAGTCGTCGCTACTTTTGAAACTTCCCAACGACCTGGTCGTCGCCAAAATTGGTAAGCTGACAAGGCAAAATGGCGACAACCAACTTGGCGACGACTTTTCTTGAAATGGCAACGACATTTCCGTTGCTATTTGCCAACGACCACGCTTGGTACCGGTTAGCGACCAGATTTTGGGGACGACCAAAGTCGTTGCCATTTACCAATTTAGCAACGACTTTGGTTAAATGGCAACGAAAATGTCCGTTTCTAAACTCTATTTCTCTAGTAGTGATTATAACACATATGCTTATATTAATGTATTTTTATGGTTATAGTACATATAAATCTAATTTAACTAACAAATTAAATCAAAGTAAAATAAAAACTATGATTAAATGCCAAAATTAAATAAAAATATCAAAATAAACCTCTTGTTATTAGCGGCACTTTATAAAAAAAGTGCCGGAAATTAGCGGCACTTATAAAAAGTGCCGGAAATTTAGCGGCACTTATAAAAAAGTGTCGTTAAATTTCCGGCACTTTATATAAGTGTCGCTAATTTCCAGCACAACTTCCGGCACTTTTTGAAAGTGCCGCTAATTTTCGGCACCTGTTTCAAAAGTGCCGGAAATCAGCGGCAATTTATGAATATGTGCCGGAAATTTATCGGCACTTTATTAAAAGTGCCGGATATATGCGGCTATTGTTAAAAAGTGCCGGAAATTTGCGGCACTTGTTAAAAAGTGCAGAATATTTGCGGCATTTTTTTTTATAAGTGCCACAAATTTACGGCACTTTAACAAGTGTCAGTAAATAAGTGCCGGCAAAATCCATTTTTGTCGTAGTGTTATTTCAAGATTTTTCAATGTACTTGCTGCTTGAAGATTTTATATTTATCATTCATGTTGAGTAAAAGCATTAACACAATGTTTTGTGATTTGTTATATTTCAAATAGGGTATGGAACCTCCCAACTCGCAGAATATAGGTGATTCGAGCTCAGCTCCATCACTTACTTCTTCTCAATCAATTCCTCCTTTGCCACCTTCATCTACACCTACAGTTGGAAGTACTCAAGCTATTAATGAAGCAAAGCGAAAGACGAAAGTGCCTTCAAATAAAATCAAAATGTGGGATCATTTTACTAGGTGCAAGCTTCCGAATGGTGAAAGTGATTTTAAGAACTGCTCTTGCAACTATTGTAAAAAGATAGTGCCGTGTGACCTAGGGAAGAACGGGACTAGTTCTATGCAATATCATAGCAAGAAGTGCAAAGTACACCCCTTGTTTCAAGATGCCAATCCCACACAGACGAGGTTAAGTCGGGATAATGTGAGTGGTGGAACTGGGTACCGAAAGTGGAATAAGAAGAAGTGTGATGATAGGTGCATTGAGATGATCATCAAGGATGAGCTTCCATTTCGGTATATGGAGAAGGAGGGTTTCGTGGCTTTATGCCAAGAGTTGGAACCAAATTGGACACAACTAACTAGGAAGCAAGTTGCTTAAGGTGTTTTAGATAGGTATCATGTTGAGAAGGCATTACTGATTTCTCAGCTTAAGGCTAGCGATACAAGAGTTTCTATCACTACGGATACACAGACATCTATTCAAACTATCAATTACATGGTGGTAACAGCTCACTTTATGGACAATGACTGGAAGTTGCACAAAAGGATTATAAACTTTTGTAATATAACTAGTCACAAAGGAGAGGATATTGGTAGAGTACTTGAGCAATGTTTAAGGCAATGGGAGATTAACAAAGTGTTTACCATAACTTTGGACAATGCTAGTGCCAATGATGTTGCTGTCCAGTATTTGAAGAGGAGGCTTACTAGTTACAAAACCTTGATGTTTAATGGGGAGTATCTGCATTTGAGATGTGCTTGTCACATTATCAATTTAATTGTGAAAGACGGTTTGAAGGAGTTAGAAGATGGGATTTCTGGCATATGGGATTGTGTTAAATATGTGAGGAGCCCACCACAAAGACTTGAAAAGTTCAGGGAGTTTGTAGTTCTTGAACAAGCTACGCCAAATGCTAATATCCCGTTAGATGTGGTAACTAGATGGAACAGCACCTATCTCATGCTTGAAGCTGCATTAAAGTATGAGGTCACATTTAATAGAATGGCTGAAGAGGATGAGGCGTTCAAGAGCTATTTTACGGGAAAAGTTGGCCATCCAACTTTTGATGATTGGAGGAATGCTGAGGCATTTTGTGTTTTTTTGAAGAAGTTTTATGCTGCCACCTTAAAGCTTAGTGCTTGGAATACGACTACTTCTAATGTGTTGTTTGTGGAGATGATTACTTTGTTGTGTGAGATTAAGAAAGCACTTCTTTCAGAAGATCAATTCATGAGTAGGGCTGCAACATCAATGAAGGCCAAATTTGAGTATTGGGGAAGTTTAGAGACTACTAATAAAATCATCATGATAGCAAACGTGCTTGATCCTAGATACAAACTTACTTGGTCTAGAATGGCGATGAGGAAAATTAATGCAAGTGTGGCTATAATCGAGTCAATTGAAGAAGATTTGAGAAAAATAATGATAGGATGTATAACGAGTAAAAAAGCAACGAGAGCATGGAGCAAGTTCAACAATCTTATCAAGATGATATGATAGTAGATGAGGAAATCTTTGAGGAGCTTGATGATGTTAGTAACGAGATTGCTAGAGAAAGGATGTCTCAAAATGCTCAATGCATCAGTAATGAGGTTGATCAATATTTATCCGATAAATGTGTAAGTCTTATGGTCAAGAATTTTGACATTGGCAAGTGGTGGAAGGGTAATGAATCTACATTTCCTATTTTGTCGAAGCTAGCCAAGGATGTACTTGCTGTTCCATGTAGTACCGTGGCTTCAGAAAATGCATTTAGCTTAGGGTCAAGAGTCGTGGATCCATTTAGGGGCTTCATTGACACCAAAAACAATCGAGGCCCTTGTTTGCACTTTTGATTGGTTAAGATGTGCACCAGCAAACTTTGATCTCTATCAAACTCCAACAGAAAGGGAATTGAAAATATACCTTGAGATTGAGGAACTGGAGAAAGGTACATTTCTTCAAAGTATTTTCTTATGATAGTTCATAATGTTATGCTATTTTATTAAGGAGTTTTTTCCCCCTCTTATTGAAGCATTTGAAGGACTTAATGGCTCAAACAACACCATTGCACCAAGTAACACTCAAGCCTAGGTCAGTTTTTTTTCTCTGTACATGATAACTGTTTATAAGTGGTTATTTTGCCATGGTGCTGCTGCAAAAAATAAATAAATTGAAAATCATTTTGGTAAACAGGTTGGTAAACAGTAGCTTTTTGATAACCAGCATGTCTAAAAGGAGGTTGTGAAACAATAGATTTTTTATAACCAACATTTTTTTTTTGAAAAATTGTGATCAAGTAACTCTTAGCAGAATAAGTTTTCCCTATTCTTTTTTAAACTGTGAGTATTATGTTAATAACCAATGAGTTACAGCAGACTAATAATGTGGAGAAACAATTGTCTTGTTATTAGGCATTTCTGTCTCTTTAGATGGTGAATATAATAACTACTCAATAATTGGTATTTTTTGTTTGCTAACTGTGATTGGATGAGCATGCAGGAAGTCAATATTGTGGTGAATTATTGTGATTGAAGAAGACGACTCTCAAGTAGTGTTTTTTGTTTTGTTTTTGTTTTTGTGTTTAAACTTCAAAACCACTAGTAATATTGTGGTGAATTATTGTGATCAATTGGTGTCAACATGAGAATCTTGCTTTGTTGACTAGCTTTATGTTAATGTTGAATTATGTAATCAATATGTACTGTTTTGAACTCGTCATTCATCTTTGTTTTACAGCCATTTTTGCATTATATTCCACATTTGGTATAGGCTAGTACCAACCATACCAACTAAGTTGGTATACCGACTTAGTTGGTTGGTAATTGTACGTATTTTTATGTACCAAGTTAAACTTGGTTGGTACATGGTATAGACATAATGTAACTGGTATACCTACCAATCCAACTCTCTCTTGTTCCTATTCAAACACACCAACTCGCAAATTTATAAACAACATTAAAAAAAAAAAAAAAAAAAAAAAAAAAAAAATCACAAATCCTTATTAAGCTTAAGACTGTGTTGCATGCATGATCTATTCCCAAGCATAGACGGCAATGGGGCTTCTTACTTTATGCGTGCCATCATCCCACACCAAAGCCGCCGAAAATCTGGCTTGTCTACCTATCACACCTTCAATATTTACTACAAACGAAAGCTTTTGCCCCAATGAGGTGAATGATAATAAACTTGGCTCAACACTGATTTTAAGTGTTTGTGGAGATGTAATCGTCACATTATATACAGAGTTTGATGATCCAACATTTGTCACGGTCCTCGTGTAATTACGACTAAAGCTTTGTAAAGGGAGAGTGGATAGAGCAAATGAAGGCAAGTTCAAGTCCCCAACTGCCCCCATTGTGGCTGCAGAGCATGTTGTTATCTCCAGTTAGTGGTTCAAGTGTCGCGCTACTGTAGCCTTGGCCACATAAGAAATTTATGTAGTCATTCACATTTGCATCATACACTAGACCGGGGTTAATAGCTTTTAGTGGATCAATATGACCGGCTCCATATGCTAGTTCAGCATCTGGGCTCGTGCTAATATCCAAGGGATAAGCTGAAAAGTCCAAATTTAATCACAGCATAAGTCATTAGAAAGAAAAATAAAGAAATACTGTATATTAAGGGATAGGCTGAAATGTCAGATTATTCACAACACGAGTTTCTAAAAACAGCACATAAATATTAGCGATACATGAAAAAGAAAAAGAAACAGTTTTCATTTGAGTAATATTGGTACCAGTGGTCATGAGGGCGGACTTAATTGCAGCAGGAGACCAAGATGGGTGGAAGGATTTGACGTATGCAGCGACTGCAGTAGCGTGTGGGCAAGACAAAGATGTTCCAGATGCTATAGTATATTGTGATCTTCTAGTGTCACTTGAGTCTCTGGACAATGGAGCCAGTGGTGAATATGCTGCTAGGATTTCAACTCCAGGGGCAGTTACATCTGGCTGCAAAAACATTAAAGATAATACTTGCTCCGTCCCAAAATGAATGTCCAAAATCCAAGATGTTGTTAGAAATATACAATAACGTTGGGATTCGATTAAATTACCGAGAGAATATCACTTGTGATGGGGTTGGGTCCTCTTGATGAAAATGAGGCCACAAATGGAGCCAACGTGTTCTTCATCTCAGTGCTCTTCACTATAGTTGCAACTGGGTTGCTGTGTTAATATACTAGGATCCGTAAGACTTGGAAGATTTCTACTTTTTGCATAGTTTGGAAAAACATATTTACAAAACAGAGTCATATATTATGCATTTTACTTGCCTTGTCAAGTTAACGTAGTTACCAACGCTGGCACCATCATCATTGCCAAGAGAAGTTGCGGGTAGAGGATAAATTCGGGCAGCATCAACGTCATTTGTATCCCGCATCACCATTCCAGCAGCACCAGCTAACAGCAGAGACTCCCCAGTATTAGTTACTCCTACTAGTTTATCACAAAGAATAATTTTTCCCTTCACCAAATTCACGTCCAGTGAGTCTGTCAAGCAAAACCTAAATATTCACAAACAAAAAGTACAACAAAAGCCATCCATAAACATGTACTCCCTCCGTCCCAAAATGAACTTCCCATTTACCATTTCTCATTGTCCCGAAAAGTTCTTCTCATTTCTTCAATTTGGGATTAAACAAAACATGGCTAGTGAAGCAAGTGTTCATATTCTAAAAAAATTGAATAGTCGATTGGGAAGATCAGTTTAGGACGGAGGGAGTATTTAAACTTAGATATAGCATATTAGCATTGAACTATTCCTCATTAGCAAAAGCTTAATAAATAAATTATTACCTGGATGAGAAGCTAGTAGAGTTTGCAGTTCTATTTGGTGTGGACTCTCCATAAATGATCGGGTATGTGTCATTCTCCATGTCAAATGTGTTTAATGAAACTCCCTACATATAAAATAGATCCACAATAAGATGACAAATACAGGAATATCGAAGAAGATTACGTGGGGATGGCAAGTTAGGAGAATAAGAGTTTCACCTCATAAACAGAACCGTCACCGAGTTGCAGCTTTGTTTGAAACTTCCTATCAATGGTGCTTGCAGCAACGGAGAGAAACCAAGGTGCAAAATTAGTGATAGTTCCAAGGTCAGGACCATGATTACTAGCTGCAGCTGATGTAAGTATCCCATTTTTCATGGAATGAAAAGATCCGATGGCTATTGAATCATTGAAATATCTCCTAGGGCGGGTACCCCAATTGAAAGGGATATTAGGTCTACACCATCTGCAATTGCATCATCAAATGCTGCAAGAATATCAACACCACGACAACGGGACCAACACACTTTGTAAACTGCTATACGAGCTGCTGGGACACCCCCTCTTGCTGTTCCAAGTCCATAACCCGTTAAGCTAGCCATGCCAACTATGCCACCTGAAGCTATTGAGGCAGTGAGCGTTCCATGACCATCTGAATCTCTTGGGCTTTGTATTTCTTGCGGACCGAAATCTCCACCACTTCTATAATATCGAGCTCCGATAATCTTGCTGCCATTTATATATCATCCACAAAACAAATTTATAAAAAAGTAAAGCCATGTCAGTTTTTCATTTGAAAGATAGGCAAAGCAGTTGAATATATATGCTTGTTAATTACTTGTTGCAAGTGAAGTTAGAGGAGGATTGGCAAGTGCCCTTCCATTTGGTTGGAGGTGGACCAAATCCTTTGTCACTGAAACTTTCAGATTCAGGCCAAATACCAGTGTCAAATACTCCGATGATAATATCACTTTCAACGGTTGTTCTATTCACTTGTTGGGAGAAGCCCATGAAGTCCCATGACCTTGTTGTATGGAGTTGTTTTGTTTCGCTGGGGAACACCGAAACCACCCCATCCATTCCTAATAGATACAAATAACGAATACATAAGAAGTATAAACAATCTCAGATTTATTCAACGTATGTAGAAACAGAATCGAGAAAACTACAAACTTGTATAGGAATTACTACCCTCCTCTTTTTTTATTGACTTCACTGAAAAAACAAAACAAATATCACAGGGGTAGATTGGAGGAAATTTTCTTAAAAACCTCCATCGCCTCTAAATGTACCTGAACAGTTTCCGACTTCTTTAAAATGTCCCAAACAGTTTCGGTAGGCTTAGCAAAAGCATATGTTAATTTAGGCAAATGCACAGACATTGAACAATTATATATATGGCCGCCTCTAAAAAAATAAAATAAAAATAACTAGCTTTAACGGCACCTGCTATTCTTTCCTTCTCCTCCTCAGTTAACTTCACTGCAAACCCATTAAAGCTCCTCTTGTAACTGTATAGTAGAAATTTTGATGCTTCACTGTAGAAGTTGTTTTGAAAACAAAGCGTTGCATTGTCAGTAAGCATTGTATAATTATATTAATCCTAGAAACAAAATATATATATATATATATATATATATATATTGAAAGGAACGACCCGACTTGAGGAAACGGGCAGGAAGTCCGGCCTAACACACCCCGACCTGAGCATCACATACTGAACGAACCCAGGTCGAACCTGGATATCATTAGCTCGTTTGAACCGAGCTGGGAAGTCGTAGCCAAGAGGAACCGAACAAGGATTCCGAAGACCAAACCGTCTCTATTGACTGTCAGCTCGTTGGCCGAGCTGACCATGATAACCAAGATTACTCTAAAAGGGCCCTTCATCGGTGCCCGCGGACACGCCCGACTCGAGGTCGGACTTCGCAGAATGTTTGCTCGGTTATACGAGCTCGGACTTGTATCTGACCCCGCCATGATTGGAAGAATAGGAGGCCAGGCCCAATTCTCCGATGAGGCCCATTGATGACTTCTAGAAGTGTTGCCCTAATACAAACATGATGAGTCATAGATGTGGATAAGTACAAATCCCTACGTTCAAGGAAGGAATCTAGGTGACAAGGCATGGATTCTGGGGTATATATAGCACCCTCATTCAGCTGGAGGAAGGTTAAGCTCTCTAACCTCACTTTTTCTCTCCAGATTTCATACTTAAGCAGACTAACTCATTCTCACGCCGGAGGGCCTTCGCCGGTGAAGCCCCGGCTGAGTTAACGTTTGTTCATCTCTTTCAGGCTAACAGGCATCCAGATATCACTCCGTGGATCCGGCTCAACTGATTGCAATATTTGCACGATCATATATATATATCTATATATATATATATATATATATATATATATATATATATATATATATATATATATATATAACAAGATTACCTCCCATGAACATCATGTAGTGTAACACCCCTAATTTCAGAGTATTATAACATCCTTTAAATAATATAAATCCGTCCCCAAAATAAAGGAATAACGATCAAAAACTACAATTCAAATCTCCACGGCTAGTATCTCTAACCACAATTCAAAATAAATAACGGAAGCGAATTAATTGTCTTTCAGAACTAACGGCTAGTGAACATCGTCCACCTAAACTCAATTCCTCAAAGAACCTTCAGTGCTCCTTAATGGCGTCCTTCTCCTTCCTTAGAGTCCTTCTCCTACTTAAAACCTGGAGGACAATAATTATGGAAGGGGTGAGCGAACAATGCTCAGTAAGTTCATACGGGATCTCTCCGGGTACTAAGGAGAGATGACCGGAAGAACGAAACAATAATAATACTTTCAAGGATAGGTTTCATAAAATAATAAGTTAACCGTTAAGATTCAAAAGCAGTTAACTAATAAACTTTTCAAAAATGAATGTGGCATTTACTTTCAAGTCCGTCAATTCCAAGATAACGTCACCATTTCAGGTGCAATGCCTGATCAGGGCATTTAAGTAAGATTTATCATGATAATCAACTACTTCATTTAAGCAGTACCAAAGTCTAGTTCTTTTTCATTTCAAACTAGATTAACCTACTTAGTCCGTCTATACCACATTGAGATATAGCGAAGTAAGCGATTGTCTATACCACATTAAGATATAGCAAAGTAAGCGAATGTCTATACCACATTAAGATATAGCAAAGGTTCAACTTAGTGTTCAAGGTACGAGAACACCATACAATTTCAAAGATATGTTTTTGGTACCCATTGATTTAAAACATGTCAAGGGGTAGGAACATTCAAACGGCGTTCACAACTTTTAAGAATTCAAATGTTACCGCCACTAGGTAACTACTCATGAAAGAATATATAGGAATCCTACATTAAAGGATAGAGACATCAAGAACTAAGGATCGTAATCCCTTACCTTAGCCTTGCGGTCTTCACTTAGCAATTTCACGTGCACAATCTACAAACACGCAAACACGGCTTTCTTAGGAACATGAATTACTTTAATTCTCCGTCCCCATTATACTTTATTTTATTTTCTTAACATCACGAGTTCATCATCTTAAACTCTTCGTTAGGGTTCGTTCTACCCGTTATTGGTGTTCCCCAAAATACCCCTTTCGGATTACTAAAATACCCTTAGGGTTACATGGTTTTTATTCTTCCTTAATATGTTTTAGGGTTCCATTATCTCAACCCAATTACTATTCACAGTTACTATTCCAGTACTATTCCAGTTACTATTCACGGTTACTATTCACAGCGTAAATTACTATTCACAGCGTAAATTACTATTCACTGTTACTATTCATCGCAGATTATTATTCACTGTTTTCATTATTCAAAACGCACACAACACATGCACAAACACACACAAAACCCTAATTTTTATTCCTACACACACGACACACACAAACACACTCTGCACGCACGCTGCACGCACACCGCACGCACACACTGCACGCACTCCGCACGCACTCCGCACATTAGTAGTATTTATCAAACCTTAACCAATATTCCCTCATAATATCATTCTTATAACCCTAGATCACTTTTGGGGTTAGGGTTTTAGAGTTTCAAATCTATATTCGAATTTATCTAAGTGACAAAACGGAGAGTCGAAGATTAGAGGGTTGTGTCTTTACCTTAAACGCTTTCCCTCTTCCTTTCTCTTCTTCTTCTTCTTCTTCTTCTTCTTCTTCTCTTTCTTCTCGTGTTCTCCTCTCCCTCTTGCGGTTTCATAGATGCCGCCTCCCTCTCCCCTCTTTCTCGTTCTAAACTTTTGTTTGTGAATAATACTAATATTAGGGTTATAGGGAGTATATATAGTCTAGGGGTTTTAATTTCCTAGAATAAAAAGGTTTCCTAACCTTTGCTAGGTTTTAAAGACTTGGGCCTAAATTAAAATCCAACTCTTACTCATTAATTATTTAAGCCCGAAAATAATAAAAGAGTTACTCAAAATAAAATAAAATAATTGGGCCAAAGGGCCGGTTATTACATTCTTTCCTCCTTAAAAGAGTTTGGTCCACCAAACTAAACGTACCTTAATCAGAAAATAACGCGGGGTATGCCTCTCGCATTTCGCTCTCGAGCTCCCACGTAGCTTCTCTTTCAGTATGGTTGCTCCACTGCACCTTCACATAAGGAATCACCATTTTCCTCAAGGTTTGATCCTTCCGATCTACGATCTTTACGGGTTCCTCGTCGTAACTCAAATCAGCACGAACTCTTAGTTGTTTATACTCGATCACATGACTCGGATCAGAGATGTACTTCCTTAGCATCGACACATGAAATACATTGTGCACTCCAGCTAGCACAGGCGGTAAAGCTAACTTGTAAGCTACCAATCCAACTCGTTCCAAAATCTCAAAGGGCCCCACGTATCTCGGGCTTAACTTCCCTCGAATACCGAACCTCATAACCCCCTTTGTCGGTGATATCTTCAGGAACACACGATCGCCCAGTTGAAATTCCAAATCACGTCTTCGACGATCGGCATACGACTTTTGTCGACTTTGCGCGGTCAACAACCACCTCCGAATTTGTTGTACTTTATCCGCGGTTACTTGAACAAGTTCCGGTCCAGTCAGTTTCCTCTCACCAACTTCATCCCAGCAAGTCGGTGATCTACACTTTCTCCCATATAATGCCTCGTACGGAGCCATACCGATACTAGCATGATAACTATTGTTATACGCAAATTCTACTAGCGTCAAATGTTCGTCCCATGTCCCTTGCCAGTCCAACGACGTAGCTCTCAGCATATCTTCTAGAGTCTGAATAGTCCTTTCCGACCGTCCATCCGTCTGTGGGTGAAAAGCGGTACTCATTGCCAACTCCGTACCCAATGCTTGTTGTAGACTCTTCCAGAATTTCGATGTAAACCTTGCATCTCGATCGGACACTGTCGAAATAGGGATCCCATGTAATCTCACAATTTCATCAATATACAACTTGGCCAATTTCTCTAACGAATCATTCACCTTAATCGCTAGAAAGTGAGCCGACTTCGTAAGTCTATCTACAATAACCCAAAATGCATTGTAGCCTCTTAACGTCCTTGGTAACCCTACTACCAAATCCATAGCTATATGCTCCCACTTCCACTCAGGAATAGGTAATGACTGTAGTAATCCTGCCGATCTCTGGTGCTCACTTTTCATTTGTTGACACACCAAACAATTTGATATAAACTCGGCTATATCTCCTTTCATATTGTTCCACCAGAACGACTCTCTCAAGTTTCTATACATCTTCGTACTCCCAATATGTACGGAGAATCTCGAACACTGAGTTTCCTTCAAAAATCTCGCTCATAATATCCTCATTATCTGGCACCCATACCCTAGATTGGTACCTCATGATTCCATCTTCTCCCACGCGAAAGTCTTTTTCCTTCCCTTTAGCGATACTCTCACGCACTTTCATTACTTCTTCGTCAATCCCTTGTGCTTCTTTAATTCTAACCATAAGCGTTGGCTGAGCACTCATTTGGGCTAAATATCCCTTAACTCGCACTTCCATGCTCGAAATTTCTATGCGGTTCCACGCACTTTCCTCCTTAGAAATCAATGCAGCTAACGTTCTGCGGTTCTTCCTACTCAACGCATCTGCCACCGTATTGGCTTTCCCAGGGTGGTACAAAATCGTACAATCCTAATCTTTCAGAAATTCCAACCATCTTCTTTGTCGCATATTAAGCTCTTTCTGGGTGAATATGTACTTAAGGTTCTTATGATCAGTGTAAATCTGACATGTCACCCCATACAAGTAGTGCCTCCATATCTTTAAGGCAAACACTACTGCAGCTAATTCTAGATCATGGGTTGGATAATTCTTCTCATGGTTCTTCAACTGCCTAGATGTGTAGGCTATAACCTTATCATTCTGCATTAACACGCAGCCTAGTCCTTTAAGTGAGGCATCACTGTATATCACAAATTCATCCGTTCCTGATGGTAACGCAAGGACTGGTGCAGACACCAATCGTTGCTTCAATTCCTTAAAACTCTTTTCACACTCCTCAGACCAAACAACTTGGCTCCTTTCTGAGTTAATCTCGTTAATGGCACTGACAACTTCGAGAAACCTTCTACGAATATCCTATAGTAGCCAGCCAAACCTAAGAAACTTCTTATCTCACTTACCGAAATTGGTTATTCCCAATCCACAATAGCTTCTATCTTTGTTGGATCCATGGCAATCCCATCCTTTGACACCACATGCCCTAAGAATGCCACCCTCTCCAACCAAAATTCACATTTCTTGAACTTAGCATATAACTTTTGCTCTCTTAAGTTTTGCAGTACTAACTTCAAATGCTCCTCATGTTCTTCCTTGGTTTTCGAATATACCAAAATGTCATCAATGAATACAATTACGCACTTGTCTAAGAACTCTTGAAATATTCTATTCATAAGTTCCATAAACGCTGCCGGTGCGTTAGTCAATCCAAACGGCATCACTACAACTCATAATGACCATACCTTGTTCTAAAGGCTGTCTTAGCTATACCATTCTTCTTCGCTCTTAGTTGATGATAACTAGACCTCAAGTCTATCTTCGAGAAATAATACGCTCCACGAAGTTGATCAAACAAATCATCTATTCTTGGCAACGGGTATTGATTCCTTATCGTCCCGCGGTTCAATTCACGATAGTCGATACATAACCTCATCGACCCATCCTTCTTCACAACAACACCACCGGTGCACCCCATAGTGATACACTCGGTCTAATCAAACTCTTTTCCAACAACTCTTGCAGTTTCTCCTTTAATTCTTCAATTCTGACGGAGCCATTCTATACGACGCCTTCGATATTGGTGAAGTCTCCGGTACCAAATCGATTGAAAATTCTACTTCTTTTTATGGAGGTATTCAAATCCTCAGGAAACACGTCCTTGAAATCTCTAATCATAGAAAGTGATTCTACGGTTACTTCCTTTTTGCGCGTATCACCAATGTATGCCAAGAATCCTTCACATCCTTTCTTTAAAAGCTTACGAGCCTTCATTACCGATATAAGGTTCGATCGGGTTCTAGGTTTCGTTCCTTGAGAACATCACTCTTCTCTAGATAGTAATCTAAAGTGGGCTTCTTTCTTTAAAACAATCCACATGGGCATGGTATGCAGCCAACTAGTCCATTCCCAAGATTACATCAAATTCTTCGATGTCTTAAACTAATGATATCAACCTCAAGTTCTTTCTCGTCCAATTTCAAAGGACACTTCTTAGATATAGACGTAATAGGGATCGATTCTCTAGTTTGAATATCTATAACTAAAGAATCCTCTAACGTCTCAGGAATTAAATTCATATTCTTAGCCAAGCAATCATTTGGCACTTCTCATCAGAACCTTGCCCTTTGGCGTCGTTCTTATTATCATCATTTCTATTGCCGTAGCCTTTACTCTGGTACTTACTTGTACTACCTTCCTTTTCACGATCGTCAGTAGCCTTACTTTAGATTCAGTCGACACTTTCTCAGTTGACTCTTCTTCTCTTTTCGCTTACTGCGATAACTATCAGATTCTTTCTCCACTATCCTTGTCCTATCCAACACTTGATCTTAGGTTGGTAGTATTAATGGAGTGATTCTATATCGGATTCGGTTGCTCAAACCATCTTCAAATTCTCGAGCCTTTTACGCTTCATCATCGAAGAGCGTTAGGGTAAATTCTAGCAATTCAGTGAATCTAGCACCATAGTCGTTTGCCATCATACTTCCTTGAGTTAGCATCATAACTCAGCCACTCTGGCATTTTCGAACACTTACCGGATAATATGATATTATCATTAGTTATCATGAATACAAGACTTTTTTCACGCATTCTCATACTATAGCTCGTCTCTACAGACTAACATTCAATTTATAGATCATTCACTAGACCACTGGTCGTTTCAACAGACCATCACTATCTTCATTAGTCAACTTTACTAGACTTATTGGTCGCTTCATTAGACCATTACTATTTTCATCGGTCATTTCAATAGACCATTATTACTTGTTCTAGGTTAACTCGCACATTTAACACTATTACTCACGCCAAAACAAGCATTGCTACTATGCTTAATACTTCCACATAAAAAGGCCGTCCCCAAAAGACGTAACTTTTTCAAAAGATCGGTCTACTAGATTTTTGGTCGTTCCAATAGACCAATTCTACTTAGGGAAGTCATTTCACTAGACTTTACTTATTAATCATAGGTCGATTCACTAGACCTACTCTCATTCACACTTGGCCGTTTCACTAAGCCTATTACTCTTATACTTAACCGTTTCAATAGGTTATTTTATTCTTGTTTCGATCGCTTCAATGGATCAAAATTAACTTTACTTGGCCGTTTCAATAAGCCAAATACTTTCTCTTGACCGTTTCAATAGGTTATTTTATTCTTGTTTCGATCGCTTCAATGGATCAAAATTAACTTTACTTGGCCGTTTCAATAAGCCAAATACTTTCTCTTGACCGTTTCAATAGGTCACTTTATTCTTGTTTCGATCATTTCACTAGACCAAAACTAATTTCACTTGGCCGTTTCAATAAGCCCATTATACTTATGGTCTTTTCACTTGACCAATACTTTCTCGTTCTAGATTAGTTCACCCGCTTAATTATTTAAGAACGAATAGTCAACAAAGTCATTTGCTTAAAATAATCAAACTTTTATTGCGAAGAATCTTTTGGAATAAATCTAAGCAAAACAAAATTCTAGCGTTTCTCTCTAGACTAGAACAAATCATCAATCCCATAAAATAACTTTATGTTTCACTTTTCAATCATGGAACAACACCTTCCTAGGCCTTCCCTTAGGTCTTCCACTAGGCACCTTTGGAGTCTTCTTAGAGCATCTTGGTCTACCTCTGGACCTATGAACCGGTACCACTGGTGGTTCATTATCATCAATCACAATCGGGGTAGCTTCATTGTCCCCAAGGTTAATGACTATTTCCTTGACTTCATTTTTTTAGCTACCAATTCATCTTCTTTTGGTGCTTCATTGCCTACGAGGGTTGTCGGTTCTGACTCTCTCGCTCTGGCTTCCTTTAAATTTTTTTCAATTCATAGAACCATTGGTAAGCTTGTTCTCGGGTTTCATGATAATACTTCTCATTTTGGTCCTTGGTCTCCTTGACTTCTTCCAGTTCTTAGAGAGTGTCTGATAATGCTTTTCTATCTTGCATCCACTTTCCAAGTGTGACATTCACCTTGGTCTTTTCAGCTTCTAATGCCTCGGTTAGTTTCTTAATCTTGAGTGAATATCTCTGAATCATTCTCTTCTTAATTGTTCTATGCTTCAAGTTCATCTTCATGTTTCTTCTAAGTCCGTCCATAACTTACAATTAAGACATGACCATTATCCGTGTCATATAACTTAAGGTATATGACTATAATCATCAATTGCATAAGTAGCTTAAAAGAATAATATTCTAGTGTATCCCTTCAAGTTTCACTCCCAAGGTGTTCACTTATTTTCCTCATATCCCCCGAGGAATACTTATCTTAGGTTCTTTCCTAAAATAGTAAGTTCCCATAATTAACTAGTTTGACTCCAAGCAATCTTAGTCTCCCTAAAACGCTCAAATCAAACCTATTCAATATCAGAGTTCCTATTCCCTTTAAGCTCTATAACCAGGCTCTGATACCAACTGTAACACCCCTAATTTCAGAGTATTATAACATCCTTTAAATAATATAAATCCGTCCCCAAAATAAAGGAATAACGATCAAAAACTACAATTCAAATCTCCACGGCTAGTATCTCTAACCACAATTCAAAATAAATAACGGAAGCGAATTAATTGTCTTTCAGAACTAACGGCTAGTGAACATCGTCCACCTAAACTCAATTCCTCAAAGAACCTTCAGTGCTCCTTAATGGCGTCCTTCTCCTTCCTTAGAGTCCTTCTCCTACTTAAAACCTGGAGGACAATAATTATGGAAGGGGTGAGCGAACAATGCTCAGTAAGTTCATACGGGATCTCTCCGGGTACTAAGGAGAGATGACCGGAAGAACGAAACAATAATAATACTTTCAAGGATAGGTTTCATAAAATAATAAGTTAACCGTTAAGATTCAAAAGCAGTTAACTAATAAACTTTTCAAAAATGAATGTGGCATTTACTTTCAAGTCCGTCAATTCCAAGATAACGTCACCATTTCAGGTGCAATGCCTGATCAGGGCATTTAAGTAAGATTTATCATGATAATCAACTACTTCATTTAAGCAGTACCAAAGTCTAGTTCTTTTTCATTTCAAACTAGATTAACCTACTTAGTCCGTCTATACCACATTGAGATATAGCGAAGTAAGCGATTGTCTATACCACATTAAGATATAGCAAAGTAAGCGAATGTCTATACCACATTAAGATATAGCAAAGGTTCAACTTAGTGTTCAAGGTACGAGAACACCATACAATTTCAAAGATATGTTTTTGGTACCCATTGATTTAAAACATGTCAAGGGGTAGGAACATTCAAACGGCGTTCACAACTTTTAAGAATTCAAATGTTACCGCCACTAGGTAACTACTCATGAAAGAATATATAGGAATCCTACATTAAAGGATAGAGACATCAAGAACTAAGGATCGTAATCCCTTACCTTAGCCTTGCGGTCTTCACTTAGCAATTTCACGTGCACAATCTACAAACACGCAAACACGGCTTTCTTAGGAACATGAATTACTTTAATTCTCCGTCCCCATTATACTTTATTTTATTTTCTTAACATCACGAGTTCATCATCTTAAACTCTTCGTTAGGGTTCGTTCTACCCGTTATTGGTGTTCCCCAAAATACCCCTTTCGGATTACTAAAATACCCTTAGGGTTACATGGTTTTTATTCTTCCTTAATATGTTTTAGGGTTCCATTATCTCAACCCAATTACTATTCACAGTTACTATTCCAGTTACTATTCCAGTTACTATTCACGGTTACTATTCACAGCGTAAATTACTATTCACAGCGTAAATTACTATTCACTGTTACTATTCATCGCAGATTATTATTCACTGTTTTCATTATTCAAAACGCACACAACACATGCACAAACACACACAAAACCCTAATTTTTATTCCTACACACACGACACACACAAACACACTCTGCACGCACGCTGCACGCACACCGCACGCACACACCGCACGCACACACTGCACGCACTCCGCACGCACTCCGCACATTAGTAGTATTTATCAAACCTTAACCAATATTCCCTCATAATATCATTCTTATAACCCTAGATCACTTTTGGGGTTAGGGTTTTAGAGTTTCAAATCTATATTCGAATTTATCTAAGTGACAAAACGGAGAGTCGAAGATTAGAGGGTTGTGTCTTTACCTTAAACGCTTTCCCTCTTCCTTTCTCTTCTTCTTCTTCTTCTTCTTCTTCTTCTTCTCGTGTTCTCCTCTCCCTCTTGCGGTTTCATAGATGCCGCCTCCCTCTCCCCTCTTTCTCGTTCTAAACTTTTGTTTGTGAATAATACTAATATTAGGGTTATAGGGAGTATATATAGTCTAGGGGTTTTAATTTCCTAGAATAAAAAGGTTTCCTAACCTTTGCTAGGTTTTAAAGACTTGGGCCTAAATTAAAATCCAACTCTTACTCATTAATTATTTAAGCCCGAAAATAATAAAAGAGTTACTCAAAATAAAATAAAATAATTGGGCCAAAGGGCCGGTTATTACATGTAGCATGTTTAAGTGAATTGATGAAGGGCTAACATCTCCCTTGAGCTTCTCTCCCATGTAGACAATATAGTCCTGATCATTTCACAACACCATATGTCATGAACAATTCCAATGAGATGGAAATTAAGCTCTCCTTACTCTTTTCCCGATTGACAACTAAGAGACAGAGTCAAGGGGCGAGAGATAATAATTTTACCTTTCGGCCATCATCAGCAGCAGTGGTAAGACCAAGTAGCAGAGTCGAGGAGAAGCCAACTATTAGTAAGTCAATCCATGAAAGGTTACACAATTTTCTCATTATTAAAATTAGGCTCAATATAAACTGAAAACAAAAATAAAAATGTTGAAGGTGTAGTGTATCAGGAGATATGATACTTCTCTAGCACAGCCCAAGAGTTTATATACAAAGTGAACACCAAGTTTCAGACCTGGTCTCTCTGATATGAGAAATATTTTCCATTGAAACAGTCCAGGTTCACTTAATCTAGTTTCATTCTACAAGTTGTTGAAGAATAATCAAACCAACCTTGTTGGAAATATTGATCTAACATTATTGGTTCTCAAAGAAGTTGACCGAAGTCAATGTTTGTTTATTTGATGTGGATTTCAGAGATAATTGTAAATTCGGATATTTCCATTTATGGTAAAATCCATAGTTCAAATACTTACAATCTAAAATTGTTCCTGTTTAAAGGTGAGAAAATTACTTTATACTTAGTTTTATTATTTTGGATTAATTTTAGTCCAATGTAATTAAGTACAGTATTTTTTTCTAATTATCTTTTATTGTGGAATAATTTATTTGTTTGTATTAAAATTAATTTATAATTATATTTAGTTTAACTTGACTAATTAATCCTTTATTTAAATGGGTTAATTAAAGTAGTGAAATTATACTCTTCAATTAATTAAGTAAGTTAATTAACGAAGAGTCAAATCCTATTGAAACTGGAATCTCATATTAGTAGTATATTATCATGTAGAGAAGTGTTATTATTTTATAATAGTAATTGACTTCATCCTACTATGATGATTACGTTTAGAGAAAGTTAAAGACTCTTCAAACATTAGAGTCCAACATGAAGTGTGACTTGGCCAAAAGAAGAACAAAAACATGGCTATTAATATGGACGGTGCTGCTGCTGGAAAAATCAGAGAGAGACAACAAGAAATAACTTAGCATGTGGCGGTGCATTGTGTAGTCGAGAGCTGGGCAGTGCGAGAAGCCGATGTTGCAGTCTTCTTCTAGTTCTCTGATTTGTGGCCGTATTTTCTAATAGTCCTGGTTTAAATCTTTCGGTCTGATTTATATTCAAATCCTTAATCCATGGTGAAATTACGGAAGGCTCATGCGAAGTGGGATATCAGCCGCAAGTGGATATGTACCCGTGTGCGCAGTATTGGGTAGTAATCTTGAGATCGTTTTATCCTCGGAGGAATATACCTGTATCTGAAATCGCACGAGTAGGAGGCAATAGTTTCTCTTAGGAGAGTCTTATTCATATCAAGCCTTTCACAAGCCCAGTTTAGCTTGTATTATGCAAAGAGGAAAGCACATTAGACCATTCTATTCATCCATCTTTGGCTCAAAGAACTGCTCCAACTAGAGCTTCAAATCAGGCGATCTTTTAATGCAGCCCATAATTTGCGTCAAAAGTGGCGCAAGGTTTCATGCTTCTTCTATCTTATTTTTTGTATATACTCCTCCGTCCCATAACAATGTGCACACTTTTGAGTGTGCACAGAAAATAAGGAGGGAATAGTAGTGGATAGTTGTTGTGAGTAGGAAAAGTGAGGTAGGAGAGAGAAAGTGGGGTAGGGAATAGTAGAGGATAGTTGTTGTGAGTATGACAACTGAGTCCTATTTAATAGTATATAAAACATCAATTTTAGGAAAATGTGACTCATCAATGGGATGCTCAAAAGATAGGCTTGTGCACATTGTTATGGGACGGAGGGAATATATGATAAGGATATTATTCTTCAATTTTAGTTAATATAAATCATATTATCAACAGGCCCGGTTTTGGGCATGTGCAACCAACCCAATTACACAGCCCCAAAAATATTTGGGGCCCCAAATTTTAGATTTAGCATATACTATATATATATATTAGAGACCAAATATTTGCTTTCAAGTTAGTTGCTCAGCTGGTAAGTCGTTGCGTGATGTACCTGGCATATCCAAGTTTGAATCCTAGTCCCAGCTATTGTATCTTTTCTTTTTTCCTTCTTGGATTTTCTCTCATTTGGGCTTCTTTTTGGGCTTTTCACCCATTTTCATTTTTGGGCTTCCTTGCCATTCTTTTTTACTACAACACCTTAATTAGAAAGTTTGGTGTTTTCTTAATAACATATTTTAATTTTAATAAATTATTTACTTATTACTTCAACATTATTGCAATTATTTTATTGTGTAGATTTTGTAAATACTAAGGGCCCCAATTTTCACATTTAGCAGGGTCCCTATAATTGTTGAGATGGCCTGATTCTAAGAATAAACTATCAATTAATGGAAATCATTTTAATGAAATCGAACAATAAAGTTTATTCTAGGAATATTCTTTCTTCGGTCAATCGAGTCGCCCACCAATCAAAAAAGAGACAAAAACAGTTTTTTTGAATCGGATGGGAATGAATGAAGACTTAGACCTAACCCTCTGTAAGTTTGAAGCGAGATTGATTGAAAGAGACGGTGAGAGATATTTGGTGCAAAAAATTGCGCTGTTTTAAAGGAATAGTACAATTTTAGTACCAAATTATTGGAGGTGGTCTTAAGATATTATCATTCCTGCCAGTAGACTAGCAGCACACAATCCAGAAATATGTATTCAATCGTCAAATTCATTCTGTTTTTCATTCTAGTAATAGCAATTGCAGCGAAACAAAAGCATATTCTAATTTAATTACAGTACAATGCTAGTATTTACGTATTGAATGCAAGCTTACCATCATAACCATGGCGACAATTTCGGTTATTTCGCCGTTATGACCCGTTTTCCGGCCACCTCACTTCAACAGTTCCGGTGAATCAAGGAATCAACGAACTATTGCTCCTCTGATTTGTAGAATTTTTACTGGATATAATCCTTGGATTTAGAATGGGATCGCGATAAGGAAGAATAATGGACTGTGAGAGTTATAAATCTGAAATGATATACTATTTGTCACCGGAATCAACCTTTTGGTTGCCGGAGAAAACCACTGGAATATTGCTGCTATATCCCCCATCCCACATCGGAAATATGTGGGAATTAAGTGTGCTATATAGAAGGCCCATACACTCCTACTAAGCATCAAATCATCCATTGGACTTTTGGAGGCCTGTGATGGGCTGTGGTTGACCCAATTGAGGAGATGCTTGGTGGGCTAGTGTATGGTACCTATGTGGCGGGTCGGGTCTGCGGGCTCGGGTCGTTACAAGTGGTATCAGAGCGGAACCCCGGCCTTAAGGCTTGCGAGCTAGCCCGGGGGTACGATCTGGGTATTGATTGACCTTGCCAGGGACGGCAAGGGTTTGAGTGGGGGAGATTGCTATATCCCCCATCCCACATCGGAAATATGTGGGAATTAAGTGTGCTATATAGAAGGCCCTGGAGGCCTGTGATGGGCTGTGGTTGACCCAATTGAGGAGATGCTTGGTGGGCTAGTGTATGGTACCTATGTGGCGGGTCGGGCTTGCGGGCTCGGGTCGTTACAATTGCCAATGTCGGAAAAGAAAGACCAGAAGAAGAAGAAAACGAACCGCAGCCATTTTCTATTTCATTACCAGTTGACCGGTGTGAGAATGGAAGAGGATCAATTGTAACCTAATTTGTGGTTAAACTTAAACCCCAAATAAATATCAACTTTTTATTGAGAAAATTTTTGGGGAAACTAGTTTCTCCATTATAAAAAGTCATGTTTTTATAGGGATTAATGTTTAGGGTTTAAAGTTTAGGGTTTAGGATTTGACAAAAACTTGTGTGCACACAGGAAATTTTTTATTTTATTTTATTTTATTTTTGCTTTTTTTTAATTTTTATATTTTTTTTTGGTTTTTTTCGGTTTGTCAAAAGTAATAGTTACTATAACTTAATGTAATGACTGTATTCATATAAAGTAACAGTTTGTATACATAAAAGTAATACATATATACAGAAAAGTAACATTGTTTTTTTCTATGTTTTCTTCGTTTGCCAAAAGTAATACTTATTACAACTAAAATGTAACGAACGTATTACTTATATGTAATAATGTTTATACATAATTGTAACACATATGTATAGAAAAAGTAATAATTCAACCATTTACATTTTTAGAGCTAAAAACACTTGATTAGTGTTACATGTAAAAGTATTACATTATCTATAGAAATATGTTATAATTTCTTTTATTAAAGTGTTACATTTACTTGTACAAACAATTACATTCATATATGAGTTGTTACTTTTCAAATGTTACTTTCTTTCAAAAAATTAAATCAAAATACACAATATTTTACATTTTTGCAAAAGCAATATTACATTTCAGTATAAATGATAATTACATTTAGATATTGTTTGGGTTACATGTAATTATAGTTAGTATTACATTTGAAAAAATGGGTAAAACAAGCTTTTGTTTTTGTAAAACAGGTGTTACGTTATCTTATGAACAATGTTACTTTATATGCATACAGTCATTACATTAAGTTATGGTAACTATTACTTTTGGTGAACGGATGAAAAGCTGAAAAAATAATATAAAAACTCAAAAAAAACAAATTTTTTTTTTTTTTTGGACCTCTGGGAGGCTGCCACGTGGCGGGTCATGCCCCATGGGTCATGGGTCGACCCGTCTCATGCATGAGACGGATCCCCTTGTTCTCATGGGAGACCACCTCTTAGGATTTAGGGTTAGGGTTTAAGGGTTAACAACAGGACTTTTTATAACTTAAGGAGGATGAACTAGTTTCCCCCAAACCAACTCCTTTTTATTACTATAATTTTGGTAAAACTTTAATGAAAATTAATACTTTTCATCTTATAATGAATTTTGATTTTGTACTATTACTCTTAAGATAATAATAACTAATGAGTAAATATTTTTAGTGGGAATATAATTGTTCAAATCAATACTATTCACAATTCAAATAAATTAGATTAGTAAAAATTTTTTTTTTTTTTAATTATACAAGCATTATAAGAATAAGGTTGTCCAAAATACTATTTATCATTTTTTTTTCCCTTTGAAAGTGCACTCTTAGACCATGTCCAATAACTCAACCCTCTAAAAACATTCAACTACCTTAATATCACGACACCTCATCTTCCCTCTCCATCCACTTAATCATTCAACTACCCTCTCAACTACACCCCCCACAATAAGATAGTTTAGTTTAAAATTCAACGCCTCCCAACTCATCATTCTATACCCCAATAATAGAATTACATAGATTTAATTAAAAGGTAAAGTTACATACTGAGAATCTTGAAAGTAGTACATCAGTGCAGAAAATTGACATAAAGCTAGAAAACAAACATTAATTGCCAAACGCTCTTCAGTCAACATTTCAAAAAGCTGTTGTTGATGATGATCGCGAGACTCCATTTGACTCAACTGCATCCACATTTTCCTATTTTTAGCCCGAGTCTTGTTAAGGGCAATATTGTTTGCCTTCCCTTGTTCTGAGACTAATTTGTCCATTCGTTCCAATTCTTTCTCTTTGAATTGTTTGAATTCTGACCACTTTTGTTCCTTTACCGGTGACAACCCCACTTTTTTCTTCCCCGCCTTTTTCTTAGCTGCCTCTCTTCCCATAGGACGAGGAATGGATCCAACCGAGCTTGAATCACCCACATCACCTTCTCGTGATCTCTTAGATCCACTGCTATCAGATCCAGTATTTCCTCCAACCTGACTTGCGTAGCGTGGTTAATCTCGGGTAGCTATCCACTCGTCCATCAAATTAAAAGTGCTATTGTTAGCACTTCTATATAATTCGTGAGCTTTTTTCAAAACATCATTCTCCGACCAACCGCTTTGTTGCATACGCTTAGCGTTATCGTATGCACCTACCCATTTGCCCAATTTGGCGTTTATATAATTGAAACGATTTTTGCATGAAACTACGTCACGGGGAGGGTTAAATTCACAATGTTCGTTACAATATTCAACAATCTTACCCCAAAACGCTTCACTCTTCTGATTTTTTCCGACTACACTGTCGGTTCCAAACTTAATCCACCCACTGATTAGCACTATATTGTCCTTCGTGCTCCATTTGACAATTTTTCTCCGACTAGTGGTTGAACCCCCTGCATCTGGAGTTGGAGTAGCTTCATCAGCACCGCTATTGCTACCCATAACCATTTGTGTTGAATATTCGGGATATTCTGATTCTTGAGAGGGTAGTGGTGGTGGTGGAGGTCGTTGAAATTGCATACCATAATATGGATTCCAGGTGGGTACAGCTGAAGGCATGGCATTTGGTTGATAATAAAATTGTGGGACATTTTGAGGACGTGGTTGGTTAGAAAATTGATTTGGCGATTGAAAATCATTAGGATTGTAGTAATTTGGTGGAAAATTACTTGAATTCTGAGTGTTGAAATAAAGATTATTGGGATCCATTTCACTAAAAAGATGATGAATATTTTAAAAAATAAGGGGTTAAAGAAGGATAATTAAGATTTTTTTGAGAGAAAAGAGAGTTTTTTTTTTTTTGGTGTACAAATAAAATGAAAGTTATATCAATTTATAGAGAAAAAAAAATCCAGAATTTTCGCAAAAAAAAATAAAAAAATTGCTGTAAAATAATTGAGCTCGAAAATTTAGGTTGAAAATCAAATCTAAAAATCCGGAGGACCAATCGTAGGCTGACACTTGGCAAAAGGAGAAAAAACAAAAAAAAAAAGCTGATGGACGCTGCCCTCGCGCGCCTCTGTCGGCGGTGAGGCGCACGCGCCATGTCGGCACCAACCGCTGGCCGACGCGTGTCCAGGCGGGCCCCAACCAAAATTCTCTCAACCCGGTTGAGAACCTTCAACCCTTCCCCCTTCAACCCCCCTTCTCAACTACCTTATTGCACCTTCTCAACTAGTTTAATCCCATTCAACCCCCTCCCTCAACCCCTTATTGAACATGGCCTTACTCACTCAGAGACATGCCAAAAAAAGTAATTCTCTTGCTTTAGAACGGAAAGAGTAGTTTTTATAAAATTTTAAAAATTATTATTATTATGTAGTCAAAATACTATTTGTAATGACAACTTTTAGAATTTTATGAAATGAATTGAGTATTTTTTTTTTTCTCTTTTTCATTTATTTTTCTTTGTACACTTGGTCCCAATTAAAATCTAATACAGAGCCTATTAAATTAATGCGTTATCCAATAAATATCCAAGTTCCTTAAAAAAAAAAAATATCCAAGTTATATACTATATGTATGCACAAGTTATGTACTTATTCTATCAGTCTCAAAACAACTTGCACCATTAGAGTTGCATAAGAATTAAAGAGTATATATTCAAAATTATTGTGAGTGAAAAGTAGTTGTGACTATGATAATAAAAAAAAAAAAAAAAAAAAAAAAAAACTCACAAGTTAAATGTGTGGGTATCATAAGTGGAGTAAGGAGTATTAGAGCTACATCCACTGGTATCAGAGACTATCGATCCAACCCTAATCTTTCTTCTTCCGTCACCCATGGCCGCCAACTCCTCCACCACTCTAGCCAACCCCGTTGACCCAAACAACCCAATCATTCTTGTTAACCTCTCCCACTGCAAAACCCTAACCCCCTACACCTGTCTTACTTGGGCTTCCCAAATGAATTCCCTTCTCTTTGGCCTCGACCTCCTCAAATTTGTGGATGGGTCTCACTCCCCACCCAACGCCAAAATCATCACTGGTGGTAAGGAATCCGACAACCCAGCCCTTGTCACTTGGAATCGCCAAGATAGGCACATTCTGAGCGCCCTTATAGGCACCCTTGACCCCATAGTTGCACCCCTAATCACCCAAGCTAAAACGTCTCATGAGGCAAGACCATTCTCAAAACCACTTATGCAAACCCTTCTCGTGGTCATATTCTTCAGATTAAAGATACCCTTGACAGTGTCACAAAATCCACCCTTTCCATCACTGACTACATGTAAGCCGTCAAATCCTGTACTGACAAACTCGCCCTTATGGGCAAACCCATGGACACTGAGGATATCATAGCCAAGATCCTCAAATGCCTTGACTATGAGTCCTATAAACCAATTATTGATTCTACTCGAGCTCGTGACACACCAATCACCTTTGAAGCCCTCCATGAAAAATTAATCCATCAAGAACTTACTCTCAAACAGTCCCCCACCCCACTTCCAGCTTTCGCCCTAACAGCCCAAACTCGACCCACAAACTTTCACAACTACAACCGAAACACCTCATCTTCTTCTGGTGTGATCACACCAGCGCCCACACCAGGTCCCTCTCCCATCTTAAACAACCCTGTTCCCTTTAAAGGTAAATGTCAGTATTGCCGTATCACAGGCCATGTTATCTCCCAATGCCACAAGTTCAAACGTGACTACCCCTTTGTGGTCTTTCCTCCATCCCAACCTCGCTCCAACCGTCCAACCACACCCTCCACTCCTCTGGATCATACTGCTCGGCCCCACCGCATCCCCCTCCCCCTCTTGGCTTATAGACAGTGGCGCCACCCACCATATCACCAATGATCTCTCTAATCTTGCCCTCCACACTCCTTACACTGGTACCGACAATATGACAATTGGTGATGGCTCCACTCTTTCAATCTCCGACATAGGTTCATTCACTTATTCCACCTCTTCACCTCTAATTTTTAACAATGTTCTACACATTCCCTCAATTTCTCGTAACATCTTATCTGTTTCCCAATTCTGTCTTGATAATAATGCAATTGTTGAATTCTCACACTCTTCCTTTCTTATCAAGGCAATTGCGACGAATCAACCTCTCCTCCATGGAACTCTTGAACATGGTGCCTACATCTGGCATCCCCCTTCTCCTCAAGCTCACCACAACATATCTATGTCTGCTCAGTCTTGGCATCATAGATTAGGACACCCCTCCCCCCTATTTTATCGCTTTTACGTAATCGTTTTTCATTACCATTCTCTTCTAGTAATTTATCTTCTTGTAACCCATGCAACATCAATAAAAGTCATAAATTACCATTTTTTTTATTCAACTCTCACCTCCAATGCTCCTCTACAAATTGTTTTTTCTGATGTGTGGACTTCTCCTATCCTTTCTCGTGACAATTTTAAATATTATGTTATCTTTGTGGATCACTACACCAAATACATCTGGTTATACCCCTTAAAACACAAATCTGATACTTATGCCACTTTCATACGCTTTAAATCCCTAGTTGATTTTTTTTTCAATCTTCCCATTATTCAAGTCTTCTCGGATAATGGAGGAGAATATTTAAAACTCACCCCCTCTCTTCTTGATAATGGAGTTACTCACCTTACATCACCACCTCACACTCCAGAACACAACGGCTATGCCGAATGACGTCATCGTCACATTATCGAAACCGGTCTCTCTCTTCTCTCTCATGCCAACTTCCCTCTTTCTCTTTGGCCATATGCTCTCACCATGGCTATTTACCTCATTAACCGACTACCCACAACCTCTCCCAATAATGAATCACCTTACTTTCGCCTCTTTAAAACTCCTCCAAACTATAACAAACTTCGGAGCTTCGGTTGTCTATGTTACCCATGGCTCCGTCCCTATGCCCCTCACAAACTTTCCCCAAAATCTGTCCCCTGTGTGTTCGTAGGCTACTCCCCCACCCAAAGTACTTACTACTATCTTGACCCATCCACCTTCCGAGTCTACACCTCTCGTCATGTCAAGTTTGTTGAAACAGAATTCCCATATCCATCTCTCTCTAAGTCACCACCTGATTCCACCACCATTACTCCCTATGACTGGTGTCTCATAACACTACCTCTCATGCCTACCCCTTCATCCATTCCACCATCAGGTGCCACCTCTAGTGCTATCACACCGCCCATCCCACCAGCCACTTCCATCCCTAATACACCTTCTGCTGTCATACCATCCCTCCCCACGGCATCCCATCCTCCCTCCCAGTCTTCAACTGAGCCAACACCTTCCCTAGTATCATGTACCAATCCCACCCAACCTTCTGGTGCCACTCCTGATGTCATCCCACCACCTATTACACCATCTTGTGCAGCCCCAGATACAGTCACACCATCTATCCCACCACCCCCTCCTCCTCTAGTTCGTAAAATCACCACTTGTCTCTCTAATAATATAGTCAAACCTAATCCCAAGTATGCCAACCTTACCACTCTATCCTCACCCACCAGCCTTCCCACCACCACCAAACAGGCTCTTTCCCACCCACACTGGCATGCAGCCATGCTCGAAGAATACGATGCCCTCACTCGCAACAACACCTGGTCTCTTGTTCCTTCAAGCCTATCTCAAAACATTGTTGGGTGCAAATGGGTTTTTCGTATTAAATACAACCCTGATAATACTATCCAAAAATATAAAGCCCCTTTTATTGCCAAAGGCTTTCACCAACGTCCCGGGGTCGATTACTCTGAAACTTTCAGCCCCGTTGTCAAACCTGTTACTGTTCGTCTCCTTCTCTCTCTTGCCGTGAGCCACAACTGACCTCTTCACCAACTTGATGTGAATAATGCCTTTCTTCAAGGTACCCTTCAAGAAACTATCTTTATGGCCCAACCTCCTGGTTTTTTCGACCCATCCAAACCTTCCTCTGTTTGTCGGCTGTCCAGAGCCATTTATGGTCTTAAACAGGCCCCAAGGGCTTGTTTATTGAGCTCAAAACCTACCTCATCTCCTATGGCTTTGTACCCTCTAAAGCCGATCCCTCTCTCTTTATCTACACAAAATCTACCCACCCTCTCTACCTCCTTGTATATGTGGATGACATTATTGTCACTTGTCCTTCTACACCACTCCTCTCATCCTTTATACAAACCCTTGCCTCTCGGGTTTCCTTGAAGGTTCTTGGTCCTTTATCTTACTTTTTGGGTATTGAAGTTACACCTAACAACCATGGTCTTCTCCTCTCCCAATCCAAATATTCTCATGGTCTTCTCACCAAATATAATATGATCAACTCCAAACCCGCTCCTATACCAATGGACTCCAACCTCACTCTTACAAACCGACCCACTGACCCCATCCATCAGCTTACAGAATATCGTGCCATTATTGGTAGTCTCCAATACCTCTCCATAACTCATCCCGGCATTGCATTCTTTGTAAACAAGCTTGCTCAGTACATGCAACATCCCACCTCTTCTCACTGGACTGCCCTCAAGCGTGTCCTACGTTATCTTTATGGTACATCCCACTTGGGTATTCAACTCTTCAAAAATACCCCCCTCACTCTTCACTCATTCTATGATGCAGATTGGGCTGGGGATAAGGATGATTTTGTTTCTACTACTGGTTTCTTAGTCTACCTTGGCAAAAACTCAATTGCCTGGTCTTCTAGGAAGCAACGGGCTCTCTCACGTTCTTCCACAGAGGATGAATTCCGAGCTATTTCCGATGCCACTGCCGAAATTATTTGGGTTCGTAACCTTTTGTCTGAGCTTGGCATAACACCCTCTCTTGCTACGGTAATCTACTCTGACTTACAACCTTGGTGCGACCGTATACTCTGTCAATCCAGTGTTTCACTCTCGTATGAAACATCTTGCCCTCTCATTTCACTTTGTTCGTGAAGATGTTCAAAATGGCTCTTTACGGGTTTAACACATTTTTGGGTCCGATCAACTAGATGATGCTCTGACCAAGCCTCTTTCTCGGTCTAGATTCACTTTTCTTATTTCCAAGATTGGCCTTCTTCACCGATCTTCCATTTTGCGGGGGCCTATTAGAGCTACATCCACTGGTACTACTGCAGGTGTTACCACACCTCGAATCACATCACAGAAGTTGTCCACAGAAGCTTCCAGAACATAAGCATTTCGTGCTTACCACTCTTGGTTGAGATTGTACATATCTTTTATTTATTATAGTTAATTGTATTTATCTTAGGCAATTATTGTAATTATCTTGAGTAGCAAGTATTTGTATTTAGGTAGGAGATCTTTCCTATTTTACCTTGTACTATATAAACTCATTATTGTGAATAAACAAATTACGTTTTCCATAATCTTATAAGGAGAATAAAAAAACTAAAAATTTGAACATTTTAAATAATAAAACTGTTGGGTTTCGTGCAATCATGCGCAGCGGAAGATAGACATGAATAAAACCCAATAGCCTAGATCCGCTATGAACAATAATTCATAATAACAAGATGAAGGAAACTAACCCTTTTAGATCGTTATGTAAAACTTGGATTAAGCGTTAAGACAAACGCCCTCTACCGGTGATCCACACAACGAACAGATTTCAAGAACGCCTTCTTGAACTTGACTGCTAGGTCTTCGGATTGATCAACGATGTTGAAGAACTATTCTTCAAAGCTCCTAATTGTTATTGTGACTTGATAATTGAGATTAATCAATCACAATAACCCAAGAATATAATGTGTGATTTCTTTCTCTAAGAAAGACTTTGGAATTGATCAAATCAACTTCTAGGGAACAATTTCCGTCAGTCTGTATTTATATTCTAGGGGTTTCAGAAACCCTTTAGGACTTAGATTTTCTTGTCCAACAAGAGTTTTTCTAAAACTGATTCTGCCGGGCAAAACCATCTGTACGGATGTTTCTGGAAGCATCCAGATTCAGCCGTACGGATCCTTTAGGCAGGATCCGTTTTTCTTCGTTTTTCGCTCCTTTGAATTATCCGTTCTGCGTGTGTGACCCAATAGGATTATACTAAGTTAGCAACGAGTCTGAACCAGTCAAACCTCGTAAGTCATAAGCAGACTCTAGCAAGCCATTATGACTACCCAATTAGTATAACTTTGAACTCCAAAGTTTCCTAAAATAGAACATAACACAATCTCTTTGTTACACGACGTCTATTGAACGTAAGCCATGGTCAATGGTCAACTTACATTTGTTCAATGCTTTCTCGATCCCGAATGTATTGATAACACAAATCTTATTTGAGCACGACCATGCATTTCATCAATACCATTCATCGAGTGGCCAAAGCTTGACATCTCTCTTGACGAGGAACAAATCCCATCTTGGCTTATTACTCTTCCCTACATGATTCCGATTATACCAATCATATTCTTTATAGCTATCCGGTTAGGGATAACGTTTGAATACGTCAAACATAATGTTCATCATGTGGAAGACTGTAATAACCTCAGGTCTAAAGATTCCAGTGATATAACTACATGAGACTTAATTATGACATTGTGACCATGACATAAATCTCATAGGGGTCAGTCCAGTATTTGTTCTCCAACAAATACCCATAAGTCTAATTGTATCCCATACACCATAATCATCATATGATTATCTATTAAACTTATACTAATAATTAATCATAATTATCAGGGACGGGGATTATTATAATAAACATGCAAAAGACATAATAATCAAACATTCAATATCTTTATAAATAATAACATTTGTTTAACAAACAACATGCCTAGGGCATAACACCAACAATCTCCCACTTGCACTAGGCCTAATTAATGTATCGAATACCCATAGACCTAACATGACCATCATGCTTTGCTTGCGGAAGACCCTTTGTCAATGGGTCTGCAATATTATCATCAGTTGGTACTCTGCATATATTTACGTCTCCTCTATCAACGATCTCTCGAATGATATGAAAATGCCTAAGTATGTGTTTTGATTTCTGATGCGATCTAGGTTACTTTGCTTGAGCAATAGCACCATTATTATCACAATAAAGGTCTATTGGATTAGCAATGCTAGGAACCACCTCTAGTTCACCAATGAACTTTTTAATCCAAACAGCCTCTTTAGCAGCATCGGATGCAGCAATATACTCAGCTTCAGTTGTAGAATCTGCTACGGTACTTTGCTTAGAACTCTTCTAGCTAGCAGCACCTCCATTGAGCACAAATACAAATCCAGATTGCGATCTAGAATCATCCTTGTCGGTTTGGAAGCTTGCATCTGTGTAACCACTTACAACTAGATCACCTTCCATTCCTCCATACACCAAGAACGAATCTTTAGTCCTTTGCAAGTACTTAAGAATCGCCTTGACTGCAATCCAGTGACTCTCACCAGGATATGATTGGTATCTGCTCGTCATGCTTAAAGCATACGAGACATCGGGTCTAGTACATATCATGCCATACATGATGGATCCAATAGCAGAAGCGTATGGAATCCTAATCATTCTCTCACGCTCATCAGTTGTCTTAGGACACTAATTCTTGCTTAGAGATATGCCATGACCTACTGGCAAATTTCCTCTCTTAGAGTTTTCCATGCGGAATCTCTTAAGAACTTTGTCAATATATGTATCTTGACTTAAACCAATCAATTTCTTGGATGTATCACGATAGATCCTTATGCCAAGGATGTAAGAGGCTTCTCCCATATCTTTCATTGAGAAACACTTTCCTAACCAAGTCTTTGCAGACTGCAGTGCAGGAATGTCATTTCCAATGATTAATATGTCATCAAAATATAGCACAAGAAATAGTACTACGCTCCCACTAATCTTCTTGTATACACAAGGTTCATCTTCGTTCTTGATGAAGCCAAACTCTTTGACCGATTCATCAAATCGAAGATTCCAACTCCTAGAGGCTTGCTTCAATCCATAAATGGATCTTTGCAATTTGCATACTTTGTTAGAATTTTCTGGAATTACAAAACCTTCATGTTGTGTCATATAAACATCCTCAAGTAAGTTCCCGTTAAGGAACGCTGTTTTGACATCCATTTGCCATATCTCATAGTCAAAATATGCGGCTATGGCAAGTAAAATTCTTATAGACTTGATCATTGCTACGGGCGAAAAGGTTTCATCATAGTCGATTCCATGAATCTGCCTATAGCCTTTTGCTACAAGTCTAGCTTTATAAGTATGCACCTTACCATCCATGTCAGTCTTCCTTTTGAAAACCCACTTGCATCCTATGGTTTTTACACCTTCGGGCGCATCAATCAAGTTCCAAACTTGATTGTCATACATGGACTTAATTTTAGATTCCATGGATCCAAGCCATTTATCTGAATCAGGAGCGGACATCGCTTCTTGGTAGGAAGTAGGTTCGTCATCAACTATGAATTCCACTTCATTGCTATCCGTCATGAGAAATCCATATCTCTCAGGTTCGGATCGCACCCTACCAGTTCTGCGAGGAACTTGAGTATTCTGAATAGGTTCGACAACTCCTTATGAAACTTGTTCAGATCCAACATTTTGTTCCACATTATTTTCAGGTTCTCGAACTTCTTCGAGATTAATTTTACTCCCACTAATTCCTTTGGAGAGAAACTCTTTCTCTATAAAGGTACCATCTCGGGCAACAAACACTTTGTTGTCCGTGCGGTTGTAAAAGTAATAACCCTTAGTTTCCTTAGGGTAACCCACAAAATAACACTTGTCAGATTTTGGTGCAAGTTTGTCAGAGATCATTCTCTTAACATAAGCATCACAACCCCAAATCTTCATGAAAGACAAACTAGGTTTTCTTCCAGTCCACATCTCATATGGAGTCTTTGGAACAGATTTAGTTGGAACTCTATTTAGTGTAAGAGCAGCAGTTTCTAGTGCATGTCCCCAAAAGGTTAAAGGAAGATCAACTTGACTCATCATGGAGCGGACCATATCTAATAAAGTCCTATTTCTTCGCTCAGACACACCATTCCATTGTGGTGTTCCAGGTGGAGTTAATTGTGAAACAATTCCACAATCTCTAAGATGATTGTCAAATTCTTGGCTTAAATATTCTCCACCTCGATCAGATCGAAGTGCCTTAATAGTTTTACCAAGTTGATTTTGTACTTCATTTTGAAATATTCTAAATATCTCAAAAGATTCACTTTTATGTTTCATTAAGTAGACATAGCCATATCTACTAAAATCATCAGTAAAATTTATGAAGTATTGATATCCTCCCCTAGCACTGCTGCTCATTGGTCCACACACATCAGTATGTATGAGTCCCAATAAGTCACTAGCCCTTTCACTACTCTTAGAAAAAGGTGCCTTTGTCATTTTTCCAAGTAAACAAGACTCACAAGTTTCATATGATTTAAAATCACGTGAATCCAAAAGTCCGTAGAGTTTTGAGATACGCTTCTCATTAATATGACCAAGACGGCAGTGCCATAAATAAGTATGATTTACATCATTAGGTTTGGATTTCTTATTTATATTATAAATATTCTCATTATTTCCATTCTCAACATCAAGAACATAAAGGCCATTAAATGAACATGCAGTACAATAAAGCATATCATTTAAATAAATAGAAAACTTCTTATTTTTAATAAGAAAACTATAACCTTCATTATCCAAACAAGAACTGAAATAATATTTCTACTCAAATCCGGAACGTAATAACAATTGTTCAAAACAAGAATTAATCCGCTAGGCAAAATGACATCATATGTTCCTATGGCTAATGCAGCAACTCTTGCTCCATTCCCCACGCGTAGGTCCACTTCGCCATCTTTGAGTAGCCTCCTATTCCTTAGTGCCTGCACATTTAAACAAATGTGAGATCCACATCCGGTATCTAATACCCAGGAACTAGAAGTAGAAAGTAGAATATCTATAACATAGATACCTGAAGTAGATGCAGTCCCACTGCTCTTCTTCTTCTTTAACTCTTCCTTGTAAACCTTGAAATTTCTTTTCCAATGACCAATCTCATTACAGTGGAAACAGATTGCATCCTTTTGGGAAGTAGGTTTAGCCACATCAGCATTAGCAACAATTGCCTTGCCAATCTTGGGTTTGACAACTTTTGTCTTAACCCCTTTGCCTTTGCCTTTAGAGCCTTTTCTTCCTTTTGTCACTACGAGCACAGGAGCGACTTCTTTACCGATTTTCTTTTCCGCTGTCTTTAGCATCCTATGCAACTCAGACAGGGACTTATCCATCCCATGCATATTAAAGTTCATGACGAACTGATTATAGCTTTTGGGTAATGAATTAAGAATAAAATCAGTGGCCAACTCAACATCAGTGGGATGGCCAAGCCTCTCTAGATGCTCAAAATGAGCTTTCATCTTCAAAACATGAGGGCCCACAGACTGCCCTTCGCTCATCTTGCATGAGACCAAGGCAGCTATAGTGTCGAACCTCTCTTGCCTTGCTTGTTATTGAAACATATCTTTCAACGAAAGAGCAAGGTCAAATGCCTCCAAGTGTTCAAGAGTCTTCTGAAGCTCTGGACACATGGCCGCAAGCATAAGACAACCCACCTCACGAGAATCACTTTTGTGTTTCTTGTAGGCGTTTCTCTCATCCTTGGGTGCATTAGAAGCAGGTTCCTCTTCAGGAACGGGCTCATCAAGAATATAGAGCTTGTCCTCATGCTTTAGAACAATTCTAAGGCTACGGATCCAATCCGTGTAGTTAGCTCCATTTTCTTGAAGTTTTTCCTTCTCAAGGATAGATCGCAATGATAAAGAACCAGTACTTTGAGCCATTATCTACAATTATGCAAACATATAATTAAATATAAGTACCAACTTAATTAAATATATTATAAGTATTTCACAAATACTCCCACTAAATTATATAACCTTCAAATACATTCAATGTATCATATAATTTAAATGGGCTAAGATCCAACTTTAATTTAATTTCAAGTCCGCTTTTGCGATACTGCTCAAAATTAAATTAATTAGGTAGACAACTCCTTGTCAATCATATCATATATGGCTCTTAGATCCTTTATGAGATTTAGACATCACATGTCTAACACATTTCAATCTCATTTGTGCCTTAGGCCCAAAACTTTGTCTTTTGATAGCCCAATTAAGTCAAACCATTTTAAACGTATAGGAATCACTCTTTCCTCATCTTATTCATAGATGAATAGAATTAATGCGCCTCGCTTTGGCAGAGCCCGCATAAAACTACCCATGTACTCATAAGTGTTTTAATCATGGATTGGCACTTAACTTAAATTTTAAGAAGGTTCACGCACATAAAGTTAATCAATTAACCAAATTAATTTTATGTGACATTAGTTGCGCTAGTTAGGGATAAAAGTCTGAAATCATGAGATTTCTCCAATCTTAAACTCCTTTAAGATTCTGATCTCATTAATGCTCTGGACTTCTGAATTTGAATCTGTTTCAGGAAACATGGTTTAACAACCAGCCATCTGAAACAAATCATAGTCAGTATAACCCAAACCATCCGTACGGATGTTTTTGGAAGCATCCAGATTCATCCGTATGGATAGTTATGCATATCTCAGAAACATTGAACTCTTCAGGATTCTGGAACTGCATCCGCAGAGCATCTTGAAATTGAGAGCACAAAACGTACGGTCGAAACTAAGCCAAAAGGCATCCACACTCCCGTACTAAGATCAAGAAATCAGGCAACTTCTCTATACGGTCGAAACTAAGCCAAAAGGCATCCACATTCCTGTATAGATTGGTCGCACGTCTCAAGACCCTTTCAATGTCTCTTAATCTCACAGATTACAGCAGTTCTAAACTCTTTAGAACTCTGATTTCTGCAACTATTCTGAATTCTCAACAGATAACTGTTTCAGGAAACACGGTTTCGAAAACCAGCCGTCTGAAACCAGTTTCTGTTTCCAGGTTCGAATTCTGCAAACAATTTGCAGAACAATCTGAACATGAGAAGTCAGAATAAAATCTGGGAGTGGACCAAAACCATCCGTACGGATGTGTTTGGAGGCTCCCAAACCAGCCGTACGGATTCTTAGGTAGAATCCCAGTTTTTCCAGATTTTCAGATTTCAGAAATTCGATCAATCTTAATATCGTGTTTATACATAATCATATTACAGAAACATGAAATTGCAGATTACGAATTTTAACCAATCTAATTCATATATTCAATAACCAATTTATTCCACATACAAATTAGATCAAGATCATCAATAGAATAATCCAATTACAACATGATAATCTAAGCATGTAATCATACATATTAATCAAATCAATATTACAACCACATCAACTAGCATGCATATTTTATATCTCATATAAAATCCATCACATAAATTCATCTATCTCATGATCATATCAATTAAATAATCGCATTAAATAATTATATCATGATAATATTAGAATTATTGATCATCAATGGGGCTCTGATACCACTGTTGGGTTTCGTGCAATCATGCGCAGCGGAAGATAGACATGAATAAAACCCAATAGCCTAGATCCGCTATGAACAATAATTCATAATAACAAGATGAAGGAAACTAACCCTTTTAGATCGTTATGTAAAACTTGGATTAAGTGTTAAGACAAACGCCCTCTACCGGTGATCCACACAACGAACAGATTTCAAGAACGCCTTCTTGAACTTGACTGCTAGGTCTTCGGATTGATCAACGATGTTGAAGAACTATTCTTCAAAGCTCCTAATTGTTATTGTGACTTGATAATTGAGATTAATCAATCACAATAACCCAAGAATATAATGTGTGATTTATTTCTCTAAGAAAGACTTTGGAATTGATCAAATCAACTTCTAGGGAACAATTCCCGTCAGTCTGTATTTATATTCTAGGGGTTTCAGAAACCCTTTAGGACTTAGGTTTTCTTGTCCAACAAGAGTTTTTCTAAAACTGATTATGCCGGGCAAAACCATCTGTACGGATGTTTCTGGAAGCATCCAGATTCAGCCGTACAGATCCTTTAGGCAGGATCCATTTTTCTTCGTTTTTCGCTCCTTTGAATTATCCGTTCTGCGTGTGTGACCCAATAGGATTGTACTAAGTTGGCAACGAGTCTGAACCAGTCAAACCTCGTAAGTCATAAGCGGACTCTAGCAAGCCATTATGACTACCCAATTAGTATAACTTTGAACTCCAAAGTTTCCTAAAATAGAACATAACACAATCTCTTTGTTACACGACGTCTATTGAACGTAAGTCATGGTCAATGGTCAACTTACATTTGTTCAATGCTTTCTCGATCCCGAATGTATTGATAACACAAATCTTATTTGAGCACGGCCATGCATTTCATCAATACCATTCATCGAGTGGCCAAATCTTGACATCTCTCTTGACGAGGAACAAATCCCATCTTGGCTTATTACTCTTCCCTACATGATTCCGATTATGCTAATCATATTCTTTATAGCTATCCGGTTAGGGATAACGTTTGAATACGTCAAACATAATGTTCATCATGTGGAAGACTGTAATAACCTCAGGTCTAAAGATTCCAGTGATATAACTATATGAGACTTAATTATGACATTGTGACCATGACATAAATCTCATAGGGGTCAGTCCAGTATTTGTTCTCCAACAAATACCCATAAGTCTAATTGTATCCCATACACCATAATCATCATATGATTATCTATTAAACTTATACTAATAATTAATCATAATTATCAGGGACGGGGATTATTATAATAAACATGCAAAAGACATTATAATCAAACATTCAATATCTTTATAAATAATAACATTTGTTTAACAAACAACATGCCTAGGTCATAACACCAACAAAAACTTAGTAATTATAATTCATAAAGAAAATTTGTGTAAAATATTTTAAAACGGAATAAATATGCTATTACTTTTGGGATCTAACCAAAATGATAACGGTAGGAAATTCTCTTTGAGAACCGCTCTCTCCCTCTCAATTCAGTGCAAAGAATTTCTTCGATTCAGATCTTTCAATCTAGTAGGAGGCTTCATCTACAAATTCAAATCATAATTTGATGTGTGTGCATGTCAAATTATGGTTTGAATTTGTTCTTCCTTTAATTTCTCAACTTTAACTTCCAACTAGGTAATTAGTTTTAGATCTAGGTTTTTTTACTTCTTTAAAATCTTGTTTTAATTAGGATTTTTTGTTAACTATGTGTTTTTTCTATCGTTTAGTTTGATTTTCTCTCCATATGTGAGAGCTTATGATTCCCCTCCTTTGTTGAGAGCTTATGATTTTCCTCCTTTATTGAGGGCCTTGTGTTTTAGTTTTGTTGTTACTATGGAAATTTTGTTGGCTAATCTCAATCTACTACACTATAAGGATGATGAATTCATTGTCGATTTGGTAGCTTCTTCTCCGGAAAACAATGTATTAGATTTATGCTTGGAAGGAAGTATGCCATCCATTTGGAAGCCTCGTAAGTGTGTGTTCATGAAGGATTTCGGTGATGGTCGTTCTCTTCTTTGGTTCATCTATGATTTGGTGGATGTTATATCTAGGGTAGCTATTGAATATGCTAACCTCACTATTTGGGTCGAGCTTCTGTTGTTTGTGGAGAGCCGACTTCTAAACATTTGCGCTGATTATTAATAATATGTCACTATGTTTGTTTCAAAATAAAAATAAAAAATGATAACGGTATTCAACATTTATTATTGAGCTAACATAATTGACTTCATCCATCATCCGAGATTAGCTTAAAATAGTGATGCCAAAATCTTGAATGATTATAACATTACATAATCATAGTAAATTAATAATATTTGTACGCAATGTTATGTATGAGAATGAGCATATGCTGTTTGACTTTGTATATGAGCTTGTGGGGGAATAATCTTGTGCTCTTTGACTCTGCAAAGCATATTGTTAGGCCCAATTGGTAGGAAAATAGGCTAGAGGGGGGGGGGGTGTGAATAGCTTTTTTAAAACTTTTACAAAGAAGCACTTTTAAATGCAAAGTCACTTATCAGTTTGCAAACTATTATCAGTAAGCGCAGCGGAGAAGATATGACTAAGTTTTAACTCACACTTAAATCGGTAAGAAATAGTTTTTAGAGCTTAGTTTAAACACAAAGTTGTTTCCAAAAGTTCAATGCAGTTTCAAGAGATTGGTCAATGGAAATTACAATGAATCAGTACGAACATATGCAATCTGCCGGTGATAGAATTCCAACCGGCAATGATGAAGTAAGCAACAGAGACACAAGGATTTGGAGAGGTTCACAGTGTAAATACTGCTACGTCCTCTACCAAGTTTGGTCAGAACTTGGATTTGGGTTAAGAGTACTATTAGATATCTCTAGTCTATTACAAGCACGGCTTTGCCGGTATACAAAGACTAAGTTCTAGAAATTTCTAATGGATCGTAAAACAAATCTGACCAAGTGTTTTTGAGCGGCAAGTTCAAGAGAACTTATCTCACTCAGGTGGGTGTGTGAATAACTTAAACAACATATTCCTTAAATGATCTAGTTCGGGAATACTAACAATGTTGTTTGAGTTGGTGCACAAGTGTATGTCCTATTAAATGATCTAATGATTATCTGGACACATAATGTTTGAGTCTTTAATGAATACTCAAAAACATTCAACTCTCTTCAATGCTCTATTTTCATCAACCTTCTTCAATGCTCTAAGTCCACTATTTATAAGAGGAGTGAATGTCTTGAGTCTTGTAGAAGAAGGCTTGCAATTTGAATATCCAGCTGGGTAGTTGAGGAGTATTAAATGCGGTATCTTTAGCATTAATGACGAAGATATGTGGTACACGCATGCTTGCAAAAGTCTGATGGGTAAAGACCCCTTTGTCTCAACCGGTTACCTGCAAAAAGCAAGTAGGGACAAAGTATAGCTAAAACTAGCTATGTGTCAGACGGCGTAGTAATCATGACAGAGCAGTTAAACAACTTTCTGATAAGACAATATGAAAGGACAGGGACAATCAGCAAGGTTCACTTTAAGATAAAACGATGTAACCTGACTGACAGAACAGACTGTCTTTCTTTATCGGCATGTTGAGAATGTAGTTGATCGGCAACACAATGTAGTTGATCGGCAACACGATGTAGTTGGTCGGCAACTTGTTTACTAGTCTGCTGATTTGCTTCCTCTTGCTGGTTTGCTTTGTATGAAGAGATGTAATACACCTGTGCTGGTCACCAAGAATCCTAAGAGTACCTTACAAAGGTTCTAATAAAATTGGGGGATCCTAAGTGATAACTATGATTGGGATTAAGCAATTCTATGTCCTAAACATATATTTGAACAACACATAGCACTCCCTTTTTTCCCAAAATGATTTTAACTTTTTTTTTACGCTACTACGAAAAACTTTGAGCAATGATTTTATATTGATTTAATTATCCTAATAAAAATTTAAAATTTGTTGTTGATAGTATTGTTGATGGTGTGTCAATAACAAGTTTAATATTTTTATTAGTATAATTAAGTCAAACTAAAAGTACTGCATAAAGATCTTTCGTAATAACGGCGAAAAAAATATAAAGATTACCTTCGGACGAAGGGGGTGTAGTTTTACATGACTATGTAAATTATGTGATAAGTAGAATAGATAAAAACATTTCTCTAAATAAAAGTCATATACTCCCTCCGTCCCGCCGGAAATTGCAAAACTTACCATTTTGGGTGTCCCATAGAAATTGCAAAATCCATAAATGGAAAGTTTTTAATACTTTTTAATTAGTGGGTCCCACTTTTCATACTCACATCCACTAACCCACTAACTATTCTCTACCCCACTTTCTCTCTCCCACTCAACTATCAACACTCACAACACATCACCTTTTTCACTTTTTCCCTTAATTCTTGTACCATAATTTTTTTTTGAAGTTTCCGGCGGGACGGAGGGAGTATATATATTGAGAGAGAGAGAGAGAGAGAGAGAGAGAGAGAGAGAGACGCATGTAATTCTATCTTGATGCACACGCATGTAATTCTATCTTGATGACAAAAATGCCAAAAGTCAAATTAACACTAAAAAATAAGGACAATGATACACAAAGGGAAACTCATAGTGAAACACTTTAAACCGTTGAATGAGTTTTTATTAGTGGGGCTCACAAACATTTATTACAATCCAACGGATTACAGTGTTTCACTATGAGTTTTCCCTTTGAGTTTTCACTGTACATACCATTATCCAAAAAATAATCCCTCTTTCTCAACATTAAGGTGTGACAAGATTGGTTAATTAATTCCGGTAATTACAAAAATTTGACTGCTTGTTCTAAAAAAAAAGTACTGATTATTTACAAAAATGTCACCATGTATCTTAAAACAAGTTTCACTTGTTTACAATTACGGCACTGCCTAATCTAAAAACAGCTAATTTAAAAACACGTTTTTTCTAATTTTTTATGATTTTCTTATAGATTTTGTGTTTTGGAATATAGCGAGTGTTTATATAGTATGCTCCTTCCGTCCAATCCAAAAAAAATAGGTTTGTCATTTTAAATGTCCCACTCGAAATATGATATCTCGAAATGAAAAGTTTTTATTATTTTATTAATGAGACTCACTTGTCATAATCACAACAACTTTCCGTTTACTATTTCATACCCACTTTCTATCTCCTTTATACTCACGACAACACCTACTTTTTAAACCACTTTCAATAAAATATTAATGGGAGGGGCTATTGCCACTACAATAATTACTCATCGACTAAAATGATTTTATTTTTAGTAAATCAATTAATTACTTAACATAAATACCCTTTAGGAAAGATTATTAATACTACAAAATTTGATTTTCCACTACATCCACTAGTATTCATTAAAATTATGAGTTTTGTGTTTTGGATCTCCAATTTTTTTTTAATCTTCTTTTGAAATATAAATTATTTATATGTAAAGAATATATATTGATAACGTGAAGTTACTAACAATTTTTTTTATTACTTTATGCAATAAATCAGAGTTTTTAAATCACTTACTCTTTTTTAGTCCAGTTTAATATACTTTTGCTTTTTTTGTATTATTAAAGAAAAGAGAAAAGTGAAGAGATAAAAAGGATTGGACAAAGAGGTGAATAGTTTACAAAATTTTAAAATATTAAACTTTTGTGGTAAATTTATTATTTAATATTCTTACGTATGTCAACAAAACTAAATGCTAAAACTTTACAATATTTATTGGAATTTATTATGTTATACTAGTATTGCACTAATGGTTAATTCACTAAGAATTTAACATTTTAACGTGAAGTCACTAACAATTATTTTAATTTTAACAATGTAAAAATAAATAAAATATAAATATAAAATAATTAAGGTAAATTTAAGAGATTCATTCACTCTTACAAAAAATACTGTATTTATTATTTTTAAAGAAAAAATATTAAATAAGGTAAGAATATCAAAGACAAATTATGCCATAATTACATTTAATTAATGTTTAATTAGCAAATGTAGTAGAAAAGTGAAAATTGTAGTGTATATACTTTCTGAACGACATAAACCGACTTGGTTAAACGGAACCCAGATACTCTGGGCCCACATGCCTAACAGACCTATACCGAGAGGCCCACTCACGAGAAGCCCATGTTTATAGGCCGATATCAGTATGGCCGAGCAGGCAGTCCTTGCCTAGGCCGAGCCGGGAAGCTCAATCCCTAGCCGGCCTCTATGACGAGTCGAGTTAGATGACGGGCCGACTTACATCAGAAACTTCCCATTATCGTTGAGAAACCTCTTACAGAGTTATGTTACAACTCTGACACTAAAGAATCCTTATCTAAACAAGGATATCTCTTATATCAGATAACAGGATATCATCTATCCTTATCAGGAGTCTATCTCCAAGGAATGCGAGTCCTACAGCAGCACGGGCATCCTAGCTTCTATAACAAGCTAGGACTCATTTACCCACGCATATATAAACAGGTCCTCACAACAGGAGAGGGGTAATGAACTTTTGGCTATATTCGGGTCAATTGATTTCTTTTGTTACAAACCATATCCTTATTCTTACACCGGAGGGCCTTCGCCGGTGAAGCCCCGGTGTAGTTTACGTTTGTTTCGTGTGTGCAGCTCCGGCCATCAAGAACTGTCGCTGGGATTATCCGAACCGCTAGACGAAGGCTGATCCAACCAGATTTTGGCGTCATCAGTTTGGTTCCATTGCCGGGAACATCGATTGGTCAGTTCTTTAGCCAGATAATTCCAGACCATGGCCGGAGAATTGGTTGACGGGCGAGAAGCCAGCCCTTCAAAAGAAACTGCAAGAGATGCACCGCCCCCCGAAAACACGAACGCTGCTGCACAAAATCAGAGGCTCCCACCTACAGCACCTGCACAAGGGGAGGAATGCATACCCGTTCAAAGGGGCCGGCCCCCAATGTTGTTAACCAATATGGGCGCCGCCGACGGACAGGATCCCGAAACAATGGAGCAGGACCATCACAGCCGCTGCCATTGGACAAGAGAACATTGCTTCAACAGAATGTTCAAACACTCCAACAGCTGGCCGACGCACAGCGGGCCTTGTTAGAACTTGACCCCGAAAACTCCTTAGCTAACCTGCTCCAGCCGTCTGGAACGAGGGGGACAAATCTGGATGACAGAGCAAGCAGAAGGGAGCCCCTACAAAATCGTAGACGGGATGCGCCTCCCAGGAGCCGTGTAAGTCGCCAAGACGGACGGCTAGGAAGACTCAATATCGATGGGGACCTGAGAGACCACATTAATCGCCGCCGGGAAGAACAAGAAGATGAATCCCCAGGAGTGGAAATTATAGAGGAAAGATGTCGTGGGGACGCCCGACATCGTTCACCTCCCAGGCAGGATCCACCACGGCGTACACCACCCCGGCAGGATCCACCCCGGCATACTCCGCCTCGCCGTACTCCTTCAAGGCATCGTCTCGAACTAAACCAAGGTGAAAGGAGACGCCGAGACCGAAGCATAGTCAGTTCCAGTCACACCTCGGCATTCAGCACAAGGGACATTGTCGACCTTAGAGAAAGGCTCGACAACATTGAGATGATGAATCAGGGGCACAGGAAACCTAATAATGACTACGATGCTATGCGCCCTTTCGCGCAGAGGATTAAGGATGCACCACCTAATCCACAGTTAAAGCTTCCACACCTAGACAAATACTCCGGCAACGCCGATGCTCTGAATCACGCCCAAGCCTTTGAGGCCACCATGGCCCTAGTGTCCAATCAGGACGACGTACTGTGTAAGGCCTTTGCAAGCACCTTAACAAAGGCAGCTCGGTCCTAGTTCATGGACCTTGAGAAATACAGCATCAATTCCTTTGCCAAGTTGAAATCACAATTTTTGGAATATTTCGCTACCGCTGGGGCGAGGAAGAAAAGATTGTCTGACCTAGCCAACATGGTCCAAAGAAAAAACGAGTCCACCCTAAGCTTCTACAACCGGTTTAGGGACCTTGCCGACTCAATAGAAGAACGCCTGACCGACAGGGAGATCATTGTATGCTTCACGAATGGTCACAGGTCAGAGCAGTTAACTTATGAATTGTCGGTCAGAGAGCCCCTCACAAAAGCCAAATTGTACCACGTTGCTTACGCCACGGCCATCGCCGAGGAGAAGAAAAAGACGTTATATGGTCATAAGAAATGGGACCGAGATCATGACAAGTCACATAACGGGAACTCGTCCCAGGGGAACAACGGGGGAAACGGCAAAGGCAAGAACAGGACCAGGGGGACCGAGACATTCACCACATTCAATAAACCGATCTCTGAGATCATGAATCTGGTGGATCTCCCCAACCCCAAGCCTCTAAAATACAACCCGAAATACCCGAGGGATACCACAAAGTATTGCTCCTATCACAGGGATAACGGCCACGACACCGAGAACTGTTTTGCTCTGAAGAAGATTCTACAGAAATGGGCCGATCAAGGCAAGCTCAATCAGTTCATGGCCAAGGACAATAAACGCCCAAGGGAAGAAGACAAAAACAATGACCAGGTAGACAGGCCACCTCGGGCCAGGTTGATAGGTGTGATTAGAGAGGAAATCCCATCAAACAAGAAACTCAAGGAGCAGGTTTACGAACTAAGTAAAGTCTTCCACATCCTTCCTTGGATCCATGAGAGGGAGGAAGTGATCAGTTTTTCTCCGAATGAGTTGGTGGGAAACTGTGCGATGAGAGAACAACCCTTGGTCATCACAGGCCGCATTGATAATTGCGAGTCAGACAGGCTCCTCATAGACTCCGGAGCGGCCAAGGATGTGCTATACTATTGCACTTTTAAAGAGATGGAACTTCCTGATACAATTCTGACCCCATATAATGGAAGGCTGGAAGGGTTCACTAATCATAAGGCCGATGCCAAAGGAACCGTCGACTTACTCTTAGAAATCGGCACTCATCCCTACAAAACCTCGGCCACGGTCACCTTCATAGTCATGGATCTGGACAGTGATTGCCATGCTATCCTAGGTGCACCCAGTCAAGGAAAGCTGGGTCTGGTTGCCTCCGTCCCCCACCAAAGGGTGAAGTTCCCCATCCCGACTGGAATTGGGTGCGTCCCAGGCTCGCCTAGAGATTTTTTGGAACATGTGATGAAGTCCAGGAAAGAAAAGGCTAAGATGGAGATTGATACTCCAGATAAAAGAATCACGGTTTCAAAATCAACCACGGTTACAACCTCTACGCCACATATCGGTGTTATATTGGTGACTGTTGAAGATGAACCTGAAGAGTGGGTTATTCTTGACAACGACGTCCCAACTAAAGACGAGGTTACTTATGGCTTAGATGGCTTCGGATGCATCTCGATGAGCACAGCTTCGGACGAGCCGAGTAACTTGGCTCTCGCCATCGTCCCAAGCTCAGGGGCCACACAGCCGACTGACATGGAAACCGAGATCGAGAAACTGTTAGACATGGAAAACCTAAGTTTGGAAGGGGAGGACAAGGAAAAGGTCAAGAAGATCATTGTCGAGACCCTGGAGTTCAGAGACGGCCCCGAACTTAGACCTGTGGATCAGTTAGATGAGGTCGTCATCAATCCAGACTATCCAGATCAGAAAATCAAGATTGGGAAGCAACTCTCCTAACAAGAACGAGAAGAGCTCATCTCCCTACTCCAAAACAACTTGGACGTATTTGCCTGGAAGGTAGATGACATGGTGGGAGTAAAGGAAGCCGTCGCTCTCCACAAACTGGAAGTCGACAAATTCTTCAAACCGGTCAAGCAAACGAGACGAGTCTTCTCTACCGACAAGGAAAAAACAATTGGGACCGAGGTTGACAAACTCCTCAAATCCGGCATCATAAGAGAGGCAACATACCCTGAGTGGCTTGCCAACGTCGTCATGGTAAAGAAACACAATGGCAAGTGGAGGATGTGCGTGGACTTTACGGACCTGAACAAGGCCTGTCCCAAAGATAGCTATCCCCTCCCCAGGATTGACAAGCTCGTAGACTCTATTGCCGGCCATCAAACCCTCAGTTTCTTGGACGCCTACTCCGGATACCACCAAGTCAAAATGGTCGAGGACGACATAGAGAGGACGGATTTTCAAGCTGCCGGCGGTATATACTGCTACGTCATGATGCCTTTTGGCCTAAAGAACGCAGGAGCCACGTATCAGAGGATGGTGAACAAGGTCTTAAAATCTCAGATAGGCCGGAATATGGAGGCCTAAATTGATGACATGGTGGTCAAGACCAAGATCGGCAGCCATGTACCAGATCTGAAAGAGATCATTGACAACTTGAAAACTAACGATATGAGGCTCAACCCTAGCAAGTGCGTCTTTGGGGTTACCGCAGGCAAGTTTCTAGGTTTCATGGTTTCTCAGCGAGGCATCGAGGCTAATCCAGAAAAGATCCAAGCCTTGATTGACATGAGGGAGCCGACTTGTATCAAAGAGGTTCAAAGGTTGAACGGGAGAGTAGCGGCACTCGGTAGGCTTATCGCCAAATCGGCAGAAAAACCCCTCCCCTTTTTCAAAGCCTTGAAGGGAACGAAGGATTTTGCTTGGACGCCTGAGTGATCGACCTCGTTCCAACAACTAAAAGACTACCTCGGCTCCCACCTCTACTCAACAGCCCGGTTATGGGAGAGACATTGTGCGTCTTCTTAGCAGCGACCGACCGAGCCATAGCATCTGTACTAGTTAGAGAAGAAGGCGGCATCTAGAAGCCGGTCTTCTATGTCAGCAAGGCACTGTCAGACACCGAGAGCAGGTACTTCAATGCCGAGAAAATTGCTTATACCTTGGTAATTGCGGCCAGAAAATTGCTAGCCTACTTCTCGGCTCATCCAATCACGGTCTACACCGACGCTCCTCTTAGAAAAATACTTCACAAGATGGACAGCTCAGGACGCCTACTTAACTAGTCGATCGAACTGACCGAATTCGACATAACCTACAAGCCAAGGAAGACTCTTCTAGCCCAACCTCTTGCCGACTTCTTGGTCGAAACCGCCTTCACAAGTGAACATACACCGACGGGTCAACTACCCAAGGTAGAAGCGGCGCCGGAGTCTACTTGACTAGCCCGGCCGGTGAGCATGTTGCACATGATTTTATCAGGTTCAAGTTCCCCTCCTCAAATAATCAAGCTGAATATGAAGCCCTAATCCTGGGACTAGAAAGAGCCAAGTTCTTTGGTGCAACAAGATTGGTAGCATACAGCGACTCCCAACTGGTGGTGAATCAAGTTAAAGGGGAATACAACACCGAAAACCACATGCTGACCAAGTACAAAGATCTCGTCCTAAACCTGACCAAGAACTTTGAGTTCTGGGTTGTACGGAAAGTTGGTAGAGAATACAACCTGGAAGCCGACCTGCTTTCAAAGATGGCAACAGCTGAAGACTCGGATCCCCTAATCATTTATGCCGACCAGCCTGCTTATGAAAGACTGGAGATCTTGCTTCTAGATGATGAGGAAATGACATGGATCGACAACTACAAAGACTACTTGGAGAAGGGAAAGCTTCCTGAAGACGAGTTGGAGGCCAAGTCGATCAGAAAGAAGACGGCAAGATACATAGTCTGGAACGGCATCCTGTACAGAAGGTCATTCTTCAGACCTCTCCTTAGATGTGTTGCGCCAAAAGGCACCGAGAAACTCCTCACCGAAGTACATGGGGGAGTTTGTGGGGGACACCCGGGGGCCAGAACCCTTGCCGACAAGATCATCAAACTTGGCTACTATTGGCCAAATATAAGGGAGGATGCCCAAACCTATGTAAAAAACTGTGACAAATGTCAACGCTACTCTGACTTACCCAAAGTACCTGCTGTAGAGCAAAGCTTGATCATACCGACATGGCCATTCGACATGTGGGGAGTCGACATTATTGGACCATTCCCATTAGCCAAAGAGAGCAACAAATACGTAATTATGGCAGTCGATTACTTTACCAAGTGGGTAGAGGCGAAACCACTAGCAAAGATCACTAAAGAGAACGCCATCAACTTTATCCATGATTACATATGGTGTCGGTTTGGCGTGCCCCACACTATAGTGACAGACAACGGCCTACAATTCTCTAATGCTTTCACCGAGAAGATGAATAGGTTGGGGGTCAAGCACAAGAAGTCGTCAGTCAGCCACCCTCAAGGCAATGGACAAGCAGAGGCTGCTTACAAACTTGTCTTACGAGCACTCACCAAGAACTTAGAAGGCAGTCAAGGAAAGTGGCTGGACGAACTCCCCCTAGCTTTATGGGCCGTCCGTACAACCACTCGGGGGCCAACTGGGGAGACACCCTTTGCTATGACTTACGGTTCAGAAGCAATGGCACCAGCCGAGATGGCCTTGCCGACTTTCAGAGTAACCAACTATGACGAGGTCGTTAATGAATACAACCGACTATTGGACCTGGACCTAGTCGACGAAAAAAGGCTAGCTGCCCAACTCAAAATGATCAATTACAAGCAAAGAACCAAGGCCTACCATGACAGCAAAGTGAAAAAGAGAACCTTTGAAGTCGGTGACTGGGTACTCCGAAAAATTGAGTCGACACACTTGAAGGAACAACAAAATAAGCTCTCGCCAAACTGGGAAGGCCCTTACATCATCACCCACATTATACGGGAAGGGACCTACATGCTCAAAACTCCGGAAGGAAAAGAGCTTAAACACCCATGGAATTCCGAGCACTTGAGAAAGTACTATCAGTAGCACCTCGGTTAGATATTTATTCTTTTTATCAGATTTTCGATCTTAGATTCTATAGTTGATATCTAGTTGTTTCTTAGTTTGATTTCACCAATAAAATTTCCTTTATTTTATTACATCAAGCTTTGATTATAGTACATAACACGGTCTTAGCGTTATTTTACAATGCCAAGATTACCTAATGAAGTCGATGAGCACACTTAAAACATGATTTCTAAAGCCTAGTTTCAATAACTAGCACCCTAACGAAGTTGACGAGCACACTTATGCATAACTTCTAAAGCCTAGTTCTAACAACTAGCACATAAGACGACTTGAGTTGGTCCTAACGGTTTGACTCAACGTATCAAAAACGAGCACTAGATGTTCGTCAGAGATCAACGGTAGACCACCTCGGCCTGAACGTATAAGCCTATTTTGGCTTTCCGATCCCGGCTCATTACGGTCCAGCCCCAAAGGGGCATGACGGACTAAACAATGATGAGATCACAGACGTAAACATCACGACTCAAGACATTCAAAACTGAACTCTATCGGTTAATACTCTCAAATTTGGTTAAGATTAATACATATAGTTCCCACGAAAATTTGAGACTAACCACGAATTAGTTCTTACAAACCGAGCTCCTAACGCTCGTCACGGCCATAACGGTGAACGACCACGGCCTGCGTCGCAGCCTAACCCGATTGGCACATCTCATGACAGTGTCGACGTCTCAAACCGAGATAAAATAACCTGATCAAATGATGAGATAACACCTGACTACCTAACGTTTGAGAAAATGGGTTTACACTCGCACCGAGGTAAACAAATCCTTACAAAAGAAAAGTGTTTACGCCCCCAGACTACGCTGGGCCCTGGCGTACAAATACTAAACAAAAAATAAATTGTTTCAAGCCAAACCGGCTTACAGCAATAAAACCAACATTGTATCAACGAGCCCCACTAGCCAAACCTCTCCTGTGGCAAATATTGAGTATCACGGAGCCTGCTGCTCCTCATCACCTTCCTCTTCCTCCTCTTCGTCCGAACCTAGCTCTTCCTGAAAACGCTCCACCAAAGCATGAAAATTGTTGGGATCAATAGGAGGAGCGTTCCAGACGGGTCTTCCCTCGGCCTCATCCTGCCGAGCGATCAACTTAAGGTTATTATTGGAATAAGGGATCAGAGAATGTGCTGCATGGGCTTCTACACCGTAAGCGTCATTCAGTAAGAGACGGGCCCACTTCTCAACAGGAACATTCATTTCGGGATCTATCTGGAATTGGCGAGCTGCGTGTGTGTAGCCGTCAACATACGTGGACCTAACTTGATCATCAATAATCGATGGCATAACGGTGTGTTGAAAGTTCATTACAGCGGCCTTCTCCTTCGCCGGAATGCTCTCCTCCAGCTGCTGGAACTTGGTCTCCATCTCCTCCTTCTCCCTAGCCAGAAGAGCAGTATTCCCTCTTTCTCTCTCAAGCTCATCCCGAAGTGACTTAGCCTCCTCTTCAACCGACTAACTGCTGCCTTCAGTTTCTCTACATCGGCCTCGGCATCCCTAACAGCTTTAACCCTCTCGACATGAGCCAGTTTGGCACTCTCGCGGGCTCTATTGACCAACTCCATGGTTTGGCCTAGCTTCACTTGAGCATGGGATGCCTTGCCTTCCAGGTCGGCCATCTTCTTGCCCACTCCAGACCATTGCGCCACCTCATGTTTGGCAAGTGTAGCAAGCTGAACGAGGAAATTGAAATCAATTGCGAGAATGGAGATCAATAAAAAAATAAACAAGTTAATACAAGTACCTCGGCAATGGTGAGCCCTTTGCGTTCTGCCATATGGGCGTACGTGGGTGGCATGGAATCCAAACCCCGCAGAAGATCGGCATCAAAAGCTCGCTCCAGAATTGGACGGCCAAGTCTCAGAATAGGACCTTGCTGGACAGTAACATCAAGGCTCTTCAAGGGACGAACGTCTGAAAAATCCGCTATTAAAGCATCAATCTCCTCTGAGGAAAAGAAAACGGGGTGTCAGTGGGTGGAACAGTGGAGGAAGGCCTTTTGGGAGAGGGATCCTCTGACAAGTCATCACCACTGTCCCTAGCCCTTTTCTCACCAAGCAGATCACCGCCATCCGCTTCCCCTGCTTCTTAAAAAACGCCGTCCTCGGCCTGGTCTGGCATGGAAGTACCCGCCGCGGCCGCGGCATCGCCTGCCGGTACAATATCTCGTTCCCCAGTAGCAACATCAACAGTGGGCAGAGGACCAGCATCTTTGACAGACAAAGCCTCCTGCCGAACGCCCATGTAGGCATGCCTCCTTGTGCGGCCAGAAGTTTTTGACTTCAATCTCCTCCTCTTCAGAAGTTTGTTAGGATCAGATGAGTACGCTTGCGCCAGCTCCCTCTCCTCTTCCATGGTCAAATCTGCAAGAAAAGAATGGGAGTAAGATTATAAGATGAGGACTAAATGACAAATCAATGCAAGGAAAAAGGGTTAGAAAGCATACATCCTACGACTTCCCTAACTTTCAAGCACAACTCGTCTTGAGTCTGACACACCCCACAGTCCCGATAAAAGACAAAGTTGGGATGAACAACCCAATCAGGAAATCGGCTACCCCTATTAACAGTCGCCATCGTCTCAACACTAGCCCACGGCCCCGACATCACACCAACCTGGGCGTAATAACCATGATTGGTCTCCAATGCTGACCATTCCAGCTGCTGAACTGAAGCGAACTCAGTTAACCGTTGTATTAGAGCGTCGCTCCAGGGAGCTTTGTAGCAAGACTCCGGCGCCACAGGGGTGTGGTTTGGAACGGGGAATTCCCAGCCAAGACGGCTCTCGACTTTAATGACATGGTTATTCCAGCCTGACACCTTGCTCACCGAGCTCGAGATAGGAGCAATAATCTTGGGGCGCCTCTGCCTACTCCTCAGAGTTAGAACCTGAGTGGTCTCATTAAAGCTACCCTCAAAGAATTGGTAGAAGGCCCAAGGACACGGCTCGAAGCACAAGCTACGGCAGAGAACTATGAAAGAAGTGAGATATCTAACGGCATTAGCACCTAGCATAGCCGGAACAGCCTGCCAGTCCTCCAGGAATTCACAAATAAAGGGATCAAGGGGTAGGCGTAGTCCTAACTCAAACTGCTTAAAAAGAAGGCCACCTCAGTAGGGTTCAGATAAAAGGCTGCCCTTTCCTCATTAGTGGCCTGGGAAGAAGCACGCTGATACACTAAGTCATAATCCTCACGAGAGATCCTGCAACTATCATATAAATAAGTTATCATCTCGGCCCCGGCCTTGGGTTGTTTTGGTTTTGAAGGGCCTACAGTATTCCCCCTACGACCAAGGTTCCTACGGCCTCGACCTCGACCCCCCTTGCGAACATTGTCTCGGAATTAATCAACTATTCTGGCAGAAGTGCTCTCCCCCGACATAGCTGCAGAGGAAAGAGGGAGGTTAACATCAGAAATCAAGATAGGAGCTGCATTTACCCCCCTCTCCCTATTCATTGAAGCCGGGGGGAGCACCCCGTCTTCAGACAGTATGTAATGGGAGGCAATGTGGGTCAGAAGGTCAGGCAAAGATGAAACAATCATTAGGTTGGGGTTCATCACTCCTAAACGATCTAAGCGACTGTCAACCGGCCATTCCACAATTCCAGCAAACGCCCTATGCACTTCAAGAAAATCTCTAATTTCACTTAAAGACACTAAAAAACCAAGGGCCGTCGATCCTCTGATAAATCCTACGGTTGGTTCTGTGAATGCCCAAGCGAGCCGACAGAAAGTCATCAATAGACATACCGCACCGGAATAGCGTGAGGCAAGAATTGTCGGAGCAAATGGGGAGTAACAAAGAGAAATAGAAAGGCGAAAGAGATAGTGGGATACCTGGTTAGATGCTTCCAGCAAAAGAGGGGCGAAATGTGAGCGAAAAAGGAAAGGAATTCTGAGTCGCCGGTGAGCGCCAACCGAAATCAAACGGTGTCTCCGGATCGCCGGCTGATTGTCTGGTGGATAAACCCTAGAGTGAGAGCTTTGACGGTTCAAGTAAAAGGTAAAAAGGGGGTTTAGGGATTTCAATCATTTGAAATTCGTGGGTCAATTAATAGTCCAAGAAATTGACTCCCGCTCGCCCAAAATCTCGCGAAAATCTCGTGGCAAATAGCGGATTATACACGTCACCACACTAAACCATCATTGCCTACAATTAAGGCTAGTGGTTCTCTCATAAAGCAGACTTCTTATCACTCACTCTCTGCCGCCCAATGTCAGTGACATCACCATTTCATGACATCATGAGCCTGGGGAATGGTGAACGGCCAAGAGGTTGCCAGCACAAGACCGACATGAGCGCGAAGACACCACGGTTTTAATTAAGCCCAGGCCAAAACTTGGTAAGGCTATTAACAAGGGTATCTAACACCGACTTAACCAAGTGGTAGGCATTCATTGAAGATCGACATCCAGAGTCGAGTTGTGTTAATACAGACCTGAAACAAGAAGTGCAGTAAGCCAAAAAATCATCAAAGCTTCACATAGACAAATATTCTGGAAATTCTGGAAAAAGCAAAGGCTAAAAACGCAAAAGCTGGTTTTCATCGATATAGATATACAAGAAAGGACCCCCACAATGAGGTCGGGGGATTGACCTTCACAAAATCAAAAGAAAAGCTACAAGATCAGGCTAGGTTCAAGACTCACGAAAGATCACAATCTTGATCTTGTTCTTCAGTGCCTTCTTCTTCCCACTCATCATCTCCCTCGTACCCATATTCATCAATGATGATGGGTTCGGGGTCATCATCTTCATCATCATCATCCTCGTCCTCATCCTCTGACTCTTCTGCACTAGAGTCATCGGAAAATTCATCGACAAGGTCCGGCTCCGAGTATTCGCCATTACTATCGGACGGAGTTTCTTCCGCCGGAAAGGATGAACGTTTCTTGGGGTGGAAACATGGAGTCGTCGCTGCTCCAAGAATCATAGTTCTCAGTTCGATCTTCTGATTCAGTACTAACCTCTTCTGGGAAGGCATCGTCATAAACCCTTTTGGGAGCCATGAGAAGATTTCTTGAAGGGTCTCAGAGAAGGAAGAAATTTGGAAGAAAGGGATATCAAGAAGCAGACCTAATATAACCCCAGAATATGAGGGGTGTAATACTTACTTCGGTAATGAGGAAGGCACAATTAATGTATACCACTCTCCAAGAGGAGTAATGATTTCTCCTGCAATAAATTATGATGAGGTCAGCATATCCAAGTAAGGATTTTGGTGGCTGGTTACCAAATCAACAATAAATGCAGCACAAAGCAAGTACAAGGGGCACAGTTCCTACTCGGCATGCCGAGATAGAAACTCGGGGGCCACTGAACGACATAAACCGACTTGGTTAAACGGAACCCAGATACTCTGGGCCCACATGACTAACAGACCTATACCGAGAGGCCCACTCACGAGAAGCCCATGTTTATAGGCCGATATCAGTAAGGCCGAGCAGGCAGTCCTTGCCTTGGCTGAGCCGGGAAGCTCAATCCCTAGCCGGCCTCTATGACGAGTCGAGTTAGATGACGGGCCGACTTACATCAGAAACCTCTCATTATCGTTGGGAAACCTCTTACAGAGTTATGTTACAACTCTGACACTAAAGAATCCTTATCTAAACAAGGATATCTGTTGGTCCCAAAGACACAACAAGGGTATGAAAGGAGGCTAGAGGGGGGGGGGGGTGAATAGCCTACTTAAAATTTCAACCCTTTTTCAAAATTCAACCAAGTGCTTACAATCTTGAGTTTGCGGTCGAGTAATAAACCGTGCGGTCAAGATGTAATATGCACAGCGGAAGTTTTCGATGGAAATAAGGTAGAGTTGGTTTTGACTAAAATCTCTGAGTAGGAATACCAGAACTCACGGTCAACCAAGTTGCGGTCAAATGAGTCCGGTCAAGGGTAAGTGCGGTCAAGAGATTTGCGGTCAAGAGATGGTTGAGAGTTTGAAAGTTGTCTTAGAAGTTTTGGCAAAAGATAAGTTAGTCAGATTTTAGCTAAGGCAATGTGGAGAACAGACAAACACAATTCACAGCAAGTTATTAAATCTGAAAGATCAAAACACTAAACGACAAACAAAGTTAATATGAACAATAAAGAACAAGATGAACAATACTTGAAAGTAAATTTGCAGAAAGTAAAATGACACAAGTATTTGAATGGAGGTATATATTGATTCTTGAGTGTACAGATTACAGAGATGAAGCTTTGAATCAACACCTACTTTCTATGAAGAATAAATCCTAGACTTAGACCAGTGTATCCCTTTTGATTCAATCTAAGTGATTGATCAATTGGGGTGAGTGTGTGTGTAAGAATCTGAAGCTCTTTGAAATCTATATGATTTAGAGCCTAAAGAATCTTATGTGTTACAAGGCTTGAGATGACGTGAATGTTGCTGGATATCTTTGAAGGTTTGAAGGTGAGATCTTGAAGATTCAAAGGATTCTGGAAATCTTGAGTATGATCTTCAATCACCAAGTATTTCAACAGCAATTTCTCTCTTATAATCTCTGCTTGCTTCAATGAAGAACTTAAGGGCTATTTATAGCCTTGAATGAGAAAATAGTTGTTGGATTTACTTGGGCTCCAAGTTGAAGGACAATGAGCTGTTGAATTCTGATTGGTGCTCAATCTGAGTTTGTCCTCTTTGCAGTTAAGAAGTGGTCCCACTTAGATGAATTCAATTTTGAATAACTTGGGATCCAAGTTCTGCAACGTTCTAAACTAACCATAGTTTGACCATGGTTAAGTTTTAACAAACTTGGGTTCTTGGACAACTTCATCATTTGCGGTCAAGGCCTCACGGTCGAGTGGCTTGCGGTCGAGGGGTCAGATGTGACCTGTTAAGATATGCCACAAAGATCACGGTCACTGACTTTCGGTCAAGTTATTCACGGTCAAGTGGTCTTCCACGGTCAGGTGGTCTACCACGGTCAAGTTAATTCACGGTCAAGGTCTTGACCACTAAAATTCCAGACTTAGAAAATTTTCAGCCTATCAATCTAAAGCCTATACTATCAAAGTGGACTATTCTAAAAATGAAGTTTAACACTTCTTACAATATATCCTAAAGTCCACAAAAAGATAAAATTAGGTTATGGGATCAATCAAATCTAGGTAATAGGAGTGGTTTATAATAAGCATACCCAACAATCTCCCCCTATTTGATTGAGACCATTACCTACTATAACAAAGGCTAATTCATTGTACTTGGTAATAACATGTTTTCAAGAAAATAATATTTTATTAATTTCATGCCCCAAGTCAATGCACACTCTAAGCCAGTGTCATAGATTTCTATCAGCCTAAAAGGATAAAAAATACTAATCCTAGCAAGATAGACATATAAGGTTTGAATGCATTTTTAGAGAAAATAACAATAAGTAAGCAAATGCATCAAACAAACATTCAAGAGGCACTCCACAAAAATATAACCATTAAAGTGAGGAGTGCAGACAAAAGAGATTAAAGTTTTACAGACCCAAATAAAACAAACAGAAATAAAAATTGTTTAGACAAACATTAACAAATTGTTTCAAAGACCACACACGGTCAGTTCAAATGGTGGGATTAACCAAGATATGGATCTCCTTTAAAGTAGCAAAGATTAGTTGAGAGGCCAACTCCAGGTATGATGATGGGGTCCTTGAGGTCATTTACTTCCAGGAAGTCTGAGTTGTTCATGGTTGGAAATTCAAAACTATCTTCACCTTCATCTTCTTCTTCTCTAGCAATCCTGTTTCCATGCCCGGTCGCTTGATTTTGAGAGGAGGAGCCTTGAGAGATAGCAAGGTTGTCCACGGTTAATTGTAGGGTAGAAATTTTGCTTATCACTTCCTGCACATTTGAGTTAGCAATTTCATAAACCCTATCAATCTTGGAAGTTTGACCTTCAAGCCATTGGGTGTGGACTTGCATAGCTTGCCTCATAGCTTCTATCTTGGGCGTGAACTTTTCTGCGACCGATAACAAACCAACAGAAACACTTGCGTTGATTTCCGCTTTGAGAGAGGTCTTGACCTTATCCATCTTCTCAAATAGAAAATTCTTGTTGCCTGTCATCACCTTTGACATTTCTTTGCCAGCTTCATCAATTGTCTTGACCAGTGAACGGTCAATGGAATTGGATTGTGCCTTGAGTTCCTCTTTAAGATCAGCACGGGTGAGAGAAGCGGTAGAAGTGGATGCGATCAAGGCAATGTTGGGATTCACGGTAGCTAGACTTTCAAGAATAGCCTTTGTTATGTTCTCACTCTCCCCCTTAATGGTCTCAACAACAGAAATCTTGAGCTGATCAACCTCATTCTGCAACTTAATCTGGTTGGCAGCAAGCTTTCGAACCTCACCTTGAGTATCAAGGTTGATCTGAGTCAAGAACTCAATAGCAATTAAAATGTGAGCCATTTGATCGACCGTACCAGAAGCGGTCGGAGGAGCTTGAGTAGACTGAAGAGGTGAGGGAGCAGGAGACTTGGTTAAAATATCATCATGGTCACTGGGTACACGGTCGCCATCTTGACCGTGACCCTGAAGCTCAACATCAGTGGACTTGTCTTGTTCAGCGGTCGCCTCAACAGGATGCACTTGATCATTATCACTAAAATCAGGACTGTCTATATTCACAATTTTCTCAACATGTTCAACATCACCACCTTCAATATCTTGATTACCAAATTCACCACTTGATTCTACTATCTCCACATCATCTGGTTCATCAACTAAGTCAAGAGTGTGCTTTGCTCTTTGACGGTGCGGTTGAGTAGGGGGAACATTAATATCCTCATCACGGTCGCCTTGCATAGGGGAACCTGATGGAGTAAAAACAGGAGATGCGGTCGACGGAGGTGGTTGAGATACCTTGGTTTCTTTGAGGTTTGGATGGGACTAAGTGAGAGGTCCCTTTTCTTGGATTTCTCCCCCTGAGATGGAACGGGGAGTGCAGAAGACTTTGTTTTGAAGGATTTGGATGGTGCGGTCGGAGAGAGCATGGTAGGCTTGGAGACGGTTGATTTGTAGGGAGGTACGGTTGACTTTACTTTGAGAGGAACGGTAGAGGGAATTCTGGAAGGGGGCTTGACGGTTGAAGGTTCTTTAATAATCACTCCGGTCAAAGGTTTGATTTTGGAAGGAGCGGTCGAGGCACTGGCAATTCCTTTGCCTTTGACTCTCCTAGACACTTGTTCCTCAGCTTCTTCATCATCCTCTTTATCATCATGAACAGATGAGGACTTTCCAGGAGCATCAAGTCCTAATGCTAATCTAGCAGCCTTGGTGAATTTGGGAGGGATGTATTTTTCTCTTTTATGCTCAGGTTCACGGTTTCTGTACTCTTGATACTGAACATCACCAAATCTGTTGCGGTAGGTGGATCTCATAGTCTTGATGTCAAAGACCTTGGATAATGAGATAGTCATACTAGCATCTTTGTCCCTGTTGATTTCCCTTCGAACTTCAGGGATGAATTTGAATAGGAGGGAAAGGAACCTGGTGTTTTTCTTGTACTTGGTGATGGCCTGATCAGATAGTTGCTTCTTGTAATCATGAATGTGGTCCAACAATAGTCCATACAGGATCTTGGGCCAGTTCAATGTTCGACCGAGATAGATTGCGGTTGATAGCTTCCATTGGTTAGAGTTGAAGTTTCCATGATTGCCACTTTTGCAAAGAAGACCATGGCCAACCAGATGATCAATATAGTACATCACTTCAGGAAATGTCTTGCGGTAGGGCTTGCAGACATCAGTGGATCCAATCAATCTCATTGCTAGACCATCATACTCCTCATCAGTTAGGGAGATAGGGGCCTCAGTGTCGATGTCAAGGCCAAGTGTGGCAGCAATGTCGGTGTAATCAATCTCAACTTTGTGACCGTAAACCTCAGCTTCAATCCAATTGAGCGGTCTGTTATGATCATCTCTCCCTTTGGTTTCTTTAGCTGTGGAGTAGAATTCTCCAACTGCGGCAAGGTAGTGATCAGGTTGATTCATAGTGAAATTCTCTTGATTATGTGCCTTCCAATGGCATCATTTTGAAGATCTTCATAATTGATAATGCATCCAGGAATAAATGATTGTTCTTCCTTGGCCTATGAATGCTTCTTTGAAGTAGTGAACGGATATCATCATTTTCCCATGCGGTCGGATTCTTTGAAGCCTTGAACAAATTTCATGGCATGCGGTCGATATTGAATGTGGTCAACATAGATGCAGTCAGAACACTTTAAGGATCTTGATACTTCGACCGCGGATACTTGATCGGTGAGATATAATCGACCGTGATTGCTTTACCGGTAAGGGTGTTGACCGTGACCTACTTGTTTTGAACTTGGATAAAACATAAGACATTAGCACAATCAAAGTATATGGACAAGTAATTAAAGTTCTAGCATACCCATTTCTCCTCTAAGATACCTAAATCTTTTGGAATCCAAAGCCTTGGTGAGAATATCTGCAATTTGATTGTCAGTACTCACATACTCTAGATGGATATTACCTTTTTCCACATGATCCTTGAGAAAGTGGTATTTGATATCAATGTGTTTGGTCTTCGAATGCATGACAGTGTTGTTGGAGACAGCAATGGTAGATGTGTTGTCACAATAAATTGGACAATTTTCTTCTTTGATTCCGTAGTCGACCAATTGTTGCTTCATCCATAGCACTTGGCAGCAGCAGTTTCCAGCAGCTATATATTCAGCTTCAGTAGTAGATACAGAGACTGAGGCTTGTTTCTTGCTTGCCCATGAAACTAGTCGATTTCCAAGAAAATGACATGTTCCACTCGTGCTTTTCCTGTCTATTGTACATGCTGCATAATCTGCATCTGAGTAACCTGTAAGATCAAAGTTCGAATCTTTGGAGTACCAAAGTCCAAGGTTAATAGTCCCAGATAGATATCGAATAATACGTTTAACAGCAATAAGATGTGCTTCTCTAGGATCAGCTTGATAACGTGCACAAACGCAAACACTAAACATGATATCTGGTCTACTAGCAGTTAAGTATAGGAGAGAGCCAATCATACCTCGATACAAGGTTTGATCAACCTTCTTACCTTTCAAGTCTTTGTCTAGCTTGTTACCAGTAGCCATAGGAGTGTCGTATGCCTTTGCATTTTCAAGTCCAAATTTCTTGATAAGATCCTTTGTGTACTTTGCTTGGTTGAGGAAGATGCCTTCAGCACATTGTTTAATTTGTATCCCAAGGAAGAATGTCAATTCTCCCATCATGCTCATTTCAAATTTGCTTTTCATTAGCTTCTCAAATCGTTTACACAACAATTCATTAGTAGAACCAAAAATAATATCATCTACATATATTTTAACGAGTAAAGTATGATCATGATTTTAGCAATGAATAAAGTTGTGTCGATCTTACCACGCTTGAAGCCTTTCTCTAGGAGAAATTTAGATAGAGTATCATACCATGCACGTGGATCTTGTTTGAGTCCATATAAAGCTTTACGGAGTTTGTAGACATGATTTGGAAATTTGGGGTCTTCAAATCCGGGCGGTTGAGCAACAAAGAATGTTTCTTGAAGTTCGCCGTTGAGGAATGCACTCTTCACATCCATTTGATATAACTTGAATCTTTTGAAAGAGGCATAAGCTAAAAATATCCTTATAGCTTCAAGTCTTGCAATGGGGGCAAAAGTTTCATCATAATCAATGCCTTCTTCTTGTCTGCATCCTTGTGCAACCAACCTAGCTTTGTTCCTTGTGATGCTTCCATTCTCATCCATCTTGTTTCGGAATACCCACTTTGTACCAATCACTCCTTGATCTTGAGGCCTTGGAACTAAGGTCCAAACTTTACATCTTTCAAATTGGTTGAGCTCTTCTTGCATAGCAACAACCCAACTTGAGTCTTGGAGTGCTTCATCAACTTTCTTGGGTTCAACTTGAGATATAAATGCGGTAAGTGCATCATAGTTTGATCTTGTTCGAACACCAGAATGTAAATCACCAATGATATTCTGAATTGGGTGATCTCTAACCTCACGAACTATTTGAGGTATATCTGGTTGAGTTGATGGTGGTTGTAAATCTTCTAGTGGTACATCATTTGTGCCATCCCAATCATAAGTAATTTGAGGGATAGGTTCTTCCGCATTGATGGGTGTTTCAACTTCAACTCCATTTGAGGTAGCAGCAGATGAGGTAGCTTCTGGTGCTTTATATGAGGTAGATGGAGGTGCAGTTGAGGTAGATGGATTTCCTTGAGTTGATTGATTTTGAGGTTGAGTTGTACCTGTCTCATTTATCTCAACAAAATCATCAGCAACATTTGGAGCCCTATGTGGCTCAAGGAGAGATTGTTCATCAAAGGTAACATGGACAGATTCTACTATCTTACGAGTGGTTTTATTAAATACACGAAAAGCTTTTGAGTGTTTAGCATACCCAATAAATATACCTTCATCGGCCTTAGGAGCAAATTTGCCTCGATGTTCTTTACCATTGTAGAGTATGAAGCATTTGCATCCAAATATCTTGAAGTATGCTATGTTGGGGGTTCTTCCTCTCCAAAGTTCATAAGGAGTTTTGTTGTAGGTCTTGTTGATGAGGGATCTATTTTGAGTGAAGCATGCTGTGTTGACGGCTTCAGCCCAAAAGTATTGAGGTAGCTTTGCTTCAGCAATCATGGTTTTTCCGGCCTCTATCAACGTTCTATTTTTTCTTTCCACTACACCGTTTTGTTGTGGAACTCCAGCAGCAGAGAAGTTGTGGTCAATACCATGATCGTCACAGTATTGAGCAACACCGTTGTTCTTGAATTCTGTATCGTTGTCGAATCAAACACTAACGATGTCATCTTCCTTTTGTGTTTGGAGCTGTCTAAAGAGTGCGGTCAAAATGTCATAGCAATCATCTTTGGAGCTCATCATCTCGACCCACGTATATCTTGAGTAGTCATCTACCACAACTAAGGTATATCTATTTCCTCCAATACGTGCGGTAGTAATAGGTCCAAACAGGTCCATGTGAAGTAATTGCAAACATCTTGAAGTTGAAGGGTCGTCTTACTGGAGAAAGACGATTTTGGTTGTTTGCCTAGTTGATATGCTGTGCACTTCTCATCGTGGTGATCAGCTACTTTGGGTAAACCACGAACTAGATTTTCACTAACATTCTTTGCTACAAAACAGAAATTAGAAGAAATGCATGATGAATTAAAATCAACAATATAAACATTTTTCTTACGAATCCCTTTGAGCAAAGTGACGCCGGATATGCCATCTTTGATGAGACAGAAATTTGAAGTGAAGTGGCATTGCAATCCTTTGTCGCAGAAATGAGATATTGAGAGTAGATTGTGTTGTAGTCCAATAACTAGAGAGACTTCTTGGATGGTGATTTTTCCTTTACGAATGACTCCATATCCTACAGTCTTTCCTTTGTTATTATCTCCGAAGGTTACTGATGGCCCTTTTTCTTCACGGACATCTTCCAATAAGTTGATATCTCCGGTCATGTGTCTTGAACAGCCACTATCGAGATACCATAAGATTGATTTATCCTTGGAATGTCCAGCCATTAAGCAGAGGACCTACAAAATAGACATTTAAGAACAAGGTCCCCTTTTTATTCTTTTGGGTCCAAAGGGTTAGCAACTTTTGACAACCCACACCTGCCTCACAGAAGGAGGTTACTCTTTCTGGGATTGTGTGTGAATCTCAAAAGACATTCAGCAGCCTTATGACCATAACCATCACACACAGAGCAATGGTGGAAGTTACCCAACTGAGGTTTAACAAACTTCGTTGAAGTCTTGAGCACAACATTGTTAACTGGTATGGAAAATCTCTCCGAACAAAGTTCAATTTCTTGAACTTGACCGCTTTGCCTTGGTTTGTGGTCGACATGCCACGGAAGGCTACTCGACCGGGCTTTGAGGTAGAAGCACGGTCATGATCAGGTACCTTCCAAGAGTCTTCCTCTTTGGTAGGATTTTCCATGGCTTTTCCTTTCAACTTTAAAGCCTTTCCAGTTTGATTCTTAGGGTAGACATAATGGAACTCTAGTTTCTTCTTTGGTTCTTGTCCTTTACCCTTTGAACCATGATGTTTAGCTTTTGACTCTTCCAAAGTTTGTTGGGAAAATTTCTCATCTCTTTCATAACAAGATGCACATTTAAAGTTGTCACTAGTTTGGAATCCCAAGCCTTCTTTATCACCACTATACTTTTGGGATTCTAGTATTTGTTCCATAGTGACACGAGAATTGGTCCACTCATTAGTGATCCTTTTCAGGTCGTTTATCTCAGCAACCAATTCTTCGTTTTTAACCTTAAATATGGCATTTTGTTCTTCTAAGAAACGGTTTCGATCAGTAAGAGGAGTCATACTCTTGATCTGCTCCTTAAGGAGAGTGATTTCAGATCTTAATAGAGATTTCTCCGTCTTAAGCTGGGAAATTTCTTCAGTTGAAAGTGCTAAAGCTTCCTTCATGCCAGAGAATTTACTAATTACCTGTTCAGCTTTTGCAAACATCTTTTCTTGTTCATCGGGGGAAATGTCAAATTTGACTTGTGGTGTGGTAGACAGAACTTCCTTACTTTGGGGTTTAGTAGAGCCTTCTTTGCTGCACTCACATCACATCTTGAAAATAGAAGATCACCATTCTTTTGAACCGGAGTTAGGAATCCTTTTTCTGCAAGTTCATCGGCCGTATAACTTATCCGTTTAGGTTTTGCATTTGGTGAGCGACGACTTTTATTATTATCCTCATCATCGGACTGAACGACCAAACAGATGTGACCTTCTTCAGAATCCTCATCGCTTTCATCAGAATCTGACTCTATCCAGGTAGCTAACTCTTTTGTGGTAGAGTCCTCTTCAGCAACCATCCCCTTTTGCTTTGAGTATCTTGGATTGAAGTTGCTTTTCTTCTTCATATACTCATACTTGGGAATTGGGTATTCTGATGCGAAATGATCGGGTTTCCTGCAATTAAAACAAACGAGATCCTCTTTCTTCTTTGAGAAGTTGGAGTATTCTTTCTTACTTGTTGAGTTGCTCCTTAAGAACCTTGTTGGAGTTTTGCTTGATGATCCGGGTCTTGCTGTCTTTCTGAACTTTTGGAATCTTTTCACGAACATAGCAAAGTCATCATCATCCATATCTAATAAATCAGATGTGGAGATTTTTGGATCTTCTTCCTCGATCACTTCTTCCTTTTGTGCAACCAACGATAAGTTCTTTGTTTTTTCTTCCATTTCAGCAATGTTGTTAAGCTTGATATCAAAGACCTTGAGGTTGGCATAGAGGCTTCTGAGAGACATATCATCTAGTAACTTGGTATCTTCAAGAGTGTTTCCTTTGTGTAGATATTGCGAACCAAGAGCGGCAAGAAAATTAACATTGATTTCTTTCTTGGTAAGCTTCTTTCCGAGTGCTGTATAAGTACTCACGATCTCACAATAACGATCATAAGTGGCTCTTAGTGATTCACCGGGATCTTAGCAAATTTGTTGAATCTTCTTTGGATTGCAAACTTTTTGCTTTCCTTGCAAGCTTGGTCTCCTTCGATGTAATCTTCAATTGCATCCCAAAGTTCTTTTGCAGTAGAACATTCCATGATCTGTCGACGCTGTGACGTACTCAAGGTACTCAAAAGTATGCTCTTTGCTTTCACATCCATTCCAACCAGTCTTTTCTCTTCATCGGTCCATTCAGCTTTTGGTTTCTTGATAGTCAGATTTGCACCATTGGTTTCTGGATCCGGATTAGCTTTCATTGGGAAGTATGGTCCAATGGTAAGACAATCACCAAGTTGCTCATCCATGGAGTAGAAATGAGTTAGAATGCTGTGCTTCCATACGTCAAAATTATCTTCGTCGAACGCTGGAACGTGAGTGAAGTTAACCGTTGCCATAGTTTTCTGACTTGCCATTTCGAATCGGCACCCAAGCTGTTAAGCTTGAAAAACAGAAGTTTTATAAAGGTGTTTGCTCTGATACCACTTGTTGGTCCCAAAGACACAACAAGGGTATGAAAGGAGGCTAGAGGGGGGGGGGGTGAATAGCCTACTTAAAATTTCAACCCTTTTTCAAAATTCAACCAAGTGCTTACAATCTTGAGTTTGCGGTTGAGTAATAAACCGTGCGGTCAAGATGTAATATGCACAGCGGAAGTTTTCGATGGAAATAAGGTAGAGTTGGTTTTGACTAAAATCTCTGAGTAGGAATACCAGAACTCACGGTCAACCAAGTTGCGGTCAAATGAGTCCGGTCAAGGGTAAGTGCGGTCAAGAGATTTGCGGTCAAGAGATGGTTGAGAGTTTGAAAGTTGTCTTAGAAGTTTTGGCAAAAGATAAGTTAGTCAGATTTTAGCTAAGGCAATGTGGAGAACAGACAAACACAATTCACAGCAAGTTATTAAATCTGAAAGATCAAAACACTAAACGACAAACAAAGTTAATATGAACAATAAAGAACAAGATGAACAATACCTGAAAGTAAATTTGCAAAAAGTAAAATGACACAAGTATTTGGAAAGGTTCGATCTGTTAAAAGATCTACGTCCTTTACCAAGATGGTTAGTCTTGGATTTTGAATGGAGGTATATATTGATTCTTGAGTGTACAGATTACAGAGATGAAGCTTTGAATCAACACCTACTTTCTATGAAGAATAAATCCTAGACTTAGACCAGTGTATCCCTTTTGATTCAATCTAAGTGATTGATCAATTGGGGTGAGTGTGTGTGTAAGAATCTGAAGCTCTTTGAAATCTATATGATTTAGAGCCTAAAGAATCTTATGTGTTACAAGTCTTGAGATGACGTGAATGTTGCTGGATATCTTTGAAGGTTTGAAGGTGAGATCTTGAAGATTCAAAGGATTCTGGAAATCTTGAGTATGATCTTCAATCACCAAGTATTTCAACAGCAATTTCTCTCTTAGAATCTCTGCTTGCTTCAATGAAGAACTTAAGGGCTATTTATAGCCTTGAATGAGAAAATAGCTGTTGGATTTACTTGGGCTCCAAGTTGAAGGACAATGAGCTGTTGAATTCTGATTGGTGCTCAATCTGAGTTTGTCCTCTTTGCAGTTAAGAAGTGGTCCCACTTAGATGAATTCAAATTTGAATAACTTGGGATCCAAGTTCTGCAACGTTCTAAACTAACCATAGTTTGACCATGGTTAAGTTTTAACAAACTTGGGTTCTTGGACAACTTCATCATTTGCGGTCAAGGCCTCACGGTCGAGTGGCTTGCGGTCGAGGGGTCAGATGTGACCTGTTAAGATATGCCACAAAGATCACGGTCACTGACTTCCGGTCAAGTGATTCACGGTCAAGTGGTCTTCCACAGTCAGGTGGTCTACCACGGTCAAGTTAATTCACGGTCAAGGTCTTGACCACTAAAATTCCAGACTTAGAAAATTTTCAGCCTATCAATCTAAAGCCTATACTATCAAAGTGGACTATTCTAAAAATGAAGTTTAACACTTCTTACAATATATCCTAAAGTCCACAAAAAGATAAAATTAGGTTATGGGATCAATCAAATCTAGGTAATAGGAGTGGTTTATAATAAGCATACCCAACAATATCTCTTATATCAGATAACAGGATATCATCTATCCTTATCAGGAGTATATCTCCAAGGAATGTGAGTCCTACAGCAGCACGGGCATCCTAGATTCTATAACAAGCTAGGACTCATTCACCCACGCATATATAAACAGGTCCTCACAACAGGAGAGGGGTAATGAACTTTTGGCTCTAATCGGGTCAATTGATTTCTTTTGTTACAAACCATATCCTTATTCTTACACCGGAGGGCCTTCGCCGGTGAAGCCCCGGTGTAGTTTACGTTTGTTTCGTGTGTGCAGCTCCAGTCATCAAGAACTGTCGCTGGGATTATCCGAACCGCTAGACAAAGGCTGATCCAACCAGATTTTGGCGTCATCACTTTCCTAAAATATTGCATTAACTCCTAAAAAAGCCAAGGATAGTTATGTCAATTTATAAAAAGTGTACTGGATTAGTACAAACTGTAGTGGCATTAGCCCTAGGGGTGGTAAATTTTACTCGCCAGACACACTTTTGGTAAGACTTTTGGGAAGTGATATGTATAAAGGATACATTATGTAAATGTAATACCTTTAGGGTAGTGTACCCGTGACTCAGTTATTTGTATCATCTCTTTTAGTAGGTGTTCGTGTTTGTAAATTTTATAGGTAAAGTTTGTTATAGCCAAGTGGCTAAGTACTCATTTGAGAAAGTTTGTTTTATGACTTAAAGTCATGTTTTGGTAACGTGTTGGTTGTGTGAACCTTTTTAAGAAAATATATTTCGAAAAATTTTCTTAGAGTTGCTTTACGACGTCTTCCTCGCGTGTCCCGGGCGTGGGGCCAAGTAGGACCACGGGTCGGGGCGCGACAGTTGGTATCAGAGCTAGGTTGTAGATGGTCTAGAATGACTAAATGACCTAGGAGGGTAGTTGTGTATAGGGTAAGTAACGTTGAGAGTTTTATGCAGGTACTTATTGAAAATGGTTGGCACCGAAGGGAATCAGGCAGGGCCTTCAGGGTCGGGTAACGCTAGAGAAGAGGTTCGAGCACTGTTCCAAGGTATGTTTGAAGCTGTCATGAAAATCATTGACGATATAGAGGAGCATAAAACCAAGATTGAAACCTCAGATGTGACAAAACGAGGAGAACAGGTAAAACCGCAACCCCAGCGTGGAGATAGTAGAGAATATCAAGGAACACCTTCGCAAGCGAGGGCATCTTTTCAAGGGCCGCATAATAGAGGAACTCGAAGTAAACGAGTATGTAACTACTGTCAAAGGATGGGACATTTAGAAGAAAAATGTTGGAAAAAGCAAGGCAAATGGTTGAGTTGTGGTCAGTTGGGTCACTTTCAGAAAAGTTGCTTTAGATTTAAGAATCAGTTATCGGGAAGTGCAGCTGGGTCATCTCGGGGCCAAAAGAGGGATGCTTCAGGAAAGGTTAAGGTGCAAGATCGTGTTTCTTCCATCAATCAACAACAGATTTTAGATTCTTCTAATGTGACTGGAGGTATAATTTCTATGTCTAGTTTGAGAGCACACACACTTATAGACCCTGGCTCTTCGTATACTTGTGTGTTTGTGCTTCTTGATTGCATGTGTCTTCTGAGTCTTTACCTTATGTGTTAGATGTGTCTTCCTAAGGGGGAGTGTTAGACGACCGATAAAGTGTCGTATACTTGTGATGTGCGTATTCATAGGCATGTTTTATTTGCCGGTTTCACAAGATTTTGATGTTATGTTGGTGGAATTTTATATGCTAGTGTGTTTTAGTTAAGCATGGTATATATATGTGTTTAGATTTCATGCTATTTAGGCATTAAGAAAATTGTAAATTGTTGTTGCAAGCTTGTGCCTGGTAGTTAGTTTATGGAGTTAGTAGTGAAAAATTTGCATTTAAATTGAAAGATATCTTTTCCTTGTGAGATTTTAAATTTATTTCCCTTAAGTGGTACTTGTTCTTGAGGAGAACCTTGGGTGATCTTGAGTGGTTGGGTGCTATGTTTGAGCAACATCAGAGATCAGTAATTGTTTAGTGGTTGATTTGAAGTGATTATCATTTGTTGAGAATTTTAGTTGAGTATATTTCAAAGATGGCTTTTATATCGGGTATGGACATTATGAATGGTGGTTATATAGTTTGAATTCTCATCTGCTTCAGTGGTATTGTTGGATACGTTGAATTGTATAAGTAATCCTAGTCTGAGTTCTTTGAGAGCGGTAGCAGTTTGTAAAATCAGGGTAGAATGTCTTCTTGTTAGAGGATATATTATTTTGAGGAAAGTTTCAACTCAGGCATAGGGTTGAGGATTTATTGATGGATTTCTAAGGTAGCTACACTGTTAACTACATAGCACAGAAAGATGCACTATCTCGATGGATTGGTAAGAGTGAACGAGTTTAATTGTTGCGAGTGTTAATTGATGAATCGAGAGTTGATGACAACTTCAGTATTGATATTGCTTAATGGATTTAATTAGTACTACAGTTATCTAGAGGATATGATTAGTGTTACTAATTTCTAGTGGATATGTCAAGCTTACCCTTATAGTGGATTTGATAAATTCATTATTCATAGAGATGCCTTAAAGAGTGATGGAGATGTTCATTGCTTCAGGATGGTACGGTAACAATGTGTGCTTTGAGAAGATTGATTCCTTATCAACAAAATTATCCTACCCATAAATTGAGATTTATTGCGATTATACATCCATTGCATTAGTGAATGACTTTGATGGAGTTAGATTTGAAGTGTTTACCATATTATATCATCGGGAAAGGTATCGTGTTAGAGGATTCATTGACTTATAGTTCATGGGTGATAAAACTAAATGGGGAATGTTAGAGGAATTAACACTTTGGAATCTTCGTGAGTTAAGACATGGTGTGACTTTGCGATTGTGAAAGATTTAAATTTCTACTCTATTGAATAATACCAACTATCGAAAATTACTCGTGGAATGAATAATGACAGACAATAAGATTTTGTTCGTGGCTAGTGATGGAATTTTAACTTCTATAGCAGAGTATGTAATCAACACTTAGTGGAATTTAACATGTATAACGGAGTTCAACTATAGATACTTGAAGGGATACACAAGACCAATTTAATTATGAATCCAAGTAGAAGTAGAGTATTGAGATAAATTCGAGGAGTTATCTTTAATTGTTTGATGCGAGAAATTCTAAGTATTCAACTAAGTCCTTGAGTTGTGAATAATCTGGAAGTAAATTATCAGTTGTCAGTTATTTGTTCAGAAGATAGTTCGATTTCATGGGATGTCTACGAGCATGGTAATAGATATGGGTTCCTTATTTACATCTTGATTTTGGCAAGCATTTAAGAAGGCCTGGGGTTCGGAATTGAGACTTAGTATGACTTTTACCCTCAGTCAGATGGTCAGTTAGAAATAACCATTCAGATTCTTGAGAACTTGTTTAGTTGATTCTAAGAATTCGAGGGATATACCTTTACTTCTCGTGGAGTTGTTTAATATGTCAGTTCTTTTGAGATTTTGGAAAGAGCTAGAGGTTGAGTTTATCGTCTTGTGTTACTTCCTTCTCTCGACGAGGTTGATAATAAGTTCCATGTGTTGATGCCACGCAATTGTGTTTATGATTCTTCTCCGATATGTCTAAAGTTTTAGAGGATATTGAACTCAGTATGGAGTTTCGGGATTGAAATGAAAGGAAGTATCCTGGGTTGTTTGAGGGTTGAGGTAAACAATCCTAAAATTCGGGTCGAAATTTCTTTAAGGGGGAGTGATTGTAACGACCCCAAAAACCAGTTCTATTTATTTTATAATTATTTTATATTTTTGAGAATTTTAAATTTAAAATTATGTGTGCATTTTATTTGTTGCATCATATTAAATGAACTTGCACATTTTATTTGATTATTCGTGTTAGTTAAAATGTTAGTAGTAAAGTTTATTTGGGGAAGTTAAGAGTGTTAGTGGGAACTTATGGGGGTATTTGTGGAATTTGGTGGTTAAAGGGCTTAAATGAATTTAGTAACTAAGGAGGGCTTTAGGGGAAAATGGGGATAACAATTAGCATGACCTCCCTCACCCCCTTCTTTCTCTGCGCATACCCCTCCCCTCACCATCACTTTCCCAAATCCTTTTCTCTGAGAAATTGCTTGCCATTGTTGATAGAAAGAAGCAAGGTAAGGTTTTTGTTTGTTTAATTTTCCTTCTTTTAATTTACTACTCCATTTTCAAATCTAATTATATATAAATGTTCAGGGAGTTGAATAGATCATATCTACCGAACAATATATTTTTCTTGACTCATTTCCGAAAAATAGGTAAGTTACTAATCCCCCCTTTAAATGTTAAAATGGTCATAAGTATGCTATATATGCTTTATATGTTATAAAATAATGTTTTGGGTATATTTTTATATACTTGTAATTTTGGGACGGAGGGAGTAGTAATAACTTTTTATATACTTGTAATTTTGAGACGGAGGGAGTAGTAAAACTGGTTATAGACTTGTTATTTGTGGGAAGTGGGTATATGGGTATAGTAGTTTTGGTTTTGGGGAAGTAGGAGATGATGCAACATCATATATGCTTTATATATTATACTCCTACTCGTGGGACGGTAAAATAATATCTTTAGTTAAAGGTTAAATAAATGTATTATAAAATTATACTGTTACTTATGGGACGGGGAAAGAAGTGAAAGTATTCTAAACTGGGTATATTAGTATATTAAAAATTATAATGATACTTGTGAAACGGAGGGAGTAGTTATAAATTGTTGCATGTGGGAAATGTTAATACAAATGGGTGTTGTAGTATTGGGAAAATATGGTATTGTTGTTGTACCTAATAAAATGGATATAAACATGTTATATATGTCTAGTAGGTTGTGAAATAATGTTTTGGTATGTTTTAATTATATTTGTAATTTTGGGACATAATGAGTAGTAAGAACTTGTTACCTAGCTTGTTATTGTTGTGAATGCTATAGAAGTTGGTGTTAGTATTGTTCTTAGGCTGAGTTTTTAGCTTTGGTGAAAGTTGCAAAGTTTAGGGGTTGCAAGTATTGGTAATTTTTGGGTTGTAAAGGAAAGGAGTGAATTTTGGTAAAGTTTTGGTCTGCCAGGTGATGTGGGCGGCCGCCCAAAATTGGGCGTGCGGCCGCACATCTATCTGAAGGTTTTCTTCTTGGAACAGAGCATTTTGGGCGGCCGCACAGCCCTGTTTGGGCGACCGCCCAGTTGTCTGAAAAGTTTAGAGTTTTTCAAACTTAGGGATTTAGAGGTCAATCTTAGTCAAGTTTTTGGGTAGTGTCCTAAAGTAGTTAGATGATTGTTGTGGATCACTAAAGTGGTAGAATTGGTTCCTTTGTGAACACAAGTGTTGTGAAATGTGAGTAATGGATTAAGTGAGCATAGTTGAATATTTTGTAATGTGTTGAATGGTTCATCTTCTTGATGTGTTTGGCATGGTTCCCTACATTGGAATCATTGTCCCTGATTGTTGTTTAAGCAAGTATTTCTATATGGTGCTTGCGTGTAAAGTCCAGCTGGTACTTTTGTGTGTGTTGGGCAGTGATAGGGATTATAATGGTCTCCCGAGCCAAGTACATTATAAGGCTCCTATCATTGGTTTCCCATTTTTAACCCCCTTCCTTAGGCCAAAGGTTGGGCACTTTGGGTTATGACTTTGTGTCATTTTCCCCCCGTTGTTGTTGTTGTTGTTTGGTTCCGGAACCCGTCTCAGCTCTTCGATGCTGCTCAGTTGATGCCTCTCAGATGGCTATTGTTTGGTTTGAGAACCTTGGCTCAGTATCCACGTATGAGTGTTTATTTCCGCTTTATGTGTTGCGTGATGAGTTAGTCGTTATTTCCAACCGGTATGGGACGGTTGGCGATAGGGAGCCTCTCATGTTATATGCTATGTGTTATACGCTTATTTGTTAACATTGTTTCTTTATGATCATCATATTAGCATGTAATGTAGTTGCATTTTAGTAACTTACTGAGATTTATTCTCACCCCTTATTTGTTTACCGTTTTAGATAAGAAGGAGTCCAGGGAATAGGTCACAGCACAGGGAGGACGTTGCTAAAGAGACCTTTGGTAAGACTTTTGGGAAGTGATATGTATAAAGGATACATTATGTAAATGTAATACCTTTAGGGTAGTGTACCCGTGACTCAGTTATTTGTATCATCTCTTTTAGTAGGTGTTCGTGTTTGTAAATTTTATAGGTAAAGTTTGTTATAGCCAAGTGGCTAAGTACTCATTTGAGAAAGTTTGTTTTGTGACTTAAAGTCATGTTTTGGTAACGTGTTGGTTGTGTGAACCTTTTTAAGAAAATATATTTCGAAAAATTTCTTAGAGTTGCTTTACGACGTCTTCCTCGCGTGTCCCGGGCGTGGGGCCAAGTAGGACCACTGGTCGGGGCGCGACAGTTGGTATCAGAGCTAGGTTGTAGATGGTCTAGAATGACTAAATGACCTAGGAGGGTAGTTGTGTATAGGGTAAGTAACGTTGAGAGTTTTATGCAGGTACTTATTGAAAATGGTTGGCACCGAAGGGAATCAGGCAGGGCCTTCAGGGTCGGGTAACACTAGAGAAGAGGTTCGAGCACTGTTCCAAGGTATGTTTGAAGCTGTCATGAAAATCATTGACGATATAGAGGAGCATAAAACCAATATTGAAACCTCAGATGTGACAAAACGAGGAGAACAGGTAAAACCGCAACCCCAGCGTGGATATAGTAGAGAATATCAAGGAACACCTTCGCAAGCGAGGGCATCTTTTCAAGGGCCGCATAATAGAGGAACTCGAAGTAAACGAGTATGTAACTACTGTCAAAGGATGGGACATTTAGAAGAAAAATGTTGGAAAAAGCAAGGCAAATGGTTGAGTTGTGGTCAGTTGGGTCACTTTCAGAAAAGTTGCTTTAGATTTAAGAATCAGTTATCGGGAAGTGCAGCTGGGTCATCTCGGGGCCAAAAGAGGGATGCTTCAGGAAAGGTTAAGGTGCAAGATCGTGTTTCTTCCATCAATCAACAACAGATTTTAGATTCTTCTAATGTGACTGGAGGTATAATTTCTATGTCTAGTTTGAGAGCACACACACTTATAGACCCTGGCTCTTCGTATACTTGTGTGTTTGTGCTTCTTGATTGCATGTGTCTTCTGAGTCTTTACCTTATGTGTTAGATGTGTCTTCCTAAGGGGGAGTGTTAGACGACCGATAAAGTGTCGTATACTTGTGATGTGCGTATTCATAGGCATGTTTTATTTGCCGGTTTCACAAGATTTTGATGTTATGTTGGTGGAATTTTATATGCTAGTGTGTTTTAGTTAAGCATGGTATATATATGTGTTTAGATTTCATGCTATTTAGGCATTAAGAAAATTGTAAATTGTTGTTGCAAGCTTGTGCCTGGTAGTTAGTTTATGGAGTTAGTAGTGAAAAATTTGCATTTAAATTGAAAGATATCTTTTCCTTGTGAGATTTTAAATTTATTTCCCTTAAGTGGTACTTGTTCTTGAGGAGAACCTTGGGTGATCTTGAGTGGTTGGGTGCTATGTTTGAGCAACATCAGAGATCAGTAATTGTTTAGTGGTTGATTTGAAGTGATTATCATTTGTTGAGAATTTTAGTTGAGTATATTTCAAAGATGGCTTTTATATCGGGTATGGACATTATGAATGGTGGTTATATAGTTTGAATTCTCATCTGCTTCAGTGGTATTGTTGGATACGTTGAATTGTATAAGTAATCCTAGTCTGAGTTCTTTGAGAGCGGTAGCAGTTTGTAAAATCAGGGTAGAATGTCTTCATGTTAGAGGATATATTATTTTGAGGAAAGTTTCAACTCAGGCATAGGGTTGAGGATTTATTGATGGATTTCTAAGGTAGCTACACTGTTAACTACATAGCACAGAAAGATGCACTATCTCGATGGATTGGTAAGAGTGAACGAGTTTAATTGTTGCGAGTGTTAATTGATGAATCGAGAGTTGATGACAACTTCAGTATTGATATTGCTTAATGGATTTAATTAGTACTACAGTTATCTAGAGGATATGATTAGTGTTACTAATTTCTAGTGGATATGTCAAGCTTACCCTTATAGTGGATTTGATAAATTCATTATTCATAGAGATGCCTTAAAGAGTGATGGAGATGTTCATTGCTTCAGGATGGTACGGTAACAATGTGTGCTTTGAGAAGATTGATTCCTTATCAACAAAATTATCCTACCCATAAATTGAGATTTATTGCGATTATACATCCATTGCATTAGTGAATGACTTTGATGGAGTTAGATTTGAACTGTTTACCATATTATATCATCGGGAAAGGTATCGTGTTAGAGGATTCATTGACTTATAGTTCATGGGTGATAAAACTAAATGGGGAATGTTAGAGGAATTAACACTTTGGAATCTTCGTGAGTTGAGACATGGTGTGACTTTGCGATTGTGAAAGATTTAAATTTCTACTCTATTGAATAATACCAACTATCGAAAATTACTCGTGGAATGAATAATGACAGACAATAAGATTTTGTTCGTGGCTAGTGATGGAATTTTAACTTCTATAGCAGAGTATGTAATCAACACTTAGTGGAATTTAACATGTATAACGGAGTTCAACTATAGATACTTGAAGGGATACACAAGACCAATTTAATTATGAATCCAAGTAGAAGTAGAGTATTGAGATAAATTCGAGGAGTTATCTTTAATTGTTTGATGCGAGAAATTCTAAGTATTCAACTAAGTCCTTGAGTTGTGAATAATCTGGAAGTAAATTATCAGTTGTCAGTTATTTGTTCAGAAGATAGTTCGATTTCATGGGATGTCTACGAGCATGGTAATAGATATGGTTCCTTATTTACATCTTGATTTTGGCAAGCATTTAAGAAGGCCTGGGGTTCGGAATTGAGACTTAGTATGACTTTTACCCTCAGTCAGATGGTCAGTTAGAAATAACCATTCAGATTCTTGAGAACTTGTTTAGTTGATTCTAAGAATTCGAGGGATATACCTTTACTTCTCGTGGAGTTGTTTAATATGTCAGTTCTTTTGAGATTTTGGAAAGAGCTAGAGGTTGAGTTTATCGTCTTGTGTTACTTCCTTCTCTCGACGAGGTTGATAATAAGTTCCATGTGTTGATGCCACGCAATTGTGTTTATGATTCTTCTCCGATATGTCTAAAGTTTTAGAGGATATTGAACTCAGTATGGAGTTTCGGGATTGAAATGAAAGGAAGTATCCTGGGTTGTTTGAGGGTTGAGGTAAACAATCCTAAAATTCGGGTCGAAATTTCTTTAAGGGGGAGTGATTGTAACGACCCCAAAAACCAGTTCTATTTATTTTATAATTATTTTATATTTTTGAGAATTTTAAATTTAAAATTATGTGTGCATTTTATTTGTTGCATCATATTAAATGAACTTGCACATTTTATTTGATTATTCGTGTTAGTTAAAATGTTAGTAGTAAAGTTTATTTGGGGAAGTTAAGAGTGTTAGTGGGAACTTATGGGGGTATTTGTAGAATTTGGTGGTTAAAGGGCTTAAATGAATTTAGTAGCTAAGGAGGGCTTTAGGGGAAAATGGGGATAACAATTAGCATGACCTCCCTCACCCCCTTCTTTCTCTGCGCATAACCCTCCCCTCACCATCACTTTCCCAAATCCTTTTCTCTGAGAAATTGCTTGCCATTGTTGATAGAAAGAAGCAAGGTAAGGTTTTTGTTTGTTTAATTTTCCTTCTTTTAATTTACTACTCCATTTTCAAATCTAATTATATATAAATGTTCAGGGAGTTGAATAGATCATATCTACCGAACAATATATTTTTCTTGACTCATTTCCGAAAAATAGGTAAGTTACTAATCCCCCCTTTAAATGTTAAAATGGTCATAAGTATGCTATATATGCTTTATATGTTATAAAATAATGTTTTGGGTATATTTTTATATACTTGTAATTTTGGGACGGAGGGAGTAGTAATAACTTTTTTATATACTTGTAATTTTGAGACGGAGGGAGTAGTAAAACTGGTTATAGACTTGTTATTTGTGGGAAGTGGTATATGGGTATAGTAGTTTTGGTTTTGGGGAAGTAGGAGATGATGCAACATCATATATGCTTTATATATTATACTCCTACTCGTGGGACGGTAAAATAATATCTTTAGTTAAAGGTTAAATAAATGTATTATAAAATTATACTGTTACTTATGGGACGGGGAAAGAAGTGAAAGTATTCTAAACTGGGTATATTAGTATATTAAAAATTATAATGATACTGTGAAACGGAGGGAGTAGTTATAAATTGTTGCATGTGGGAAATGTTAATACAAATGGGTGTTGTAGTATTGGAAAATATGGTAATGTTGTTGTACCTAATAAAATGGATATAAACATGTTATATATGTCTAGTAGGTTGTGAAATAATGTTTTGGTATGTTTTAATTATATGTGTAATTTTGGGACATAAGGAGTAGTAAGAACTTGTTACCTAGCTTGTTATTGTTGTGAATGCTATAGAAGTTGGTGTTAGTATTGTTCTTAGGCTGAGTTTTTAGCTTTGGTGAAAGTTGCAAAGTTTAGGGGTTGCAAGTATTGGTAATTTTTGGGTGTAAAGGAAAGGAGTGAATTTTGGTAAAGTTTTGGTCTGCCAGGTGATGTGGGCGGCCGCCCAAAATTGGGCGTGCGGCCGCACATCTATCTGAAGGTTTTCTTCTTGGAACAGAGCATTTTGGGCGGCCGCACAGCCCTGTTTTGGGCGACCGCCCAGTTGTCTGAAAAGTTTAGAGTTTTTCAAACTTAGGGATTTAGAGGTCAATCTTAGTCTAGTTTTTGGGTAGTGTCCTAAAGTAGTTAGATGATTGTTGTGGATCACTAAAGTGGTAGAATTGGTTCCTTTGTGAACACAAGTGTTGTGAAATGTGAGTAATGGATTAAGTGAGCATTGTTGAATATTTTGTAATGTGTTGAATGGTTCATCTTCTTGATGTGTTGGCATGGTTCCCTACATTGGAATCATTGTCCCTGATTGTTGTTTAAGCAAGTATTTCTATATGGTGCTTGCGTGTAAAGTCCAGCTGGTACTTTTGTGTGTGTTGGGCAGTGATAGGGATATAATGGTCTCCCGAGCCAAGTACATTATAAGGCTCCTATCATTGGTTCCCATTTTTAACCCCCTTCCTTAGGCCAAAGGTTGGGCACTTTGGGTTATGACTTTGTGTCATTTTCCCCCCGTTGTTGTTGTTGTTGTTGGTTCCGGAACCCGTCTCAGCTCTTCGATGCTGCTCAGTTGATGCCTCTCAGATGGCTATTGTTGGTTGAGAACTTGGCTCAGTATCCACGTATGAGTGTTTATTTCCGCTTTATGTGTTGCATGATGAGTTGGTCGTTATTTCCAACCGGTATGGGACGGTGGCGATAGGGAGCCTCTCATGTTATATGCTATGTGTTATACGCTTATTTGTTAATATTGTTTCTTTATGATCATCATATTAGCATGTAATGTAGTTGCATTTTAGTAACTTACTGAGATTTATTCTCACCCCTTATTTGTTTACCGTTTAGATAAGAAGGAGTCCAGGGAATAGGTCACAGCACAGGGAGGACGTTGGTAAAGAGACTTGGTAAGACTTTTGGGAAGTGATATGTATAAAGGATACATTATGTAAATGTAATACCTTTAGGGTAGTGTACCCGTGACTCAGTTATTTGTATCATCTCTTTTAGTAGGTGTTCGTGTTTGTAAATTTTATAGGTAAAGTTTGTTATAGCCAAGTGGCTAAGTACTCATTTGAGAAAGTTTGTTTTGTGACTTAAAGTCATGTTTTGGTAACGTGTTGGTTGTGTGAACCTTTTTAAGAAAAAATATTTCGAAAATTTTCTTAGAGTTGCTTTACGACGTCTTCCTCGCGTGTCCCGGGCGTGGGGCCAAGTAGGACCACGGGTCGGGGCGCGACACAAAACACATCTACCCAAATTTGCAGAGTTTATATAACTCAGTAAAACCATCGTCCTCACGAAAATAAACATATATAAGCTCAATAGAGAAACTACCCATAAAAGAAACAACATTCTCAAAGATCCCCGCTAAGTCGTACCTTACTGACGATCTTCCTTGCCTGAAAACTAAGGAAAACAAATAAACAAAGAAATGGGGTGAGTCGAAACTCAGTAAGTTACTATAAAAACAATAAAGCATTCTTAATAAGTAATGCGAACATTAAACATATAACATATAATATGAGAGGAAATCTCAACTCAGTCAGTATCACATAATAGCTGAAGTAAACACATTACAAAGGATACGGGATCAGGAAAACCCTTTGATCATCTTCAATGAACACCTTATTCCTCCTCTCGTACATGTACTGTATGTGTAGTACTCATATGCGATATGTGTCGTAAAACTGTAGCACTATGTTGTGAACCGGTATTCGTATTCACGCCACGTGACGTGCTGGCCCCTACAGACCAGCAACTAGCCACGTGAAACTAGCTTACCAAAGTTACGCTATTGCTATAACAGTGGGGCTATAAACCCCAACCGTGGCCATCAGAGGGGAAAGGTCACAGATGTATAGACCCACGGTTATTACTTAGCCCCAGCTCTCGCAATAACCGTACATCTATACACCCCCAAACACGTACGCCATCTGGACTTAAATGCACAAGTAGATGTTTACTTGTCCTAAACCAATTCAACTAGGCCCAAAAGTAGTGGACCTTTCTATAATTCACATGAGAAACTGTATCATATTCCTCAACATCAACATGTAACCATACGCAAATATCCATCAACCATATGGCACATAAAGTTTCCATCATAACATAACCAATCCAAATATGAGCCCATAGGTATTAGACTCAAATACGTAATAGCGCAGGTCATATTGTACCTACTCACCGTTACTTAACACGCCTATAATCACAATTATAATTTGATCTCTCCTAATTTAATTTAGGAACTTATTTATGCTACGGGGTAACTTTATTACGCCCTATACGACTCCGTCGAGTCTTTTACTAATTTTGGGTCCTAATTACTAGGTATACTACCGCCACTCTTTCGTCCCAAAATTATTATTACAAGCAACAATTCTAATTATTTAGGTCCATTTAACTAAGTAATATGTATATACAATTACATATTAAGAAAATAACAAACATCACAATTAATATTCACAATTTCATATTTGACAATAAAAGAATCATTTATAGCATTTATGCACAAAACTATAATTAAAGGGGGAAATAGTACTTACCTACTACGGAAATAATATCGAAGAAATTATATTTTGATCGGATAGAAATGATCTACTCTACTACCTGAACATTTTGGTGAAGTCGGATTTTAGAACGGAGGATTAATAGTATAGGGATTAGAGAAAATTTGGGTCAAAACCCTTCATCACCGAACATAACAGAGAGAGGGACGGAAATTTTTTTATGTTTGTCTGCACCGAGTCTTCAAGAAGGTTTTCATTTTATAATATGCTAACTTCCATAAAGGCCCTTCTAAAATCAAAGTATTACAACTAAACCCTTTAACTATTAGTTTTGACCAATTGCTCCTTGAAGTTTTAACTTTAAAAATTGACCTCCTTATCATTATTTTTATATTTTTAATTAAATCCTAATAAATACTAAATCAACTACTTTAGTTTCTAATAATTCTAATTAGTCATTTTTCAACTAAAATATTTTTACTTAAATATTTTAATTGGTCAAGTAAGTCATTTAAAATGATAAAACTACACAAAATAAATCATAAAATGATGCAATGCATGAAATTTATATGCAACACACGCCACACACATGTGCTCAACCTATGACCAAAATGGTGTCGGGTTTTAGGGTCGTTACAGTCACTCCCCCTTAAAGAAAATTCGTCCCGAATTTTAAATTTACTTACCGAGATTATCAAACAACCACGGATACTTTCGTTCCATCTCTTCCCGAAGTTCCCAAGTCGACTCATTGACATTATGGTTCCTCCATACCACTCTAACAAGTGGAATACTTTTGTTTCTCAACTCTTGAACTTTAGTATCGCTCACTATAATTGGTTGCTCCACATAAGACATATCCGGCTCAATATCTTCCGGTACTTTCGATAACACGTGAGATGAGTCATATAAATATTTTGTCAAATCTGAGTTGTAAGCTAGTTGTCTCTGATTAGATTTATTGAACCTTCAAAACCTAGAACCTTTGCTTTTTTGACTTCGTTCCAGCATATTGACGATCTAAACATCCACCCATATAGTGTTAAAGTGCCATCTCAATACTCAGCCGATAATTGCTACTATAATCAAATTTCGCTAAATGGCAAGTTCATACAGCAGCTGCACGGAAATCAACTTCAAATGCCCATAACATATGATCAAGAATCTCTATCAATCTCTTGTATCGGCCATTTACGAGGTTGAAATTAAATTTACTACTCAAAGCACTCTGATTAGCTAGCCAAAATCAATATGTAAATTGAGAACCCATGTCTAATACCATACTCATAGGCACCCCATAAAATCAAACTATCTTCTGACATATAAAGAAGCAAGCTGAATTAATGATTGTATCATCGAAACAAATAAAGTGAGTAGAATTAGTTAATGAATCCACTATAAGCCAAACACCATCGGGGTTTCATCAATGATGTGGTAACCCAGTCACAAAATCCATCGTGATATGTTTACACATCCATTCAAGAATCTCTAGGGATTTTAACAAATTTGTTGATCACTGATCTTTCGCTTTCGCATGATGGCAACTCAAGGATTTAGTTAATCACTCAGATATTTCCTGTTTCATGATAATCAGATGTAATTCTTTAAATTCATCTCAATACATTACATTTACCTGGATTAATAATTAAATTGGTCTTGTGAATCTCTTCAAGTACCTTTAGTTGAATTCCACTATGTATGTTTAGTTCCACTAAGTGTTGAATACATACTCTGCTATTCAAGGATAAAATTCCATCACTAGTAAAGGAAAAATCCTGTTGTCTATCATCGTTTCAATATTTATAAAATGGTTTCACATTTATCAATCCATCGGAAAAGTGTAGCTTTCTGTGTCAAATAGTTAACGATATAGCTATCATAGAAAATACTTCAATGAATCTCTGACAAAGTCAAGAAAATTCCAAGAATATGCGTACCTCGGTTTACGTATCGTTTCCACTTGTATAGGTCAATAAAGATGCCTGAAGTAAAACCACCTCAAAATAATATATCCTCTAACTCTTGCTAGATTTTGCGAACAACTGTTTCTCTCGAAGCAATTTCAATACAATCCTTAGTTGATGTTAATTCTCAGTCTACGACTTGGTGTATACCAATATGTCATCAATCAATTCACAGCAAAGAAATCAAATTATAATTTGAAGATATCGTTCATCAAATCCATCAATACCGCTAGACCATTTATCAATCTCAATGGCATAACCACGAATTCATAATGAGCATACCTGATATGAAAAGCTATCTTTGAAATATACCCAACTCAAATTTTCAACTGATGATAATCACTTCAAGTCAAACACTGAATAAACCACTGATCTCTGAAGTTGATCAAATATATCACCAATATGAGATAAGAAGTAATGATTCGTTATAGTCACCTGGTTGAGCTCTTTGTATTCAATATGCAATCGCAAAGTACCATATCTCTTCATGCTAAACAATACCGATGCACCCCACGTAGATATACTAAGCTTGATGAATCCTCTATCAAGTAATTTCTCAAGTTGAATCTTCAACTCTTTTAACTCAACCCGATGCCATATGTACCCTGATCTAGATATCAGCACTGTAGCATTGTATCGTAGCAACTCAAGATAATCCAAGTTTCTCATCAAGTAACATGTACTACTCAGTAGAAAATATATATGAGATCTCACAAATAATGGGTACATCCTCCAATTTTGGTGCAGATGTAAACTTGTCAACCACATAAGGTAAACACCCGGCACAACCTTGTGATAACAACTTTTTGGTTTTCAATGCATAACTAACATGAATGTCACACATATACCTACCATGCTTAATTATAAAATAAAACACACGGGCATATAAAACTTCACCACCTATTGATGGAAATCAGTAAATGCATAATGCAACAGATCTAGTCCATGTCAAGTATAACGTCAATGTCCCCTATAGGTAACACGACTAAATCAACATATACGATGTGATCACCCAAACTTGTATCAAGATTCTTATAAACATCAATATCAATCCTTTAATTTCTCTTCGAAGAATATACCTCTAGCACAAAAGGCAAAGAGTTAGGAGAAACGTATAAATATGACACAAAATAAGATCCAAGTAGGGATGAGATAAGCTTAAACGTATAAGAAATCGCACTCTCGGCTTCCTCAAACTATCCACCCCCAAATAGACTAACTCTATAAACACTAGTCCCATGCCTAGTATCACCTCAACTAAGCAAACACTCGATGTCGATAGCACACTCATTAACCAACCCACCAAGCCTATGAATCCTATCCAGACTGATAGCTAACCTAAGCTCTGATACCAACTGATGCGCCCCGAGTCCCGAGGTCCTATATGGTACCTCGAACCAGGTGCGTGAACCCTGCTATAAAACGGACATGACGCTTGCTAATACTATCATCATCCATAAACCTGTATAATACACGAGCTAAACTTGCTCGACAACAGAATACTAAAAATGACCATAGGCTAACCGCCTTTACTATTGAACAACAAAACCAACTAGAGTAGTGAAAAACTCTAGACACGCGTGGCAACAAAGGCCGGAACCAAAAAATAATAACAAACACTTTATTACAGTCACAAAACACATCTACCCATATATAAGCTCAATAGAGCAACTACCCATAAAAGAAACAACCTTCTCAAAGATCCCCGCTAAGTCGTACCTTACTGAAGATCTTCCTTGCCTGAAAACTAAGGAAAACAAATAAACAAAGAAACGGGGTGAGTCGAAACTCAGTAAGTTACTATAAAAACAATAAAGCATTCTTAATAAGTAATACGAACATTAAACATATAACATAAATATGAGAGGAAATCTCAACTTAGCAAGCATCACATAATAGCTGAAGTAAACACATTACAAAGGATACGGGATCAGGAAAACCCTCTGATCATCATCAATGCACACCTTATTCCTCCTCTCGTACATGTACTGTATGTGTAGTACTCATATGCGATATATGTCGTAAAACTGTAGCACTATGTTGTGAACCGGTATTCGTATTCACGCCACGTGACGTGCTGGCCCCTACAGCCCAGCAACTAGCCATGGGAAACTAGCTTATCAAAGTTACGCTATTGCTATAACAGTGGGGCTATAAACCCCAACCATGGCCATTGGAGGGGAAAGGTCACAGATGTATATACCCAAGGTTATTACTTAGGCCCAGCTCTCACAATAACCGTACATCTATACACCCCCAAACACGTACGCCAGCTGGACTTAAATGCACAAGTAGATGTTTTCTTGTCCTAAACCAATTCAACTAGACCCAAAAGTAGTGGACCTTTCTATAATTCACATGAGAAACTGTATCATATTCCTCAACATCAACATGTAACCATACACAAATATCCATCAACCATATGGCACATAAAGTGTCTATCATAACATAACCAATCCAAATATGAGCACATAGGTATTAGACTCAAATACGTAATAGCGCAAGTCATATTGTACCTACTCACCGTTAATTAACACGCGTATAATCACAATTATAATTTGATCGCTCCTAATTTAATTTAGGAACTTATTTATGGTACGGGGTAACTTTATTACGCCCTATACAACTCCGTCGAGTCTTTTACTAATCTTGGGTCCTAATTACTAGGTATACTACCGCCACTCTTTCGTCCCAAAATTATTATTACAAGCAACAATCCTAATTATTTCGGTCCATTTAACTAAGTAATATGTATATACAATTACATATTAACAAAATAACAAACATCACAATTAATATTCACAATTTCATATTTGACAATAAAATCATCATTTATAGCATTTATGCACAAAACTATAATTAAAGGGGGAAATAGTAACTTACCCACTACGGAAATAATATCGAAGAAATTATATTTTGATTGGATAGAAATGATCTACTCTACTCCCTAAACATTTTGGTGAAGTCGGATTTTAGAACGTAGGATTAATAGTATAGGGATTAGAGAAAATTTGGGTCGAAACCCTTCATCACCGAACATAACAGAGAGAGGGACGGAGAAATTTTTATGTTTGTCTGCACCGAGTCTTCAAGAAGGTTTTCATTTTATAATATGATAACTTCCATAAAAGCCCTTCTAAAATCAAAGTATTACAACTAAACCCTTTAACTATTAGTTTTGACCAATTGCTCCTTGAAGTTTCAACTTTAACAATTGACCTCCTTATCATTATTTTTATATTTTTAATTAAATCCTAATAAATACTAAATCAACTACTTTAGTTTCTAATAATTCTAATTAGTCATTTTTCAACTAAAATATTTTTACTTAAATATTTTAATTGGTCAAGTAAGTCATTTAAAATGATAAAACTAACACAAAATAAATCATAAAATGATGCAATGCATGAAATTTATATGCAACACACGCCACACACATGTGCTCAACCTATGACCAAAATGGTGTCGGGTTTTAGGGTCGTTACAACACCCTTTCACTTAAGTAGTGCAAAATTACTGTTATGCCCATCATAAATAGGTAATATTACACTTCAGGAATTCTACACATTAATTAATCTTCTACACTTCATATTAATATTATATTTATGATTTCATGCATGGAATAATCACATGTTATGCAATCCATGTTCTAACAATCTCCCACTTGGGTTGCATAACTATGTGTCTTCCTTAAATCATAAGTATAATACAAATGACAATCCTTATGTGAACTTTATTGTCATCTATAACAATCCCGTCCATTAGTCATATAAGTATAAGGACTAAAGGAGTATTTGTTGCTATTGATTCGCAACTAAACTCACAATAATCACATATACATATCCAACTAAATGACATAGATTAAGTGTATATGTGTAGCATGGAAAATGATGAATATATACATATTCTTCCAACTAGTCCTTATTAACCAACTGAGATCAAAATAATAAAACAATTAATAAGAGAACAACATAAACTCCCACTATATTAAATCTTATTAAAAGTTGTTACACCCATATGAGCAATATGCTCGTGAAATACTAAAGGTGATAACACTTTAGTAAACAGATCCGCTAGTAAGGAATTTGTTCCTATAAGTTGTATTTCTATTTGTTCATTTTGTACTCTTTCTCTTACAACAAGAAACTTAATATCTATATGCTTAGACTTGGATGAACTCTTGTTGTTGTTAGAGTACAAGACTGTCACCCGATTGTCACAATATATCTTAAGTGGTCTTTCAACACTATTGACAATTCTCAGTCCCTCAATAAATTTACGCATCCATATAGCTTGATTAGATACCTCGAAGGAAGCAACAAACTCGGCTTCCATGGTAGAGGAAGTTACATCTTCTTGGTACTTCTCCAAGAAATTTCTCCACCGGCTAATGTGAAGACATAACTGTTAGGTTTTGAGGCAACATGCGCAGCGGAAGAAAGAAATATAAAATAAACAAAACCCTAAGCCCCAAGATCCATTCATGATGATTAAATTAATAGCAAGATGAATTTAGAATACTAACCGTTGTAGAGCGTTTACATTTTTTGGATCTTCAAATCTTCAAGTCTTTAAGCTTTAGATTTGATCTCCTCGTTCTTCAAGTTCATCGGATCACGATCACAGAAACACGAACTTGAGATGCTAAATCAATCATCCTCTATGTGTATCCACACGCGAACGAATATCTAGAAACATTCTATATTTGGATTGCTAGACCCATTAGAAAACACTTTTCTAATCTTCAAAGGCTATATGAATTTTGGTGTTCTTGATCTTTGATTCACAATCTTGGATCAAGAATTATGTTTCTCAAACATACTAGGTTGCATTAGTTTATGGCTGATGAAAATATATATTTATAGTCCCTAGTCATTAACCCTTAATGACCTAGAAGACCTAAATCCCGTCACCCAATTAAAATGTCCAAAACCGCCTCCAGGGACTCTGGCACGGTTGTGCTCACAAATCGGCACGGTCGTACCAATTGTGTCAAGCCACACCTGCCGGAGATTAAAACTGGCACGGTCGAGATTGTGAATTGGCACGGTCACGCCATTTGGCACTGTCGTGCGCACAGAACGGCACGGTCATGCCATTTGGGCCGAACCTGCCAGTTTTCAGCTTTTTTCCAATTTTAGCCTTTTTCTTGATTCGTCCTTTTGTGTGTGACCCCATAGGATTATATTAAGTTGGTAATGGGTCCGAACAAGGTCAAACCCATAAATCATGAGTGGAGTCTAGCAAGCCATCATGACTACCCAATTATTATAACTTAACGACGTTAGTTCATCCTTATAGAACATATCACAATCGTTTTGTCACGCGATATCATATTGGACATAAGTCATGGTCCACGTCAACTTATGTTGTCCAATGCGTTCTCGATCCCGAGTAGATTGATATGAGAATGACATTGAACAGTTCAATTCATTTGAGTACGACCGTACACTATCATCAATCTCACTCATCGAGAGGCCAAGCAGATATCTCTCTTGAGAGAGGGACAAATCTCATCTTGACTTATCATTCTTCCCTACATGAATCTGATTATGCCAATCGTAGCCTTTATAACCACCCGGTTAGGGGTAGCGTTTGAGTACGTCAAACATAATGTTCATCATGTGGAAGACTATGATAATCTCATGTCTAAGGATAAATGATATAACTATTATGAGATTTAATTATGACATCTGACCATGACATAAATCTCATAGGTGGGTCAAGTCCATTATTTTTTTTCTCCAACAAGTACCCATAAGTTTAATTTGTATCACATACACATGATCATCATATGATTATCGATTAAACTTATACTAGTCCTTCATAAGTACTAGAGACGGGGATTATTATAATAAACATGTAAAATATATAATAGTCCAGGGTTGTTATCTCCATAACAAATGAGAATATGATGCAACGTAAGGCCTTTCTCAAGGGCCTAAGGCATAATCTCCAACAATCTCCCACTTGCACTAGGCCCAATAAATGCGTATCCAATACCATTGGGCTTATCTTATGACCATCATAACATCATGTGGAGGATCATATGTAGGAAGATTGTCCTTGTTATCATCATAAGGTATTTTGCATATTTTAACATCTCCCATGTCAACGATTTTTCGTAGAGATGGAAATGTATGAGTGTGCGTTTGGATCATAGATGAGCCTTTAGCACCTTACCTTGTGCAATAACCATTATTTCACAACAAAGGTCCATAGGATTAGTATCACTAGAAACTATTTCTAGTTTTACCAATAACACTGATATTCAAACAATTCCCTTAGTTACAAATCTTGTAACTAAACACTCAATTTTATTCGTAGAATAATTTGTAGTGTATTTTCTTGGAACTATTCCAACTAAAAGCGCTCACTTTAAACATATGTTTATACTGAGATTTAAATTACCCTTGTCGATGTGGAAGCATGCATCTATGTAACCATTTACTAGATCATCTCCCATGTCAACAACCATCAAGAATGCATCCTTAGTTCTTCTCAAGTACATAAGGATATTCTTGATCACTATCTAGTGACTTTCACTAGGATATGATTAGTTTGTTCTCATCATACTCCAAGTATACGAGTTATCCCGTCCAAGTACATAATATGACATACATGATGGATCCAATTACCGAAGCATATGGAATCCTAATCATGTATTCTTGCTCATTAGTCTTCCACTAAGACTAAGTCTTTCCAAGAATATTGTCATTAGATAACCTTGCAAGTTCTTCTCCAAGAGTCTTGCATACTGAACAAATCAGTACTTTGTCTTTATAAGTACTTTGACACAAATCAATCAACTTCCTAGATTTATATCAATAGATATTAATTTCAAGGATGTAAGCGGCTTCTTCCTAAGTCTTTCATTAAGAAACTATTTCAAAACGAATTATATGTCAACCACATATACAAGACTAGGAATTAGACTATGCTCCCACTAATTTCTTAACAAACACAAGTTTCATCTTTGATGAATTTCAAACGATTTGAACACTTTATCAAAATGATAGTTTCAACTTCAAAAAGCTTGCTTCAATCCATCCCATGGATTTCCACAACTAACATACTTTATTAGAATTTTCTAGACTATTAAAACCTTTAGGTTATATCCAATACATCCTTAAGTGAGTTCCCGTTAAAGAACGCTATTTTGATATCCATTTGTCAAATTTCATATTCCAAATATGAAGATATGACAATGAGAATTCTAATAGCTTAAATCATGACCACGAGTGAATTTTTTTTATCATATTCGAAATATGAGTCAACCTTTTCACATTTAGTCTTGCTTAATTAGTATGTTCCTTTGCTACCCATGTAAGTTTTCTCCAAGAAAACTCAATTCCATCCTTTGGTTTTTACACCTTAGTTTAGAATAATCAAGTTCCAAACTTGATTATACTATATGGATTGCCTTTTAGATTTTATGACTCCAAGCCATTAATCTAAATATGGAGCGGACTTCGCATTTTGATAGGTGGTAAATATGTCATTCTAAATGAACTTTACTTCAATACTTTCTATCACGAGAAATCCAATATTTCTTGTTATAGATCATATCCTATCATATATGCAAGTAACTTGTGTAACCTTGAACGGTTTTTCACAACTCCTTGTGAAAGTTTGTTCAACTTCCATCTTATGTTCAATGTAATTTTCTAGGTCTCGAACCATTCGAGATATATTTTACTCCCACTGGTTCTTTTAGAGATAAACAAATTTTCTAGAAAAGTACCATCATAAGCAACAAACGATTTGTTTCTTTTGAGTAAAATAATATCCTCAAGTTTCCTTAAGATATCCCATGAAAATACATTTATTAGATTTAAGTGTGAGGTTGTTCCAAACAAGTATTTTCGCAAAAGTCTCACTTTCTTAAATCTTCATAAAAGACAAACCGAGTTTTCTTTCATTCCATATCACATATGATGCTTTTGAACCTATTTTGATGGAACTCAAATTAGTGTAATTATAGCGGTTTCCAATGTATAACCCCAAAATAAATAGTGGAAAATCAATTTGACTTTTATCATCTAATGAACCATGTCCAATAAGGTTCAATTCCTCCATTTAGACACATCAATCAAAATTGTGTTCTTGGTGGAGTTAATTGTGAAACAATTTCACAATCTCAAGATGACTGTTAAATACTTTGTTCAATTATTCATCATCATGATCGAATCGGAATCTTTGAATAGTCTTGCCAAGTAGTACCAAAATCCTCTTTTAGCATTGCCACTTAATAAACCATATACATCAATATGTATTATGTTTAATAAGTCACTAGCACTTTTACTACTCCTAGTAAAAGATGTCTTGGTCCAAGTAAATAAGATTTGCATATATCATATGATTCAAAATCGTATGACTTTAAAACTCTGTCCCATGGAATTTTAGATATGCGTCTCTCATTTATTTGATCAAAACAATAATGTCTTGAGAATTTAATTATTTATGTTATAGCCTTATATATTATCTTGTTCTTGATTTAACAATACGATAAAGCAAATCATAATAAATAAAGTACTTTCTTATTCTCAATAAAAATAAATATCCTTCATTATCTTATAACAAAATAATACTTTCTACTTAATAAATAAAGTCACTTCATAAGTGTTCTACGAACAATGTTGCAACTCTTGCATCATTACCATTCGTAGATTAACTTTACTTTTAAGTAGTCTTTCAATTTACTAATTCTTGCATATTTTACAAATGTGGGATCAAATTCGGTATCCAATACCCAATAATTAAAAATTGATGAATTTGACGTAGACAAGGATGAACAAGAAGAGAAACTTCATGTTTATAAAATAAACAATTCTTAAACTTCTATTCTTGATGAATAAAAGGATTACAAGACTCCTCTATTTATACTAGATCTACTACCTAGAAATAAGGAAACCTATTTTATCTAGGAAACAATATAATTTAAACTAGGAAAGGGATATGCTTAATCAAAATATGATCAACCGAATATTTTGGAGATATGGGGAGATCATCATATCCTCCTACGAGATATTGGTGATCTCCTACACTCCCCCTCAAGTTGGCGTCTGAAGGATATAAACGCCCAACTTGAAACTTAAAAAAAAAAAAACTCAATCAATCCAACCAGAGACCTCAGTTCGCCTGCGCCTTATCTACAAGGTGTCTCATAATCTGTGTCGCCCCTTCACGTCTTCTTACGTCCTTCAGTTAACAATTTCCCACAGATTGGAACATCTTTCCACAGCATGTACACTTGGGATTCTCTGTCTGCAGAACTGATTGGACACTTGACTAAACAACCGACTGCACAATTGTCTCAACAAATGGTCGCACAACCGGTTGACAGCTGCATACCGGCTGTACTGATTTGTTTCGTTCCATGCTTCGCTCGGGTTATAGCATGCTTCAGCTTATCTGCCATGTGCGTACTCTCACTCCCAACACGTTTGCAAGTCTCCCTAAATCTCTCTCGCCGTCTTTGCAATCTTGACAATATTTCTTTCTTCATGAAACCCTTCACCATCGAATTTTGCATCGTCTCCAAACCGATAGATCTAAAACTTCGGCTTTGGTATCGTTGCTGCCGTCATGGATTTGGGAAGAAGGAGTAAAAGACGAAAAAAATAACAAAAAGACCTAACAAAAAAAATCGGAAACAAAGACAAAAAAAAAAACATATGTGGAAGAGATTTTGGATCATTAACACAGATCTGATGCCATGATGAATTTGGTGTAGACAAGGATGAACAAGAAGAGAAACTTCATGTTTATAAAATAAATAATTCTTAAACTTCTATTCTTGATGAATAAAAGGATTACAAGACTCCTCTATTTATACTAGATCTACTACCTAGAAATAAGGAAACCTATTTTATCTAGGAAACAATATAATTTAAACTAGGAAAGGTATATGCTTAATCAAAATATGATCAACCGATGAGTGGCTCATCTCCCACAAGATCTCAAACGTCATTGTCTTTCATGGATTAACTCTTCATTTATGGCATTGATTCATTTATGATAATTAGGACTATTAATTGCTTCATGGAAGATGAGTGGCTCATCTCCCACTAAGCCTAAGTGTTACTCATTCTCGGAAAGATATACTTCATAATCGTCCGGAATTGCATTCCATCTTACTCTATCGGATCTCCTTAAGGGAATTGGTTCTTATTAATTTTGAGGCATTGTCAACATTTTCATGTTGTTTAATATTTATAGAGGATTCATTCTTTTGAATTATATGTTCTTGTTGAATTTCAGGTAGAAATACTTTATTTCCGATGGGAACTATGGGGAGAAGTATAGAAATGGATTCCTCTTGTTGGTCCCAGAGGGAAATAAGGGTATAGAACCGCTAGAGGGGGGTGAATAACGGTTATAATTTTTTTCAAAAATACTCTTAAAAATCAACCGAGTACTTATCAGTTTGGCCAACTGCGGTTTAAGGCACAAGGACCGAACTGATAAAATGCACAGTGGAGTTTGCGGTTTGGTCAAAGTGGATAGATAAATAATTGGGCGGTTTGACTGGGTTGAAAAACACAATGATGCACAAGATAATCTGAACTTAAAGATCAAAGGAAAACACAATTCATTTTTCAAGTCATTTCATAGATGAACTAAGTGAGAAACCACAGACATGAAAATAAAGAACAAAGCAGAAAATAAAGATCAAACACACAAATTTGAAGAGGTTCGTTCTTGAATGAACTACGTCCTTTACCTAGATGGTTAGTCTAGGATTTTCTAATAGCTACTAGACTTGTATTAATTTAGAGGAGCTTTTACAAGATTACAATGATGAATCTAAACTCTAAATAAATAATCTAACCTAATAAAGCTATTATAACAACCGGTGTATTCGAAGTGTATAATTGTATAATCTATATGATCAAACAAATCGGGTGTGTGTGTGTGGAAATGAATCAAATGCTCTAATGATCTAAATGATGTTGAGCAAATGAAAACTTTCGGTGTACAAGGCTGAGTACGAATGGGTGAATGACTGAAGCTTTGATGAAGAATTCTGGGTTTGCTAAGGAGATCTTTGAAGGTTTGAATATCTGCGTAAAATATTCAAAGAAAACTTTGAACACTTGGGAATTTTATCTCTTGAAGCTCAGCAACCTTCATTGTTGAAAAATGAAGGCTATTTATAGGCAGTGCACCCTTGTGACCATTGGACAAAGATTTGAATCAAATCTTGATGGTACATCTGTTGTTGAAATCCTATTGGTTGAGCTGTCATTTTCGTCCTTGTTTCTGTCTTGTAGTCCTCGGTAGTTGTAGCACCACTACCTGACATTGTCCTTTGTTGCAGAGAAATGACTAACGGTAAATATTTGAATTTACTGGACAAAACCAATATTCCTTGCAGAAACTCCAAGTTAACTCGAAGTTATTTGTCAAGTCATAAATCATTCCTATATGGTTGTAAAGGGAATGTTTATCTCAAGGAATAAATGACATACTTGAATTCTTTATTCAATGATCTGTGGTTCCACCAAGGTAGCATGAGTGGTTCTATGAATGAACTTGAAGTGTGGTTTCATCAAAACTGCAGCACGCGGTTTTGTGAAGACTTGTGGCTCCATGCTGGCAGTTCGAGTAGCAACGAGTGCGGTTTGAAGAACCAAACCGCTGAGGTCAAACAAATCATAAATCAGCCTATGACAAATAAAAATCTATAAATGGACTTATCTAAAAATTGAAGTATAAGTTCATTACATGATATCTAAAGTCCATAAAAAGACACGTGGCATGGATCAATCAAATCAAGAGGGTATACTAACAAAGAATCCTATCAATCTCCCCCTATTTGATTGATGCCATTACCACATTATGATAAAGCAAACATTGTACTTGGTAATAACATGTCCAAATGAAATTATTTTGAAACTGCATGCCCCAACTCAATGCTCACACTATTCTTAATCATAGATTTCTAATCTATCAAAAAGAAAGGAAATAAAGGACAGATAGAAAAGAAATTCATTCAGCTACATATATAAAGATATGATTTTAAATATTAGATATGCAAGTTTAAACTGAATGTTTACAACAAATGCACATAAAAGATTTTTCATGATGAAAGTGCATGAGTTTTGAAAAATGCAAGCATTGTTTCACAAACAAGCAGTTTGAATAAACAAGGTTTTGAAACTGTAATTGTTGGTAGTGGTGCCCTAGGCACGTTCAATAAACGTTGTAATTGTTATCATTTATTTCATATCAATAAAGAGATGTTTTGATTATTATTGTTGTTCATGTTTACTTATAATAATCCCCTTCCCTAGTACTTGTTAAGCACTAGTATAAAGGCTAAATGATCATGGGATGATCATGTTAGATTTATGGATACTTGTTTGGAACAAGGTACTGGACATGACCCGCTGTATGAGATTTATGTCATGGTCTATGTCGTACATATATCTCATATTAGTTATGTCATTCGAATCCTTAGACATGAAGTTATTATAGTCTTCCACTTGATAAACATTGTGTTTGACGTATTCAAACGCTACCTTAACACGGTAGTTATAAAGGGTATGATTGGCATAATCGGATTCCCGTTGGGAAGAATAATAAGCTAAATGGATTTGTCCCTCCACGGAGAGATGTCTGCCCTTTGGCCCCTCGAAGGAATGATGTTGATGAAATGTTCGGCCGGACTCAAATGGATTGATTGGATCAATAGCATTTGAATTATCAACATATTCGGAATCGAGAAAGTATTAAACAAGACAAGTTGACTGTTTGACCATGACTTGTGTTCAAAGACATCGTGGACGAAAGGATTGTGACATATTCTAAAGGAATGCGAACTTGTATCTAGTTATACTATTTGGGTAGGTATGACGGTTTGCTAGAACCTAATCATATCTTATGGTTTCATGTTTGAGCCCATTGCCAACTTAGTATAATCCTAGAGGTCACACACAATAGAACGAATCTTAAATAAGAGGACTATATTGGAATTTAGGGTCGAAGGACCTCAAAGGAATTTCTGGAAAAATTTTGGGTTTCCTGGTCAACCAAGCGGGCGCTTGGGTTGGACCAGGCGGGCGCTTGAATGAATTCTGGAAAAGACTGGGCCTTCTGGTCAAATAAGCGGGCGCCTGGGTTGGACCAGGCGGGCGCTCGGTCTGGCGTCAGAAAAATTCCTAATTCGATTAGGAAAGGTTTTTGGCACAAGTTACCTATTTGGAATAGGTCTTAATTGTGTATAAAAAACCTCAATTCGGCCAGACCATACTAACGAGTGTTTTGTGAGTCTCAAAGAGTTTGAGAGAGATTTTATTTTGTCCTAAGACATCCTTGATTGAGGAACAAAATAATTCACAAATAAATTCCATATAGTGTGTTTCATAATTATTGGTCTAGCAACCAAGATCAAGGAGCCTCTTGATATTCGTTCGAAGTGTGGACACCGCTAGAGGGTGAATTTTATCATCTACAAAGTTCGTGATTTTGTCCGTGATAAAGCCTCAAGTTTCTCCACCAAGACCAAAGAAAACTTTGATAGTCATCAAGGGTTAGTTTTTCCTTTATTCATTATGTTGTATTTGATTTAATCATATGAACGGATCCATGGCTTTGGGTTTCTTAAAATTTTAATTGCTATATTCCGCTGCGCATGTTACTACGAAACCCAACAGTGGTATCAGAGCCCCGTTCATGTTGATTAATTCAATACTTGGATCATGTTATGTGTATATAAATAGTTTATGTGCCTAGCATGATATGAATATTGGATTATATGATGTTTATGTGTTATGTGATTTTATGTGGTTTATTGTTTCAACTTTAATCGCACGATTCAATCGCAATAAAATTATGGTGGATTCTAAATTATTTTGATTATTAATTTTTGATTGGATCAAAGTTTTAATAATCGGGGAAAATAATTTTGAGACAAAATTTTCGAACTTCAAAATTTTGTACCATTCTGACCATTCAGGCGCCCGCTCGCTGGGGACCAGGCGGCCGCTTGCTTCAGGCGCGCGCTTGGTCAGGACCAGGCGGGCGCTCGCTCGTCAGAATCTGTTCTGATTTTGGTTAAAATCTGAATATGGAATTTTCGATAACAAAAACCAGTAACAGAACCAGTCCAGACTTGCTGATCTGGAATGGGTTTTGGATAGTTGGTTTGTGTGTGGATTTTGGGGTTTGATTTTCCTTTTTGTTTTAGTCTTGTGATTCCTAGATTGGTTCAAGTTTTGGATAGCTAATCTGCGTTCATCGAGATTATGTTTCCCAAAATTGATCGCAATCAAAGTTTCAAAGATAAAACGAAGTTAGAATTATGAAGACTTCATAATTGCTAAAATTGAGAAACAAAGTTCTTGATTCAAAGATTGGAGATCCATGTGGAATTGTGGATGCAATTGGCCTACGTTCATCGAGACCATCTATTGCTTAGTTTCGGCCACATGGACTACTTTCTTGTTTTCTTGAATTAGTGCGGGATTGTGGTTGCCTAATGGCTTAGTTCGACCGCACTTCTTGTTGTCTTGATTTGGAGATAATAACCAAAGTTGAAATAGTCTCATCCTCATTATTATAGAGAAACTAATGACACATAAATATCATGCTTAAATTAATGGGATTAATTTAGTGGCTAAACTTGATGTGTAACATGTTTATATTATGTGCTCATAAATGTGTTACATGCTATATGTGATGAACCTTCAAAGAAAGTTTTAAGTCCGTATTGCCATGCCATGATTAAAACACTTGTTTATACATGGGCGGTCTTGATGTGGGTTCGCCTCCGCGAGGTGCATTAAGTTCATTCATGTATGAGCAAGATGAGGTTCATTAGTTTAATGTGGGCTTGCCTCCGCAAGATACATTAAATTGAATGGTTCCTATGCATTTAAAATGGTTGAACTTAATTAGGCGTCAAAACGGTTTTGGGCCTAGGCAAAAGATGAGATTAAACATGCTTTGAAAATTGGATTTCTCAAAGAATCTCATAAAAGGACCTAAGAATCATATGGGATATGATTGACATGATCGTCTACCTAATTAATTTAGTTTTGAGCGGTCCGCCTCCGTGGACTCAAAAGTTAAATTAAAGTTGGGGAAATGACAATTTAGGGTCCAAAGTTTGGGGGGGGTGTGCCAATAGGGGTCTGATGTATCAATTTTGTCAATTTAGGGTCCAAAGTTGCAAAAGTTGTGCAGGTTAGGGTTTTTTAACGATTCTATTAACGGAATTAGTTAAGTCACAAGTGTTTTGACATGGACTTAACTGGAGTTTGTTTTTATTATTTGCATGAGCATATTGTCATTTCAGATGTAGAAAATTAATAAAAGAAATGAAATATTAAATTTTACTTTCTTATATTAAATTAACTAATAATTAAGACGTCATTTACCGAAAATATTTTTCAAGAAATACAATAAAAATATTTCTTTCATTAGAACCACTATAAAATAAAAAGTATAATTTTTAAAAAAGAAAAAGTGTAAAAAAACTATATTCCAAAAAAAAAACAACTTTATTTTTTTAGAAAGAAGAAAGTGGGGATTTGGACAATTTTTTTTTTTTTCTGTGGTGGTGGTTAGTATTATTTCATTATTAATATTAGTATTCCAATTATTTTATTTATAAAATTATTTTTTATTTTTATTATTAATTTTCCTTGTTTATAACTTCATTATGTGCGGTTTAAAAAAAACCACTTTAATTTTTTATTTGCTTATTATTTTATTGATTATTATTTTTGAATTAATTAAAATTATTCTAAAATTTTATAATAAAGTGAAAGAAAATTTAGGGTCCATTGTATAAGGGGTGTGTAAAATGACAGCCCAGGCGAACATCCAAAACTAACTCCAGTTAAGTTTTTCTGTTACTTAACTGGATTTTCTTTGCAACTTAGTCCAAAAACCCTTAATTGACTAACGTTATTAACTTTGGACCCTAAATTGACAAAATTGATACATCAGACCCCTATTGGCACACACCTCCCAAACTTTGGACCCTAAATTGTCATTTCCCCATTAAAGTTGGATCTTAGCCCAATTAAATTATATTATACATCGGATGTATATGAAGGTTATATAATTTAGTGGGAGTATTTTGTTTTAAAATACATTAATTATTTCTTTAATGAAAAACCGGTACTTATTAAATTTTGGAAATTTTGCATATTTGTAGATAATGACTACTAACACTCAATCAATTTCGTTGCGATCGATCCTTGAGAAGGATAAGCTCCAAGAGAATGGTACTAACTTTATGGATTGGATCCGTAGCCTAAGAATTGTTCTAAGGCAAGAAGATAAGTTGTACATTCTCGACGGGCCTCTTCCTGCTGAACCAGGACCTACTGCCCCTAGGGCAGAAAGAGACAATTACAAGAAACATCGAAATGATTCTAGAGATGTAAGTTGTCTCATGCTTGCTACTATGTGCTCAAAACTCCAACAAAGTTTGGAACACTTGGAAGCCTATGAGATAGGCGTGGAGTTAAGAGCCATGTTTTAAGAGCAAGCTAGGCAAGAGAGGTACAAGACCATTGTTGCATTCACTACTTGTAAAATGAATGAAGGGCAACAAGTGAGTCCTCACATGCTGAAAATAAAAGGTTATGTAGAGCACCTTGAGAAACTTGGCTATCCAATCCCATTGGAGCTAGCCACGGATCTCATTCTTAATTCATTGCCTAAAAGTTATAATCAGTTTGTGATGAATTATAAAATGCATGGAATGGATAAGAATCTCTCCGAGTTGCATGGGATGCTTAAAACTGCGGAGATGAAGATTACGGAGAAAGGTTCTCCCGTGCTCTTAGTTCATGATGGGAAGAATGCTAGTGCCAAAGGAAAGGGTAAGAAAGTTTTCAAACCCAAAATAAGCAAGGCAAGTGTTGCCAAGGCTTCTGAGGCAAAACCCGATTCACAAAAGGATGCAATCTGTTTCCATTGTCAAGAAATTGGTCATTGGAAACGTAATTGCAAGGCTTTCTTGGAAGAGCAAAAGAAGAAGAAGGGCAGCAAGGTTGCGTCGACTTCAGGTATCTATATGATAGATATTCTCCTTTCTACCACTGATTCCTGGGTATTGGATACCGGATGTGGTTCTCACATTTGTTTAAATGTGCAGGGTCTAAAGAATAGGAGACTGCTTAAAGATGGTGAAGTAGACCTACGCGTGGGGAATGGAGCAAGAGTTGTTGCATTAGCCGTAGGGACTTATGAAGTCACTTTACCTTCCGGATTAATTCTTGTTTTGAACAATTGTTATTATGTTCCGGATTTAAGTAGAAATATTATTTCAATTTCTTGTTTGGATAATGAAGGTTTTAAGTTTCTTATTGAGAATAAGAAATTTTCTATTTATTTAAATGATATCCTTTATGGTATTTCTAATTCATTTAATGGCCTTTATATCTTGGATGTCAAGAATGAAAATAATGACAATGTCTATCATGTAAACAAGAAATCTAAACCTAATGATGTAAATCATACTTATTTGTGGCATTGCCGTCTCGGTCATATTAATGAGAAGCGTATCTCAAAACTCCATGGGGACGGACTTTTAGGTTCATGTGACCTCGAGTCATATGATACTTGCGAGTCGTGTCTTCTTGGAAAAATGACTAAGACACCTTTTACCAAGTTGGGTGAAAGGGCAAGCGACTTATTGGGGTTGATACATTCCGATGTATGCGGACCATTAAGTAGCAATGCTAGGGGAGGATTTCAATACTTCATAACCTTCACGGATGATTATAGTAGATTTGGGTATCTTTACCTAATGAAACATAAGAGTGAAGCATTTGAGATATTTAGAATATTTCAAAATGAAGTAGAAAAACAACTTGGCAAAAGTATTAAAGCACTTCGATTAGATCGAGGTGGAGAATACTTGAGTCAAGAATTTGATGATCATCTAAAGAATTATGGAATAGTTTCACAATTGACTCCACCCGGAACGCCACAATGGAATGGTGTGTCCGAGAGGAGAAATCGGACTTTGTTAGACATGGTTCGATCAATGATGAGTCAAGTTGATCTTCCAATATCCTTTTGGGGTTACGCTCTAGAAACCGCTGCTTTCACGCTAAATCGTGTTCCAACTAAATCGGTTCAAAAGACTCCATATGAGATGTGGAACGGAAAGAAAACTTGTTTATCTTTCATGAAGATTTGGGGTTGTGAAGCTTTTGTCAAAAGAATTGTCTCAGACAAACTTGCACACAAATCTGATAAATGTATTTTCGTGGGATATCCTAAGGAAACTAGAGGATATTACTTTTACAACCGTGAGGACAACAAAGTGTTTGTTGCCCGAACTGGTGTCTTTCTAGAGAAAGAGTTTCTCTCCAAAGAAATCAGTGGGAGTAAAATAAATCTAGAATAAATTCGAGACCCAGAAAATAACATTGAACCAATAGTGGAACAAGAACAAGAACCACAAGGAGTTGTGGAACCTGTTCAAAATACACAAGCAACTCGCAGATCTAGTAGGTTATGATCCGAGCCCGAGAGATATGGATTTCTCGTAACGGATAGTAATGAGGTATAAATCATTGAGAATGATGAACCGTCAACCTACCAAGAGGCGATGTCTTCTCCTGATTCGGACAAGTGGCTTGGAGCCATGGAATCCGAATTGCAATCCATGCAAGACAATCAAGTTTGGAATTTGATTGATGCGCCCGAAGGTGTAAAAACCATAGGATGCAAATGGGTCTTCAAGAAGAAGATCGACATGGATGGGAAGGTGCATACTTACAAAGCTAGGCTTGTAGCGAAGGGTTATAGGCAAGTTCATGGTATTGACTATGATGAGACCTTTTCACCCGTAGCAATGATCAAGTCTATAAGAATTTTGCTTGCCATTGCCGCATATCATGACTATGAAATATGGCAGATGGACGTCAAAACCGCTTTCCTGAATGGAAAACTCCAAGAGGATGTGTATATGACACAACCAGAAGGTTTTGAACAAGATTCTAAAGTATGCAAATTGCAGAGATCCATCTATGGATTGAAGCAAGCTTCTAGGAGTTGGAATCTCCGTTTTGATGAATCGGTCAAAGAGTTTGGTTTCATCAAGAACGAAGATGAGCCTTGTGTATACAAGAAGATTAGTGGGAGCATAGTGCTATTCCTTATTTTATATGTGGATGATATATTGCTCATTGGAAACGACATTCCTACACTTCAGTCTGTGAAGACTTGGTTAGGAAAGTGTTTTGCAATGAAAGATATGGGTGAAGCCGCATATATACTTGGCATTAAGATCTATAGAGATAGATCAAGGAGGCTACTTGGTTTAAGCCAAAGTACATACATTGACAAGGTCATTAGAAGATTCCGTATGGAAAATTCTAAGAGAGGCACCTTACCAGTGTTACATGGAGTTTCTCTAAGCAAGACTCAATGTCCTAAGACAAACGATGAGCGTGAGAAAATGAATGATGTTCCATATGCTTCGGCAATTGGGTCCATCATGTATGCCATGATTTGTACTAGGCCGGATGTATCTTATGCTTTGAGCATGACAAGTAGATACCAATCCGACCCTTGCGAAAATCACTGGATAGCTGTAAAAGCGATTCTTAAGTACTTGAGAAGAACTAAAGACTCGTTTTTGGTCTATGGAGGAATGGAAGATGATCTCGTTGTAAATGCTTACACGGATGCAAGCTTCCAAACCGACAAAGATGATAGCCGATCACAATCGGGTTTTATGTTTATGTTAAATGGTGGAGCTGTAAGATGGAAGAGTTCCAAGCAAAGTACAACCGCTGATTCTACAACAGAAGCTGAGTATATTGCTGCATCGGATGCTGCAAAGGAAGCTGTTTGGATTAAGAAGTTCATAACTGAACTTGAAGTGGTTCCTAGTATTGCTAATCCAATAGACCTTTATTTCGATAATAATGGTGCTATTGCTCAAGCAAAGGAACCAATAGCACATCAGAAATCCAAACACATACTTAGGCGTTTTCATATCATTCGAGAGATCGTTGATAGGGGAGACGTAAACATATGCAGAGTACCTACTGATGACAATGTTGCGGACCCGCTAACAAAGGGACATCCACAAGCTAAACATGATGGTCATGTTAGGTCCATGGGTATTAGATACATGGGAGATTGGGCCTAGGGCAAGTGGGAGATTGTTGGTAGTGGTGCCCTAGGCACGTTCAATAAACGTTGTAATTGTTATCATTTATTTCATATCAATAAAGAGATGTTTTGATTATTATTGTTGTTCATGTTTACTTATAATAATCCCCGTCCCTAGTACTTGTTAAGCACTAGTATAAAGGCTAAATGATCATGGGATGATCATGTTAGATTTATGGGTACTTGTTTGGAACAAGGTACTGGACATGACCCGCTGTATGAGATTTATGTCATGGTCTATGTCGTACATATATCTCATATTAGTTATGTCATTCAAATCCTTAGACATGAAGTTATTATAGTCTTCCACTTGATGAACATTGTGTTTGACGTATTCAAACGCTACCTTAACACGATAGTTATAAAGGGTATGATTGGCATAATCGGATTCCCGTTGGGAAGAATAATAAGCTAAATGGATTTGTCCCTCCACGGAGAGATGTCAAGCTTGGGCCCCTCGAAGGAATGATGTTGATGAAATGTTCGGCCGGACTCAAATGGATTGATTGGATCAATAGCATTTGAATTATCAACATATTCGGAATCGAGAAAGTATTGAACAAGACAAGTTGACTGTTTGACCATGACTTGTGTTCAAAGACATCGTGGACGAAAGGATTGTGACATATTCTAAAGGAATGCGAACTTGTATCTAGTTATACTATTTGGGTAGGTATGACGGTTTGCTAGAACCTAATCATATCTTATGGTTTCATGTTTGAGCCCATTGCCAACTTAGTATAATCCTAGAGGGTCACACACAATAGAACGAATCTTAAATAAGAGGACTATATTGGAATTTAGGGTCGAAGGACCTCAAAGGAATTTATGGAAAAATTATGGGCTTCCTGGTCAACCAAGAGGGCGCTTGGGTTGGACCAGGCGGGCGCTTGAATGAATTCTGGAAAAGACTGGGCCTTCTGGTCAAATAAGCGGGCGCCTGGGTTGGACCAGGCGGGCGCTCGGTCTGGCGGCAGAAAAATTCCTAATTCGATTAGGAAAGGTTTTTGGCACAAGTTACCTATTTGGAATAGGTCTTAATTGTGTATAAAAAACCCCAATTCGGCCAGACCATACTAACGAGTGTTTTGTGAGTCTCAAAGAGTTTGAGAGAGATTTTATTTTGTTCTAAGACATCCTTGATTGAGGAACAAAATAATTCACAAATAAATTCCATATAGTTCTTCATTAAATTGTGAAAGTGTGTTTCATAATTATTGGTCTAGCAACCAAGATCAAGGAGCCTCTTGATATTCGTTCGAAGTGTGGACACCGCTAGAGGGTGAATTTTATCATCTACAAAGTTCGTGATTTTGTCCATGATAAAGCCTCAAGTTTCTCCACCAAGACCAAAGAAAACTTTGATAGTCATCAAGGGTTAGTTTTTCCTTTATTCATTATGTTGTATTTGATTTAATCATATGAACGGATCCATGGCTTTGGGTTTCTTAAAATTTTAATTGCTATATTCCGCTGCGCATGTTACTACGAAACCCAACAGTAATGCCATGCATTCATTCTCATTATAATTCATTCATAAGGATTGGAAATTACAGGTACAAGAATTATAAGAGATAACAAAAAGTGAAACAAGCCACAAAAAAACTAAGTAAATTAAACTATGCGGCTTGATCATCTGCGGCAGGATCCTTCTCAGTTGCAGCATCATCTGCAATTTGATCCTGTGTGGTTTCAGCATCTTCAGTTGCATCACTTCTGCCTCCAGTTGTATAAGTAGAAGAGAACTCAAAATATGCGGCATGAAGCCGAATAAGCGCCAGTTTCTTCAAAGTCTTCTCAATGCTTGCAACCTTCTTGTTGATGAGAGCCGAATTGTCAATGATTTGACTTGACAGAATGTCAAAATTTTCTTCTAAGGAAATCATCCTAGCATCAATGGCTTGCAGCTTTAAGTAATACAATTCATTGTTGGTCTTCACAAGATCTTGAAGATCCAGTTGATTTGCCAGGATTCCATTCAGTTTTTCATCCAGCTGCTGCTGTCTTGAAGAATCTTCAAACTTCTCATATATTCTCTCCCCCTTAATGGCATCAAGATCAGATTGAATGGTGTGAAAGTGAGAGTCAAACCGAGAAGTGGAAGCCATCTGATGCAACTGAATGTTTCTAACCGCATCCACTAAATCTGCATTTGTTGCATTGAAGGGCAGAAGTGGATATGTTGGAATAGGAGGGAAGGGCTCATCAGATAGTGTATAAGTAGGATAAGAATCATCACCATCATCATCATCAGAGGACAATGAGATGGCATCTTCGGTTGAAGGGGAGTAGAAGAAGATGAAGGCATAGGAGCCTTGGCCTTAAGCCTAAAATGGGCATCATCCAGATTATTACCCATGGAAATATTTAAGGCTAACTCAAATTCTAGAGGGTCAAACTGAAGATTTTGAGAGAAAGGGACAATGGTTGGTAGGCTAAATCGCACGCCTACAAATTAAACATGGACTAGGTTCTAAAAATGTAGCAATGATAAATTCAGAGTCGATCCACGAAGAACGGTTATTTATTTACGTAATTGTCACTTGACAAGATTGGGGGAAAATAATTTAATAAATCCTAAAAAAAAAAAAAAAAAAAAAAACTAACTTATGAGCAAAACAATAGTTAAGAAATACTTCAGATTTGAGTCCGTCCCCACCTAATTATTCAATTATCATAGATACATCTTTTCACTTTCACCCTATTCACTTGATCACGAAATTTATTTCAATCTCTATTTCTTCTTTCGGGGTAGTTACTAGCAGTGGCACACTCACAAGGAACCCTAATTAATAATTAAACCTAACTGGCACAGTTTAGATTCAAAAATTAATTGCTTGATTGAATTAAGAAATTAAGATCAAGAATGCTTTCTCTGACTATTTCACGCAGATAATCATCTAATTTTACCCCACTTCACAATTCACCATGGCACATGCATAAACTATGAAGATGCTACTTATGAATCTCTACACTGGCACAGTAAATAGAAAATTCTAGCAGAGATCGATTGACAAGAATAAATAAAGGGTTAATTACAATTTAGGGCCTGAACTCTATAGGGTGTTCCCCAAGCGGGGCCTGCGGTTTATTTTTTGGTGAATCGGGGCTTGATATGTAATTTTTACGCCAATTTGGGGCTTTTTGACGGATTTCGTCAGAAATCTTGTTAAATCCTCATGTGTCGTGCACGTGATCAACATATCAGTTATTTCGAAGTTGACTTCATGTTTTAGGAGGTCAAATATACAAGTGTAGAAATAAGGGGAGGAGTGAAGTAAATACTCTTTCTTCTTCAAATAAAATCCCCTACCCTAACCCCTATTTCCAAATTAAACCCATGTCTCTCACTCATGTCTCCGACACTCAACCTTCCACTCCTCCGCCGTCCTCCATCTGAACCCATCTTCTCCGGCTCCGTCATCCCATCATAAGCCTCTCTCTTTCCAGTAATTACATCTTCTTATACCTGTGTATTCATCTCCCTCTCCATCAACACCCCCTTCTCCAGATTTGTTGAAGCCGCACACCCCCTCCTCCCCTTTCACTCACCTCCATAACAAATATGGCCTTCACTTGACACAATTGAGCTTGTCCTTTGCCCAATTTCAGAGCAGATAGTTGTTTACACCAGGTCACTCGACGACCGATCGGACGTCGTCGCCTCGCTCGTTTCCCTTCCTGTGACAACACCGGTATCGGAAATGATCATCGAAAAAGACAGAGCTGGGTCGCTGCTGAAATTGGTCAAAGAGGGGAAATTGGAAGGTCAAGAAAACGTAGCGAGGCAACCAGATTATTGGGTCGGGATTCAATCGGTTGTCGCTTGGGAAATGTCTGAATTAGCTACTCTACAATCATCTAAGAGTTGAAGGGAAAAGCATAACCTGATCCTAAATGGGAGTAAGAATTGTTCTATTGTTGATAAATTGAATTTTGGTGCTTTTGATTTTTGCAAAAGATTTATGGCCATCGGTGGCGGTGGGGTGATGGGGTGGTGGTTGTTAGACCTTGGTTGGGCCGGAAAATAAAGGGATGAATTCGGTCGATTTTTTATTTTTTTTTTGTTAAGATAATATTTAGTGTGTAAGTGGAAAAATTCTTTTTGACATCATTATAAAATAATCAAATTTCAACAATTAGATATACTCCGTCAATATTTACTTGATGTTAAAATTTTATAATTTGATTTCTATTTTTCCTTAGTTTTTTTATACATTAAAAAGATAATTATGTTATTTTATTTTAAAGTTATTAATATTTCAAAAAAAAAAATAGATCTCAACCTTCAAAGTTAGAAATATTCATTAAACCCCTTAATGGATAATATCAATTTCAAGCTAACCAATCCGTCAATAACGTGCGCGGCATATGGTGATTTAACAAGATTTCTAACGATTTCCGTCAAAAAGCCCCCAGATTGGCCAAAATAATGCATGTCGAGCCCTGATTCACCAAAAAAAAAACTGGGGGCCCCGCTTGGGGAACACCCTATGGAGTTCAGACCCTAAATTGTAATTAACCCTTTATTTTATTATTTTTACACCGCATGTACTCCCTCCGTCTCGAACTAAGGTTTTTAGTTTGACTTTACACGGAGATTAAAAAAAAATGTTGTGAGTATAAAAAGTGAAGTATGAGAGAGAAAGTGGGTAAAAAGTTTTTGTTGTGAGAATGATAAATAGGTCTCATTGTTTATTTTAGGTAGTAAAGCAACTAAAAACCTTAATTAGTCTGAGATAAACTAAAAAGGAAATAATAACCTTAGTTTGAGACGTAGAGAGTAGTACTTTGTTGGTGTGCTCGTAAAGTGGGATATTCCAGTTGGTTCATAACAGTAACAGATAGTATGAGGGGTGCGTCCGCGTCTGATTACCCCGGGTTTTGCTGATTCGTTCCCACCCAATTCGCCGTTTAAATTCCTGTTTAATCGGAAATTCTGTTTCTTCCGGTTGGACTTGGATTGCCCTTTCTCTCACTCTTTCTCTCTCATTCCCCTTGAATCCTCTGCAATTCCATCTTCTTTTGCAGCGGGCTTCATCAACCTTTATGGTTTGTCTTCTCCAAATTTTCGTCTTTTTAATTTCAAATTTTTTTTATCCCTTTAATCTGTTTAGCAATTTCATGAAACATTATTTTCTTGTTATTGTATTTGTATGTTCTTATCTGTTTTTATTTTGGGTTTGTGATGTGTACGTTAATGTTATTGATTTGAATGTGGAATTTGATAGGTTTGAGGGGAGTTTAGAGAGAAGAAGAAATGGCATATAAAGTGGATCATGAGTACGATTATTTATTCAAGATCGTGTTAATTGGGGACTCGGGTGTTGGAAAATCTAACATTCTTTCTCGGTTCACCCGAAACGAATTCTGTTTGGAGTCTAAATCCACCATTGGTGTTGAATTCGCCACGAGGACCCTTCAGGTTTGGCTTCTTTTCCCCACTGTTATCGCGTTTGCTCTGTTTTCTCTCAATATACTTTCTATGTCCTATGATGATCTATACGAATAAAAAAAAAAATCGTTTGAGGAAAAGAAATGATTTTGAGTTCAAGATTGTTTTCCTAAATCATTATTTCATTTCACCTCAATGGATTGTTATGGTTTGTATTCAAAAAGAGGAAATGTAACTGGCTATTGATGATGCGTGAAATGAAATCTTTGATTTATAAACAAAGAACTATTTAAAGCAAGTGTTTGACATAAAGGACTTAGGTCCAGTAGATGTCATTTTAGGGGTTAAGGTGATTAAAAAGGACAAAACTTACATATTAACTCAATCTCACTACATTGAGGAAATATTAAAGAAGTTTAATTATTTTGTTTGCAAAATAAGTAAAAGTCCTATTGACCCCCAAATGAAGTTAGTTCCAAATAAAGGTGAGGCTGTAAATCAAGGAGAATATGCCAAGATAATTGGTAGCATAATGTATGTGGTTAATCATACAAGACCTGATCTTGCATGTGCAATTGGCATACTTAGTAGATTTACAAGCAATCCAAGTGAAGAACATTGGACGGAACTAAAAAGAGTACTAAGGTACTTAAAATTCACAATAAACTATGGCTTGCATTACAAGTGTAATTCACCTGTACTTGAATGCTATAGTGATGCAAATTGGCATCAGATGTAACCAACTCCAAATCAACAAGTGGTTGGCTATTTACCATTGGAGGAGCCATAGTTGCTTGGTCTTCAAAAAGACAAACATGTGTTGCTCTGTCTTCTATGGAATCTGAGTACATAGCCATGTCAATGGCTAGTAAAGATTTAATATGGTTTAGAAGATTTCTAAGAACAATACCTTTTATTGATTCTAAGAAAGGAGCCACAACTTTGTATTGTGATAATCAGGCTGCCATATACAATACAAATAATGAGAGAATATCAAATCATAGCAAACACATTGCTATGAGATATAATCATATTAGAGATATGGTCAAAAGGGGAAAGATAGCGCTTGAGTATCTTCCTACAAATCAAATGTTAGCTGATCCACTAACAAAATCTTTATCAGGGGATAAAATTACAAAGGTCATGAGAGATATGGGACTTTTACCGGTCTAAACAATATCTTAATTGAAACCAACTTTATCTTAAGATACAAGTCATGGATTTGTCATCTTATGTTTTAAAGTTAAAAGGAAATTCAATATTAGATATTGGTGAAATGGAAACTTGGACACATTTCAAGTGCATAGCTTAAAAATAGTGGGGGTGTCACTATTTGAAAGTTTCATATCTGACCTATGCACCTTTTATTACCACAACAAGATTAGGTTGGATTAAACATCCTTAATAGACTTATAGCTTTCATAGAATGCGTTGTGGACATTCTTGATAAGTCTACCTATACAAGTAAAGAAGTGAGAGGCCGCTTCTTATGGATTACTCCGGTAAAATTCCTAGAGTACTTGTGAAACCAGGATTAAAGCACAAGGCCCAACTACAAGGTGCTGCCAAGATTGAAGGAACAAGAAATCATACATGACGAGGATATGTTTCCCTAAAGGTTTCACATTCAACCATAAAGTTTAAGGCTCGTCCACTTAATGGCTATTCGTTATGTAAAGAAGCTGTAAACTGTTATTGTCGGTCTAGTGTTATATGTAAATAAGTGGGGGATTGTTATATGTAGTAGTATTCACATGTAACACTCTTCTCCCACATTGAGTTTGTAAGCAACCTTTATTGATCATCCTTTATACAAAAGTCTTTTTGTCTTCTTTGTCTTCTTTCATTGTATCTCTTTTATCCCACATGGGATTCCTATCTAAAGCTTGGAGCTAAACTTACTATATCATAGCTAAGTTGAAGAGTTCTAAGTAGCTTGCTTGGGCTTCCCATTAATATGGGAGAATACCAAGTGTGGCTTTGAGTATTATATATATTTATATATATATATATATATATATATATATAAATAAATTAATTAATTATACGATTAATTAGTTAGTTAAAAGTTTTTAGACAAACCGACTGATTTGAGGTCAGGAGGGGTGTACGCAAACAACCCGTTTTGTTTGAGGCAAAGGGGATGTGTTCAGTTTGATTTGTTCAGGTATGACTCTCCGAATAGTCATCGTTGTGACTGTTCTGATGGACACTCTTATCCGAACAAACCAGTTCAGTCGGGCATTACCACTATAAACAGGATTGCCTCTATTGAATTGACTTACTGAAAATATAGAGTTCTTTCTTCTTATTAAATTTCCTCCCTTCTTCTATACAGTAAAAAGCTTTGAGTTCTTGTTCCATATTTATTCAAAGTAGTGTAACTTTGAATAGAGTTGAGTAGGTTTTGTATCCTGGAGGTGAAATTCGTTGAGAACCATTACACCAGTGTGGGACGAATTAAATACCTTAAAGATAACATCTTTTCGGTGTGCCTAACCTACTGATTCCTTACCCACAAATCGAGTCATATATACAACAGGAAAATCTAACATTCTTTCTCGGTTCACCCGAAACGAATTCTGTTTGGAGTCTAAATCCACCATTGGTGTTGAATTCGCCACGAGGACCCTTCAGGTTTGGCTTCTTTTCCCCACTGTTATCGCGTTTGCTCTGTTTTCTCTCAATATACTTTCTATGTCCTATGATGATCTATACGAATAAAAAAAAAAATCGTTTGAGGAAAAGAAATGATTTTGAGTTCAAGATTGTTTTCCTAAATCATTATTTCATTTCACCTCAATGGATTGTTATGGTTTGTATTCAAAAAGAGGAAATGTAACTGGCTATTGATGATGCGTGAAATGAAATCTTTGATTTATAAACATCTGAAAAATCCTCTCTGGTTAATGGTGATCCAAAATTGGTGATGCGCGAAAGATTTATGCCCAATAACCCAACTAGGGAGTACGTATCTGTGGCGTTTGAAAAAAAATCCATTTACTGATTGATGAAGTTGCAAATCGCAATATTAGTCATGTACTCCCTCCGTCCCATACGGAGTGTCCATTTTCATTCATAAAAGTGAGCAAAATGAAAACTCATTTTAGCAAACAGGTTGTTTGTTTATTAACTTGTCAGAATTATCATACTCGAGAATATACTGAGCTTGAGTAACATGGTTCAGGTAGAGGGAAAGACAGTGAAGGCGCAGATATGGGACACAGCTGGTCAAGAAAGATACAGAGCCATCACAAGCGCTTATTACAGAGGAGCAGTGGGTGCACTCTTAGTGTACGACATAACAAAAAGACAAACATTTGAAAACGTGCTGAGGTGGCTTCGCGAGTTACGAGACCACGCAGATTCCAACATAGTCATCATGTTGGCAGGAAACAAGTCGGACTTGAACCATCTTAGAGCTGTCTCTGACCAAGATGCTCAAGTTTTGGCTGAAAAAGAAGGGCTTTCGTTTTTAGAGACATCTGCACTTGAAGCACTTAATGTGGAGAAGGCGTTTCAGACAATTTTGATGGATATTTATCAGATAATAAGCAGGAAGGCATTGGCTGCACAAGAAGCTGCTGCCATTCCTGGTCAAGGCACGACTATTAAGGTTGGAGGGGAGTATCAGAATGATTTTAACCGGAGAAATTGTTGCTCTAATTAAAAAAATTATTCCGGGCTGCAGGTAAAAGAAATATTTTTTTTGTAAACGTACATATACTATACACACATAACGTCCCTGGCTGAGGGTATGAATGAAGAAGACATTTTACTGAGAGAGTGACTGGAAGTCAATGTGGTGAATTTTTTTTGTTCGTAATACCGAAAACTGGTGTTTTGTCACCAGCAGAAAATAGATTGGAGTTGTTATGAGTAGCTTTACTGCAAAATCATTCTAAGTATGTCGCAAACTCTTTTTTTTTTTTTTTTTTCTTGAATTTTTTGTGTTCTAATCTTATTGACCTGTAACATTTTTCACTTTGTTCTTCAGTTTCTGCACTTTGTTCAGTTTTGTGGTCTGACATCAATATTTATCATTTTCATAATCAACTCAATTCAGAGTTTAAATACTGGACATCTATCACGCATTTATAAGGGTAACTGAACTTTTAATTCTCAAACTTGTCAATAACATTTCATGAACACGTATACTTGCTCTCAACGAAGGGTCTTCGCCAGAGACCATCCGGCTAGCCGTTTGTTTATTCTTTCTCAGGTCACTTAGTTGCTGGTTTATCCGACCCACTGGACAGGTGAAGTGAACCTTCAGAATGATTATCCAAGCTAAGAAGAACACGCAAGCTTCTCTGCTTCCAAAACAGTTGAAATAACCAGTTTTAAAATCTGTTGTACCATACAACACTTTGTCAATGGGTAATATCCACTACTTACGCCCTCCTTCCCAAAACGAATGCTCGATTTTGCTCTTGGTCAAGAGCAAAAATGGGCGTTCATTTTGGGACAGTTGAGGAAATAGTAAATTTGGTACTATCCATCAAATAGAAATAACCGATAATACCCAAATTCAACCATTCATACAAAGATTGACGGAAGGGTAGATATAAACATGAACTCTCTGAAATACTGCAATAAACACAATCCCAGACATCAAATATTTCTTGCACTTGAACGCTTTCTTTTCTTCTTTTTTCCCCTTTTTTGTTCTTTTATTGCAAATAAAGAGCCAACAAGGCAAGTACAGAGAATTTCATCAAATTGAAGGGATATATTCCATCATGGTAAGCTTATTGTAAGATATGCTGTTACTTTTGAGTTTTGAACATGTATCCTCAAAAGGACCCCATAAAAACTAGGGGTACCTAATCAAGCTTCTACTCCATATAATCAACTCAATCCTCAGTAGATATTAGCTTATCGTAAGGAAATCACAAAGGGAAGTTTCCAGTCAAGTGAACATGATCGAGCGTACGACGTAAGCCATATTTATTGACCGCTGCATTACCAGATCTAAATCCCCCTCCATAGGCTGGAGAAGCATCGTGGGCTATCTGATGCATGAAAAACTCTCCCAGTTTATTCTCAACACCTGATTTTCCACCTTTCTTTGATAAAGAATAGGATGATGATGATGAAGATGATGATGATGCTGATGAGGTTGAAGCCATGTTTTTAAATCCAGGCATGACCTCTGACTCAAGCCACATATAAGAAAGTACTTGACAGATGCCTTCCTCTACCTCAGGATTGAGGTTACGATAGCCTGTCCAATTTTGAAAACATTAGGTGGGAAAAGGATAACATGTTCCTAATCTTGCTTTGTAGGTTTCGTGGGAGTCTGCCCTCCGTCCCATAATAAATGTCGCAGTTGACTTGTCAACGTTTTAAAGGAATGTGCTTTACTTGTTTGTGCATTGCTTGTACAATGGTAAAAGTAAAATTGCACTTTGACTATTTCTTTATTTGGAAATGAGAGACTAAAAAGTAAGTTTGACATTTATTTTGGGACGGAGGGAGCATAAGTCTTGTTTAGTAAAATGTTTCTCCTTAATCATTGTCTCTCTCATTTTAGAATGTAGAAAAGCTATGTGGATACCTTTAAGACGTAACCAGCCGTGCATTAACTCGTGAGCGAGAATAGCACCTGTTAGTAATCTGCATTAAGGGCAAGGTTAATGAGTTTGTAAATTTCATATTTTTTTGCGTTAAGTATACAAGGGCTTAAACCTTATGCATTACGGATCTGTTTATAAGGACTTATAAGTGGCATTAAAGCTACCTTGGCAGGCCATAGAGAACAAGAATGGCTGTAACTTCACATCGACGAGTCAGTTTCTGGGGTTGGGTTCTCATTCCCACTAAACGGTGGCCCCCAATTCTTGGCCGTTTTAGTATCTGAATGATCAAGAGATGAAGACATGAGAAAGAATCCCAATAAAAACATACTATACACATTGGAGGCCTGGGCGAGATAATATGAATTTAGAAAATACTCCCTCCATCCCAAAATGATACTCCGCTTGACTTTTCAAACATTTTAAGCTTACATTATAAGTTTTGGAAATTTTGTGATTTTGAAGCCGTAAATTTGAAAATGAGACTATGATTTTGGGACGGAGGAAGTAAAATAAAACAAGATAGTATCCAGTATCATACACTTGCGACAGTCTGCTCTTCTGACAGGCATAAACCCCTCGTTTCAGGCATGTGATGGAAACCCTGGAGATCACCAAATGTTAAGTCAGGGGAATTTGATAAGTAAAAGTATATGGACGGAGGAAGATATAGTTCAGTTACATTTTTCTCTCCAACAATAGCTTCATTGAGGGCTTGTCTTTCAACAAGAAGCATGGGAATTTGCTGATCGAGTTTCATGTTCATCCCTTCATAATAATCTCTAATCGAGTGGTAAAGCGGTTGGCAGTCACCGGTATCCATTATAGCAGATTCCATGCACTCCAGGCATAAACTCCGTCCATCTCCCAAAGATATGTATCTTGCGTTCCAGGACTTCAGGTAGCAGGAAAGATAAAATAGCATAAACAACTTAATCTATGAGAAATAATTTCATGCATATTGAAAGTTATTTGAACATATTTTGATTTCACTTAAAAAAAAAAGAGAACCATGAAGTAATGGATTAGAATTCACACCTCCAATCTTTCGCAACTACAACATCGGGCTGTGTTATCATGCTCATGTGAAGGACAATATTTCTGGGACCAAAATGGGTGACATCTATACTCGATCAACCCTGCTCCATTTGTTGGAATCTGAAAGAAATAATTAGATTCTTACACAATCCACTTAAACCGCAACACGAGTACTAAATGTTGTTAGTAAATTTGCTATCCAACTTCATATCCTGACATCTTTTGCTTTCTAGTTTTCAAAATTTTGTTTCTATGACAGAAGGATTGACACGTGAGGGCAGCGTTTCCTTACAAATTGGTGGCAAACTTCACATTTGGGATGTGTCAACTCTTTGAAGCAGGACTTATGGTATGCTTCCCTCCCTGATAAAGAGAACTTGAATCAACAGAGAAAAAAAAAATTATAAGAGCTAGAGATAAGCAAATATTCAACATTGTCATTAGACGTAGCATAATTCAAGGGGGCAAACAAAAATAAGAGAACATGCACCAACTAGCAAACTCTTCATTTTCCTTTTGGCTGCATGACGAGAGTGCTAGCTGGGAATAAAAAAAGTAGGGAAAAAAAGGTACGCATATTTACAGAACGACGAACCTACCTCGTGTTCAGTGATAGGAAAACCACAAGCACGGCAACAAAAGCATTGTGGATGAAAAAAGGTTCCCATGCATCCCAAGTAATTGCCATAGCCAATGTCTCGATTGCAGCCACCACATACTCTGCAAATCATAAGAGGAAACCAATCAGATTCAAATGCTAGAATCTCATAACTTCGAGCAACATCACGCGATTATTATAATGTTACATTGAGACAATGCTTAGAGATCTAAGTTCACTTGTCACTAAGAAACTTTACCCTTGAGTTAGGAGGTTCTTTGATCCTACCAAAACATGAGCCAAGGGAGACCGTTAATATTACCTGTATCCTGTGTGATGATATTCTCTTGGTGCATAGGGAGGGTATGCGGATGAAAGGTCATTCTGACGCGGCCTAGCAAAATCCTCATCATTACCTGATCGCCACCCAAATCCTGACCAAAATGTTTGAGGAAATTAAAATTCTATTGGGCTGCACAAATGCAAGATGAGAGGGTGATTTAAGTTGGATAAGTGTCACTAAGTAGAGCTTTTCAAGAAACTGTAAACCTACCATTTGGTCGCTTCAAACCTTCAGCCAGAGAAAGAGCAATTGCGCGATCTAATTCTTCTTTTTCTTTCTCAGTTCGAGAGCGATTGTCCTGATGAAACATGGAGATGTTTAATGACATTTTATTTTAATCATTAACAAATTATATACGCCAATCACCAAAAATAAAAATAGAAATAAAAATGATGATACGGGATAACATCAATGTGGTGATAGAACAAAGGCATGTGGCAGAGAATAAACTAAACTTACATATCCTCTAACAAAGAAGAGGAACTTGAAAAGTAAAGTAGTTTGCAACCACAGACGTAGTCATAAAATAAATGTAAAATATTCCATATACAGAAAAAACAAGTTGCATCTTGAACGCTACTAATACAAACTAAAGCTTTTTCCTTTTGCCCACAACTGTAAAAACAAAATCCAAACACAAAATTTTGCAAGCTACACAATTTTAAAACGTATTCTACTTTTAATACAAAATAGACTCATAATCAAAGAAAGACAAGCTAATAAGTAACAATTTATTACCAATGATCTAACTGGAGCACGCAAGACCATACTTTCGTCGCCAAGAAACTGGGGCTGTTGTTCTCCAACTGGTGATCCTCCTCCTTGGTTATTCGACCCAGTTTTAAACAACTTACTCAGCCATTTCATAAACCGCGACTTCCTCTCTGCGGTAGAACCAACCTGCCCTGCTCAAACACACACACACAAGAAATTGTCAGAATTCATCTCATATCAACTCTATTCATACATAAATATTCACACCATGAAGAAAAAAAAGAAAGATTAATAAAATCAGTCAAAAGAGTTTCTTTTAGGCAAACTATCAAACAGTTTGTGGGGTACAATTAGAAGTGCCCAATAAGAGAAATAAAGAAAGGGTGGGGGCCTTGGGAGGGGGGGGGGGTAATACTGCATACCGTAGATACAAGGCTGGGAGAGGTGGTGGACGACGTTGGTTCTGGAGGGAGAAGACATGGGGGTAGTGGTGGAGTATGTATAGATTTGCCGGAACTTTGAGGAGGCGAAAAAGGGGGAAGAAATGAAAAGGACACACACACAGACAGAGAGAGAGAGAGAGAGAGAGAGAGAGAGAGGGAATGGGAGGGGAGAAAAAGGAAGGGAACAGGGAATTGAGGGAGGGGGGAGAACAAATAAGGGGCATCATTGATAAAGGTGGTGGTTTTGAGAAAAAGAGAGGAATCTTTGAGAGAGAAAGGAAATGGTAATGGAGAAAGAGAGAAAGAGATTCTTGGCTTGGGGAAAGCAATGAAGGGAAAGTGGGAGTGATCGGAAGGGGAAAAAGATTGAGATAGACAGATTATGTATAGATTCTGCTGAGGCGGATGTTTCACAAAGAAAGCCAACGCCTTTGGACGGCTAACGTAGAAGAATCTCTCTCTCCCTCTCTCTCTCTCTCTCTCTCTCTCTCTCTCCTTTGTGTGTGAAGAAGAGAAATGGAGGGAGGGAGATGGGAGAAAGTCTGTGCAACGGCAAAGAACTGAGAGGGAATTTTGGTGCTGATTTTTTAAAAAGGAATTTTGCCGGTAAAAGGGAGTGCGTGTAAAAATGCCCTTGTTATTCTGTTTAATTACATGGTACTACTTGCGTATTCAATTCATATTTTCTTCCTCTCCATTTTTGTTCATCGACCCTCTAATGTCAACGGGAATATAACAAAAAGGGACTAAATGGACCCAAAAACTCCAACCTAAATATGAGTGTCTATTTTCAAGAAATCTCTGTCCCAAAATAAGCGTCATTTTTGAACATAACTTTGTCCCTAAATGTTTTTTTTCGAAAAAAAATTCACCGGTTTCTATACGTGCAAAACTAAATGTTTGGAAATGAGATTACAAGATTATATATGAATCTTTGCTAGCAAATTATACATAAAGTTGAGATTTTCAGTGTCATTTAAAATAAAATTTGAATACTCATTTAGGGACAGAGGTAGTAACTTATTACTGGAGTGGAGGAGGAGGAGGAGAATTGACCAACGGCATCAATAAAGTCACCGGACCAAAATATTATGGGATGGAAATGGAGTTCCAGATCTAAAACTTTTTTGGATCTGAGAGAAGAAGAAAAAGAAAAAGAAAGGGTTTTCGAATCTAAATTTAAAGGTTAGAAAAGATCCTTATTTGAAGTTTAGAAACTTAATAACTTACTGGAGGAGGAGGAAAATTGACGGGAAGACATAACAAAATCCATGGCCGTCACGTCACTTGGGCTAGTTACAGAGTCAGTGTAATGTCTAGGGGAAATGCTTCTACAAAATAGGTCTGTCTAGTTTCTTTTTGCAATATTTGAGTTGAGAGTTGTTTGAGATAAAAGTTGATTTGAGATGAGATTTGTATGTTGAAGACGGGATTACTAATTAATTAAGGGTTAATTGCAATTTAGAACTTGAAATAGGGGACTAGGGGGTCTTCGGCGGAAGGGCCTGATTTTTTATTTTTTTCGGCCACATCAGGGTCTAATATGAGTTTTTCTCGCCAATTAAGGAATTTTTACGAAATTCGTTAGAAATCTTGTTAAGTGGTCATGTGCACTGCACATGATTAAAGATCAGTTAATTTAAATTGCCATTAACTTTTAAGGGGTGAAATGACATTTTTTAAAACTAAGGGGAGTGTGGATTTATTTTTTTAGTCAATTCGTCTCCCCCAATCCTCACAAAACGTATTTACTCACATTCACTTTCCCGTTTCTCTCTCCGGCAAACACCCCTCGCCTGAGCCCAGCCATCCACCCCTCGCCTCCCCCTCCACACCTCTCTGTCCGTCTTCAATATTTCTATGTGCCCCACCACAGATTCAAAATCACCCTTAAAATCACCGATCATCTCCATTAATTCCGGCGACTTCAACGCCGAAAAACTTCTCTCTATTCCTTCAACAAAATTTGAATGAAAAACGCAACAGATCCAAGATTTGGTGTTGATTTTGTTTTTTTATTTTGTTGGGGTTGTAAAATCGGATGAACTGGATTAGATTCTGTTGATTTGGTGTTGATTTTGTTTTATAAATTCGGGTCAATTGCCGGATTTAACGAAAAAGGGGTGGGGGGTTTTGTCGGATCTGTTGAAGAAGGTGGGAATTTGGTTGGAGTTATTGAAGAAAGGGTAGTGGTGCAATGGTGGGCTGGGGGTGGAGATGACAATGGTTGTGGTTGTGTGAGGCTGACAGATGAGATGAATATGGAGAAGATGGGGGAGTATTTTTTTTTTTCTATTTAACTTTTCTTTTGTTTTTTTAAGCCAACTTTTCTTTTGTTGAGATATTTATATAATTTTTCATTTTTAGGAAATTATTCATAATATTTTTTTTAAAATAATATGTTAGAAAAATAAATTACTTATAATTTGTTTTTTGAAACAAATATTTAAATGTAAAACAATTACATAAAATCCCAACTATTAATTTTCTTCATGAAGGATTACTTTAAGATTTTATTTTTTTGAAATCAGTAGTAAACTGAAAATTATGATTTTTAACTTTCTTTAATTTTATTTTCAAATATTGAAGACAATTTTTTTTTAATGTTTGATTTATTTAATATTTAAAAATATACTTGTCATTAAATTTATTCTCTAAAATCACTTTCAACCCTTTTAATTTTTGAATTGTCATTCAACCCCTTAAAAGGAATATCAACTTCATACTAACAATTCTGTTAAACACGTGCCGTACATAGGGATGGCAATCCGCCCGAACCCGATCCGAACCCGAAGGCGATCCGCCCCAAAAAAGTAGGGTTCGGGTTGCAATTTTCATGACCCGGGCGGGTTAGGGTCGGGTTCGGGTTTTGATGTTGACCCGTTGTGATCCGACCCGCACCCTATGTACAAAGTTAACATATTAGGCTAGTTAACCATATTATAAGTGTTGTGCAATTATATTTTTTATAGTTGTTTGTGGGTGAGGTTTGATGATTTAAGATTGATTTATATAACTGGTTCAAATTTAGGCTTAAACATAGATGGGCCCTAGCAAATATAAGCTGAAAAATTAAATATTGGTACAATTCGGGTCGAGGCAGGTTCGGGTTCCACTCTCTTCGGGTTCGGGTCACCCTCTTTAAGGTGTAGGGACCGCGACCACCACCACCACTCTCCACATTAGTATGATATTGTCTGCTTTGGGCCTAGCCTGCACGGATTTGTTTTTTGGCATCCCCAAAAGGCCTCACACTAATGAAGTGGGTGGGTGCTATTATATAGCTTGCAATTGTTTCCTCAATTGCCGATGTGGGACTTTGGGTTGCACCTCAACAATCATCCCCTCAAACCAAGGACCACGCCGCTATGGCCCGCAGTATTTCCCCTGGCCCATATCCAGCGAAAGCTTGTACCAACCGCCCGCGGAACACCACCACCCTCGATTGCAAGACTCCATTCGCAAATATCACCCAAGGGAACCCCACCCTATAAAGCACACACATAGGTCCACCCGGTCGGGCCCATTCAAACCATGGCTCTGATACCACTTGTAGGGACCGCGACCACCCACCACCACCACTCTCCACATTAGTATGATATTGTCCGCTGTGGACCTAGACCGCACGGATTTGTTTTTGGGCATCCCCCAAAAGGCCTCATACTAATGAAGTGGGTGGATGCTATTATATACCTTGCAATTGTTTGCTCAATTGCCGATGTGGGACTTTAGGTTGCACCCTAACATAAGGTTAGGGTGGGGTTCGGTTTTGACGTAACCCGCCCTGAACCCGACCCGTTGCCATACCTAGCCGTACACATGGCCACTTAACGAGATTTCTAACGAATTCCATCAAAAAAACCCTTAATTTGCTAGAAAAACTCATATTGGACCCTGATGTGGTGGGAAAAAAAAACATCAGACCCTCCGCCGAAGACACCCCCTACATCTCAGACCCTAAATTGTAGTTAACCTATTCATTAAAAAATTAGATATTCATTGTGAGACAATTTAAAAATTTAAACATTGGTTCAGGACGGAAGGTATACTTCCTCCATCCCATCCGAATTAGGATTTTTGGGTTGGGCACGGGGATTAAGGAAAAAATGTTATTGGAGTAGGTGTTGTGAGTATGAAAAGTAAAGTATGATAAAGAAAGTGAGGTAGAGAATAATGAGTGAAAAGTTGTTGTGAGTGTGAATGTGGATCCCATTAAATAAGACATTTACATTTTTTGGTTGTCCTAATTCGAATGGGACACCCAAAATGGAAATTTGTCCTAATTCGAGTGGGACGGAGGGAGTATATCATAACAAAACTAGCGGTTCATAATAGACGACCGAACATATTCATAGCCTCAAAGGGAGTAAACTACTTTTCCGCCCCTCGTACTATGGCCCCAACATCAATTTGACACTCGTACTATTGAAACAACAAATGTATGATGCGTACTATAGTTTTATTAGCAAAATTAACCAATTTACTATTCAGTCGTTAACTTTTTTTAGCACACGTTATTTTTTTAACGAGCATTAATTTATAACTAACTTTTGTTATCTCCATCAAAACCAAATCGCATATGTAAAAATCGAATTCCGACTTCGTTAACCGTTGGATCGTCGTGAAACTTCTGGGCTTTGGTCGCATCCCCTAGGCGCACATGATGACCGTTGGGATCTTCCAAATAATTGCCGGAGAGGGAGAAATGGCCGGCGGCGAAAACTGGCGAAAATCTCCAAAAATTCGCTATATTAAAAATCAAATTCCCGCTTCATTAACCGTTGGATCGTCGTCAAATTTCTGGGGTATGTTCGAATCACTCAGGCGCTCATATTGACCGTTGGGATCAGTAAAATAATCAGCGGTACCGGAGATATGGCCGACGGCGCAAATCCGGCGAAAAACTCAAAAATCGCCCCAAAAGTTAGTTTTGTTAAAATAAATTAATGCCCGTTAAAAAAATAATGTTCGTTAAAAAATGTTAACAAATGAATAGTAAATTGGTTAATTTTGCTAATAAAACTATAGTACGCATCATACATTTGTTGTTTCAATAGTACGAGTGTCAAATTGATGTTGGGGCCATAGTACGAGGGGCGGAAAAGGAGTTTACTCGCCTCAAAGGTATCAATTCCATTTGAAACTTTGAAATCCAAAAATTTGACACAAACGGCTGTGTTATTGACACTTAGATAAGTTATGTTTTATGCCTCAGCTTTTCCACCCTTTCTTTTTTAAAATAAAAGAAAGAAAAAAAAAGGTTATCTCCAGCGATTTTATGCTCTCAAAAAGCTATGAATTGTGATCTAGTTGGGTTTGGGTAATAAGAATAAATACTCTTTTTCTTTTGGGTTGTCATACATTCTGCATTTGTTGATCCAATGCAAACCCATTGGGTTTTCATACATTTTTTTTTTACTCTTTGGTTATTTTTAATGTAACAGTGCCCAAACTTTAGCTCTGTCTCACTTTATATAAAGTAAAATGAAAAAAAAAAAAATGGGTAGTTGTCAATTGTGAAATAAAGTTGGTTTTTGTCAGGTACAAGTTTTGTTGCAGTTAATACATTTTTTTTTTGACGATGTCCACGCCATATGGAGGCGAGGAGAGGGATCGAACCCTAGCGCTCACCGAGGGTGAGGCTTGGCTTTACCACTGGGCCACTCCTTTGGGGACTGTTGCAGTTAATACATTAAATTACTTTTTTGGAGTATTTGCTTTAGCAAAAGAGCAATGCTAGGGGCACAAAAAAAGTCACAAAACCTTGCTCACAACATGAGGTGGCGATATTTTATTGGTTGCATCGATAATGGACCCGCCACACTCTAATTAAAAACACCAATAAAATTTAAACACATAGAATTTGTGAGCAAGTTTTTGTGCCGTTAGTATTATTAGCTTATGTAGACTTGTTTTGTTGGTAGAGAATGAAGGCTACACATGATATGATTTTGGTTATGGGAGAGAAAAAAGATGGATGTTATAAGGAGCTCAAATATACTCCAAATTGGCTATTAATAGTGGAGCTACGATGTTAATTAAATGTCCACATATTATATACTCCAGTCCCCATATTTCTATTTTGGTTCGTCCCATCTCATTTGAGAGGTTTCAAGCAAGGTGGGACGAACTAAAATGGACTGTTTTTACACTCACAACACCAATCAAATCACTATTCCGCCCACTTATTCTTTCTTCTACTTTAATTTTTACACTCACGACATTTATTCTCTCTCATACTTTTTCTTAATTCTTTGTCCAACAAAAACACAAAGGTTTTAAGTGAAGTGGGACGGAAGGAGCATAATGTATGTTGGGAATATGCTTTTTAATCAATCGCAATTGGTTAGGAGATGTCCCCGACAAGTATAGTAATTTCTGGGACTTGAATTGTGCAAGAGAAAGAGGAGAAAATCAGAAACGGATGACTAAGGAAATCTATTAGGTACAAGGATTAATGTTTATTCGTTTAATTAGGTTATTTATTGGTACAAAGAATGGCAAAACTATAAAATTTGTCATCGTACACTTTGGGTTCACCTACAGATCTGTCACTGTACTTTATTTTCATCAATTTTGCCACTGTACTATGAGTTTTGCCATTATTTTCTTCCTTCACCCAAACGAATGTTAAAATCTTAACCAAAATGTTACAACCGTCTCTTGAAAATGTTAAAATTTCAAAGTGACATTGAAAATGTTTTAAAAAAATATTAGAAATATTTTTTTAAAAAAATATTTTAAAATTATCAGGTAAAATAATTATTTTTAAAACATTTTTGAAAGTTAAGATTTTTTAATAATATTTAATAACATTATTTTTAATATTATTATTTAAAAAATAACTCCAATGCTTATTATTTCCAAAATAAATTCTTGTGTGTAGATAGCAACAAAATAAAAAAATCAATTTATACGATTGGTCCTTAAAGTTCAAATACCCTGGAAGGGGGTGGTCACGATTTTTTAACATGAAGAAAATAATATTTTGCATGCAATTCAAATATTATTTAAATTCAATATCATCATAATAATATTTAAAATAATTATTATAAAAATATTTTATAATGAATATTTTTTTAAAAAATAATATTAATCTTTCAAAATGATATTAAAAATAATAAATTTTAAAAAATATTAACATTTTCAATATCTTTGTCAAAATTTTAACATTTTCATTATGGTTATAACAATTAGTTAAAATTTTAACATTTTTGTTATGTTTCTAATACTCGTTTGGATGAAGGAAAAAAATGATGGCAAAACTCATAGTACAGTGGCGAAATTGACGAAAATAAAGTACAGTGGCAAATCAGTAGGTGAACCTAAAGTACGATGGCAAAATTTATAGTTTTGCCTACAAAGAATTGTTCTAGAATTAGGAAATGTTAGGAAAATTATATAACAATAAACAATGGCTTTTTTGAATTTAACGGAATGATAAATAATATCAATGAACCAAAATATAATTAACGGGGCAGGAAAAATAGGATAAACTAGAAATGCGGAAATTGAGTCAAACCGGGCAAATAATGAAGTCGAGTCTTGTGTTGAACTCAATCTCCGCAAGAAGATATTTCCCCGCACTGGTGCTAACGGTTTTTTGACAATCTTCTCTCAAGATAAAACTACTTTACAATAGTTAATCGAAGCACTTCAAATTAACAATTTCGGCGAACATAACTATGTTTGACACTTCCAAACTTCGAAGAAGACATATGCAACAAGATGATTTTGTATTCTAACAGATGCCGTGAGAATTCCTCCGAATTCTGTGACTGAATTCCATAATTCAGTTAAATATTTAACTGAGTTTGTTAACTCAGTTAAATACGTGCTTCTCTATTTCTGATGTGAAGAGAGAGTGAATTGTGTGTCAAGTGAAATGACTGAGTGTTTCTGTGAGAATGTCAATCTGGTAGGGGCCTTATTTAGATATTGAAGAGTTGTGGTAGCTATGTGAATAATCACAATTAGCACCCATTGGATCTCAGCCGTTAGATCTGATTCTCGATGGAGGGAGGAGATCGCCTAGATCGACCCAGGAGGCTTGACCCGCTTGCTTGAACAGGTGCGGGTCGTGCCCAACCGCCCAACCTTGCGAACGGATCCCTTCATGAACCATCATGACCCATGGTCCAAGCCGAACCGCCTCCAAGCTTGCTGGACTACTCCAGACGAGACTAGGCCTAAGTGCTCAATGCCAGCCCACGGTCCTACTGTACTGGACTGAACCAGACCGAGCCCAACCAACCTAGCCACACCGAACCATGCTATGGATTGGACCACTATCGAGCCGAAAATCGTCAAAAGTTTAAGGCTCCACAGCTCCCAGTGACCAATGCGAAGTGCAAAAATGGCCCTAAACCGGCCATTCCGCCTTTCGCGCGGTTCACGGGTCATGTGCCAAGTTGGAGCTAGTCCAAAATGAGCACAATTGGGCCACTAGTTGCAAAGATGGCCCAATAGTCCACTTGGTTGGCCCAAGGAGGGAACCACTTGATGACTCCTCCTTAGATGGATCCACTTAAATACTCTCATTATTTTCATTCATCAAGCAATGTGGTATAACTATTTTATATCACATAAACTCTTCATATACCCAGTTCAACTTGCATACTTTGAACATTAATTTCTCATTCACCCGGAATTGGTTTTGAGAAATTAAATATACTACATTAATCTACTCCAAACGTAGATTACAAATATACAATTAATTTTCATTATCTTAAAATGAAACTCAATGGAATTCTTGGTCAAAAGTCGGTCAAACCTCACTTTTCCAAAACCAAAATTCCAACAATCCCCCACATGAATGACAAAATTAATGCATGCATGAATGCAGACTTATCTGGAAGTTTTAGCGAACCATTATTGCATCAGAATAGGTAGCTTGTGTTGGGTTTTGATGCATCATGCGCAGCAGAATACAACATAAGATCAACCACCCATGAGCCCGGATCCGTGCATGTTGATTAAATTAAATACAAGATGAAAAAAACATACCCTTGAAGATCGAATCCATGAACACGGACTTTGAGGTGCTAACGCAAACACCCTCTATCGGTATCCACACGTCGAACGGATATCAAGAACACCTTCTTGATCTGGATCGCTAGACCCAAGGCTTGATGAAGAAACGATTTCTTCGTATGAATTATTTTGTTTCATTGATTATTGTATTTTGAAGATCATGGATCACAAAATAAATAATCATACCTCTCTATAATTTATTGTTTCTAAAACAATGGTTATTGATTTCCAAAATCAACATTAGAGGCTGTCAAACCCGGCTGTATATCTTATATAAGGGTTTGACCTAATTCCGTTTAGGATCGGGATTCCTTATCCAGCAAGAAAACCAAACAAACTGACCAGAGTCGGGGCCACGGCCGTACGGCCAGAAGAGAGCCGTACGCCATGAGTGGAGACGTACGGTGGCCATTATAAATTTCCAGTTTTTCAGCCTTTTCCAATCCGTTCTATTGTGTGTGACCCAATAGGATTATACTATGTTGGCAACGAGTTCGAACCAGTCAGAACCCGTAAATCATAAGCGGATTCTAGCAAGCCATTATGATGTAGCACGAATGTTCGACCACGTCAAACATATTAATTTGTTTTTATTAGTATTTTAGGATTTAGTTTACATTACTTTCTATTTTATTTGTTATTTTCGTCATTACTTTTTATAGGTCATTTAAAGAGGGTTTTAGTGTAGGATTATGAGTGATTTTGCTATTTTTGAGTCCTATTATGTTACCATATAGGTTAGGGTTAATTCTAGAAGGTTTAGGAGTGTTTTTCAAGGATTATGGGCACTATAAAATAGGCCTAAAAGTGTATTCCGAAAATTAGACTTTTATTCAATAAAATTTGATTGTTTTGCATTTGTTGGGTTTTACCCTTAAGCCTTTTGCTTGTAGAAGAGTTTCTTCGGAAATTCTTGTTTGAGGAATTTCGATTCCTTGCAAAATAATCTTTTAGGAGATTATTGTAGTTCAAATCCTTTTACGAGGGTTTGTTTATATCCTTATCATTCCGCTGCGTCAGTTGGCATCAGAGCAGGTTAAATCCTGGGAAGATGGTGATTACCGGAGGTAATAACAACTATGACAGTTATGATGTTATTCATGCAATCAATCTTCGATTGGATCGTGCTAGACGAAATAAAAAATACATTCTCCAGTTGGCATATCAATTCCTTAATTTAGAGGAAGTTGCCGATCAACGTTTGCGATATTATAAATCACTAGGAGATTGGAAAAACGCAGAGGCAGAACAAACGGCTAAGCATGAGTATAGGATGAAAATTGACGTTAATGCTGACAAACTTGATTATTTGATAGATGTATTAATTCCGAGATTGGAAGCACAAAAATCTGCGGAATATGATCGTCTTGATGAAGAACATCGACTTGCCTCTCAACGTGCTAATGAAGAGCTTTGTGGTCATATTCAGGTGAGTTCGCAATTATTGCAGAATAACAAAAATATTGTCAACCCAGAAAATCGAGCAGGTCTTCACGGGGAAAATCTCCACCGGGTCGAGCCGATTGAAGGGAAAGATTCAGATTCAAATGGAGAAGATTTAGTTGCAGTCAAATCCGCGAATGAGGATCTACAAATCATGATTGAAGGTTTCAACGGAAAGGAGGAAGTGAAAATTATTGAGGGAGACGAAACCATGTTTGGGGATCCCGTTTTCCGGCACCAGCTTCAGGTCCGACTGCACCTCAGCCAAAACCCTCCCGAACCAGCACAGGTCCGACCGCACATCAGCCAAGACCCGCCAGGACCAGCCCAGGTCCGGCCGCACCAAATTAAAGACCCGCCCGACCGCGAAGCTGCTCGGGCGAACACATGAACATAATTCTGGTTCGATTGACTCAAATTGATCTTAAAAATCATAAATATTCAAAATATTTATCCAAGTGGAACGAAACTTTTCAAACATCAGAGACGAACTTGGGGACGAGTTCTTTTGAAGAGGGCGTATATGATGTAGCACGAATGTTTGACCACGTTAAACATATTAATTATTTTTTTATTTTAATTGCTATTTTAGGATTTAGTTTACATTAGTTTCTATTTTATTTGTTATTTTCGTCATTATTTTTGATAGGTCATTTAAAGAGGGTTTTAGAGTAGGATTATGAGTGATTTTGCTATTTTTGAGTCCTATTATGTTACCATATAGGTTAGGGTTAATTCTAAAAAGTTTAGGAGTGTTTTTCAAGGATTACGGGCACTATAAAATAGGCCTAAAAGTGTATTCCGAAAATTAAACTTTTATTCAATAAAATTTGATTGCTTTGCATTTGTTGGGTTTTACCCTTAAGCCTTTGGCTTGCAGAAGAGTTTCTTCGGAAATTCTTGTTTGAGGAATTTCGATTCCTTGCAGAATAATCTTTTAGGAGATTATTGTAGTTCAAATCCTTTTACGAGGGTTTGTTCATATCCCTATTATTCCGCTGCGTCAGTTGGCATCAGAGCAGGTTAAATCCTGGGAAGATGGTGATTACCGGAGGTAATAACAACTATGACAGATATGATGTTATTCATGCAATTAATCTTCGATTGGATCGTGCTAGACGAAATAAAAAATACCTTCCCCAGTTGGCATATCAATTCCTTAATTTGGAGGAAGTTGCCGATCAACGTTTGCGATATTATAAACCGTTAGGAGATTGGAAAAACGCAGAGGCAGAACAAACGGCTAAGCATGAGTATAGGATGAAAATTGGCGTTAATGCTGACAAACTTGATTATTTGATAGATGTATTAATTCCGAGATTGAAAGCACAAAAATCTGCGTAATATGATCGTCTTGATGAAGAACGTCGACTTGCCTCTCAACGTGCTAATGCAGAGCTTTGTGATCATATTCAGGTGAGTTCGCAATTATTGCAGAATAAAAAAAATATTGTCAACCCAAAAAATCGAGCAGGTCTTCACTCGGAAAATCTCCACCGCGTCAAGCCGATTGAAGGGAAAGATTCAGATTCAAACGGAGAAGATTTAGTTGCAGTCAAATCCGTGAATGAGGATCTACAAATCATGATTGAAGGTTTCAACGGAAAGGAGGAAGTGAAAATTATTAAGGGAGACGAAACCATGTTTGGGGATCCCGTTTTCCGGCACCAGCTTCAGGTCCGACCGCTCCTCAGCCAAAACCCGCCCGGACCAGCCCAGGTCCGGCCGCACCAAATTAAAGACCCGCCCGGACCGCGAAGCTGCTCGGCCAAACACATGAACATAATTCTGGTTCGATTGCCTCAAATTGATCTTAAAAATCATAAATATTCAAAATATTTATTCAAGTGGAACGTAAATTTTCAAACATCGGAGATGAACTCAGGGACGAGTTCTTTTGAAGAGGGTGTATGATGTAGAATGAATGTTCGACCACGTCAAACATATTAATTATTTTTTTTATTTTAATTAGTATTTTAGGATTTAGTTTACATTAGTTTCTATTTTATTTGTTATTTTCGTCATTATTTTTGATAGGTCATTTAAAGAGGGTTTTAGAGTAGGATTATGAGTGATTTTGCTATTTTTGAGTCCTATTATGTTACCATATAGGTTAGGGTTAATTCTAGAAGGTTTAGGAGTGCTTTTCAAGGATTATGGGCACTATAAAATAGGCCTAAAAGTGTATTCCAAAAATTAGACTTTTATTCAATAAAATTTGATTGCTTTGCATTTGTTGGGTTTTACCTTTAAGATTTTGGCTTGCAGAAGAGTTTCTTCGGAAATTCTTATTTGAGAAATTTCGATTCTTTGCAGAATAATCTTTTAGGAGATTATTGTAGTTCAAATCCTTTTACGAGGGTTTGTTCATATCCCTATTATTCCGCTGCGTCACATTATGACTACCCAATTAGTATAACTTTGAAAGTCCAAAGTTACCTTATAGAACATATCACAATCCCTTTGTCACGCGATATCATATTGGACATAAGTCATGGTCCACGTCAACTTTCATTGTCCAGTGCTTTCTCGATCCCGAGTAGATTGATATGAGCAAATGACATCGAACACTTCAATTCATTTGGGTACGGCCGTACACTATCATCAATCTCACTCATCGAGAGGCCAAGCAGATATCTCTCTTGAGAGAGGGACAAATCCCATCTTGACTTATCATTCTTCCCTACATGAATCCGATTATGCCAATCGTAACCTTTATAACCACCCGGTTAGGGGTAGTGTTTGAGTACGTCAAACATAATGTTCATCATGTGGAAGACCACGATAATCTCAGGTCTAAGGATATCAAATGATATGACTATTATGATATTTAATTATGACATTTGACCATGACATAAATCTCATAACGGGTCTATCGAGTACATTATTCTCAAACAAGTACTCACAAGTTTAATCCGCATCCTATGCACCATAATCATCATATGATTATCCATTAAACTCATGCTAGCCCTTCATAAGTGCTAGGGACAATGATTATTATAATAAATATGCAACAGATATAATAATCGGGTTTGTTATCTCTATAACAAGGAAGTTATGATATAACGCATAGGCCTTTCTCAAGGTCCTAGAGCATAATATCCAACAGCTCGTGGCCTTGAACCTTCCTTAGTAAAATACTATCGGATATACTAGCCATTCAGTAGCGTGATGCTATGAATTGGTGAATGTATAGTATATATCAAGACAATAGTACTTACACAATAATAGCTCTAACACGTTTTGTTCTCACGTTTTGTCCATTATGGCCCTGGACCGTGCTTGATTTCATAAGTGTTCAATTTGAAGCGGCCTTATTACTTCTTACTTATATAGATGATCTCCTATAAAAGTATACTTCCATACTCCACCTTTTAAGGTATATGAATCATTATAAGCTTTAAGCTTACCCTTACCACACGTCAGCAGGGTTTTAGAACTTAGATGGCTTCTGAGAATAGGTTATAATGAGTTCCAAGTGCATTACTAGAATATCCATAACTTAGTTGTCTTATTGAGCCAAGTTTGTGGGATCTCCACTCATCATGGTTGAGTAACCGCTATAGATTTCTTTTGTTGTGTGGATTTTAACCCCATTCTCCTTACCAAACAATTTAATCTCCTATTCATACCCTTTTGGTATACGGATCCGCTTTTGACTTCACATAACCGATTGTGATAGTCCTATTTAAGATCAATTCTCTTTATGGTATTGATTTATGATCATTATATCTAGACTTACCATACTTTATGTCTTTTCATATTTTGCATTGTCATCACAATATATATAAGCATAAACTTATTCCAACAAGGAATATCTTCCAAAGACTTCTTACTGAATCAATTTATCCAGTTGTCTTGGAAGATTTCAATGACTCTTCTCCTCTACCTATTGTGGACACATTTTCACTGGTGGATTCAGAGTTCACTTGTGCCGGATAACCAATTATACTATTGGATATTTCACAAATAGTAATCCGTAATCACAAGTATATCTTTTAATACTCTACGCACTTTGACTATACTTTTCAAATGATTAAATACAATTACTATCCGAATTTTAGATTCTTTAAATTGGTCAGTCTCTTCGAATGATCAAATTCTCTAAGCGGTCAGTTTTTCCGAGTGGTCAACATCTCTGAATGGTCAAATTTTCTTAGCAGTCGGCATCTTTAAATGGTCAGACTTTTCGAGTCTACCTTTCTAGAGTCTACCTCTCAAAAGTCTACCTTTACAGAGACTACCTCTCAATAATCTACCTTTCCAGGTTTTACCTCTTACGAATCTACTTTCTAGATTTGAGGGTCTATCTCTTTAGAATTATCTTTCGAGAGTCTACCATTCAAGAGTCTACCTTTCCGAGAGTCTATCTTTCGAGATTATATCTCTCGAGATTCTTCATACAAGAATAATTTTCTATAACCTTTTAAGAATCTTTCTCTTTAAGGTTCAGTCTCATTAGAGTTTATTTCCCAAGATTGTTGGGTATGCCCACTCATATCTCAGTTTCAATGTAATAGGATTGATTAGATTTGATTGATCCATCACCTAAGTTTTATTTCATGGACTTTAGACCCACATGTTAGAAGTATTTATACTTCATTTTTTAGGTTGTCCATTGTAATAGAATAGGCTTAGGAATAGGGCAACAAGATCAAGATTCAAGAAAAATCACAAGTTCAGTTTGAGCCACGTGCCTATACGCCTCTCTCTTGCGCAATGCGCCTCCTTAGGCGTGCGCATGAATATGCGCCTAGCTTAGCTCATGCGCCCCAGATGGCTCAGCGCGCGCTATGTCTATGCGCCCCTTGGCTCAACGCGCATCAATGTTTAATTAACACTCAGTGATTTAATGAAGACATGAAAACTTGAAGAGATTCAAACTACGCCAATGATCCAACGGTGGTTAAATAACACGTATGCACCCGCATCTAAGGACACATGTCCATAACGGTCATATTTGTGTTATGTGTCTAACGGCTATAAAAGGACACGTGCTCCACTCAATGAGCGACAACACATCCGTCCTTTCTCTGATTCACCAAGGATTTCCAACGGCTAGTTTTTAGGGCTATACTATAAATACCCCATAACTTCAACCATTTGAAGTTGCTAAGCAATTCAGAATTTCTCTCTCAAGCATTTGTTGAAGATTTGAAGATTGCCTTTGATCTTTCCATAATTCTCAAAAACATCTTCATAACTTCATCCTTAGCTCAGATCCTCAAGCAAAAACACTTTACTTTTCTTGTGCTCTCAATCTCAAAGATCTAAAGAGCCTTGAATCTAAAATCACACACGCACCTCTTTAAGTTTGATCACTTAGATCTTTCTTTTAGAAATACACCGGTTATTGTCTAGGATTTGTTCTTTCATAGAATATTAGATCTTGAGTTAGTGTATAAGCTCAAATGATTGTAATTTGTAACACTCACTCATAATAAGATATACATTAGAAAATACAAGACTAACCATCTTGGTAGAGGACGTAGATTATTTTACCGATCGAACCTCTCTAAATAGCGCGTACTTACTTATTGCTATTTCCTTTCAAGTTCATATCATATCTAACTATTTGCTTGATTAATTCATTGTATATTGTTTGATTGAACTGTGTTGTGTTTGTTATATCATTTGCCTTAGTTCCTTATTTCACTCACTTTGAACCAAAATACTTAGAGTGTGTGTGCGTCCCCTTTATCATACTTTGCGCCTATTTACTTAACTATTCCGCTGTGCATTTCACTCACTCACTTAGGTGCATATCATAACGCTTATTTGATAAAGTGCGCATTTGCAATTGAGTTTATCAAGGGTACGAAAAGAATTTCAAAACAGCTATTCACCCCCCCTCTAGCTATTTTTATACCCTTGTTGCCTCCTTTGGGACCAACAAGTGGTATCAGAGCAAACACCTTTATAAAATATTTTTGTTTTTCAAGCTTAACAGCTTGGGTGCCGATTCAATATGGTAAACTCAAAACCTTCGGCAACTGCTAACTACACACATGTTCCAGTCTTTGATGAAGATCATTTTGACGTGTGGAAATTCAGCATCTTGACTCATCTTACCTCAATCGATGAAAGGCTTCATGACACCGTGGTTTATGGACCTTATATCCCAATGAAAGCGAATCCAAATCCGCGCACCAACGCTGCTCAACCAACCATCAAGAAACCAAGGGAAGAATGGACTGAGGAAGAAACAAGAAGAGTTGCAAATGATGGAAAAGCAAGAAACATTCTCCTAAGCACTCTAAGCACGGCTATGAAACAACAAGTCATGCATTGTGCTACTGCTAATGATCTATGGGATGCTATTGAAGAGCATATAGAAGGAAATATTGTTTGTAAGGAGAACAAGAAATATGAAGTGCAAAAGAGATTCAACAATTTCTCTCAACTCCCCGGTGAAACCTTAAGACAAACTTATGAACGCTACTGTGAAATTATAAATCTATGTATTTCACTTGGCATGAAGTTTTCAAACAAAGATTTGAATGTAAATTTTCTCCAAGCTTTTGGCTCAAGATATCTTCATAAATCCAGCGCTCTTGAAGATGCCGGAACTTTAGATGTATGGACTTTAAGGAATCTTTACGCAAATCTTAAGGTTTATGAGCTCAAACTCCAACGAATCAGTGAAACTGAAGGAAAGTCAAAATCCATAGCAATGGTGGCGCATAAAGAAGAAGTGCATGCGCCTGCGCCGGTTCAATAAGAGAAAAGTTCTGATCCCAAATTTTGTACCTCTGAGCTATTAGACATGGTTGATGAAGACTTCGCTTTATTTGTGAAGAAATTTCAAAAGTTCAGAAAATTCTCAAGACCCTCAACCAGCAAATTTCAAGGATCTACCAGCAGAGCTCCTCCAAAGTTCACGAGGAGCAGTGATTCAAAAAGAAAAGAAGACCTTGTTTTTTTTAATTGCAGGAAACCAGGACACTTTGTTCAAGCTGCCCAATCCCAAAATTTGAATATATGCAGAAGAAGAGCAGCCATACTCCCAAGTTCACTCCTAAATTCACTCGTCACAAGGGAATGGTTGCTGAAGAAGAATCACCAGCAAATGAGCATAACACATGGGTTAAAACAGACTCCGATGAAAGCGATGAAGATTCTGATGATGGACTCGTTTGTTTGGTGGAAAATGATGATGAAGTTGACACTTATGATTCTGATGATGACTTCTCCAACGATGTCCCTGATATGAATGTCTTGAATAAACCTATCAAGAAATCTGCAGGTTTTCAAGAAGTGATAAGGAAGAAAGGACCAACCATCAGCGAGCTCGTTGAACAAGGATTTCCCACTCCGGCTCAAAGCGATGGTGGATTGTTATTTTCTAGATGTGATCTGAGTGCTAGAAGCAAGCTCAGAAAGAGTGAATATGTTAGACCTCAAGTTGCACCTATTCCTACAATCAATCACGATGAGGACATTGCCAAACAAGAAAAGATATTCTTAGAAGCCGAAAAGGTAACTAGTAAATTTGGCAAAATGACGGAAGCTTTAGCACTATCATGTGATGAAATTTCCCAGCTTAAGACCGAGAAATCTCTACTTAAATCTGAACTCACCCTCCTTAAGGAGCAGATAAAGAGCATGACTCCTCTTACTGTCAAAAACACTTTTCCAACAGAACATAACTCACTTCTTAAAGTTCAAAACGATGAATTGGTTGCTCAAATTACTGATCTTAAAAAGATTACAAATGAGTGGTCCAATTCTCGTGTCACTATGGAGAATATATTTGAGTCCCAAAAAGTCAGTGGCGATAAAAGTGGCTTGGAATTCTCATCAACTAGTGACAACTTTAAATGTGATGTCTGTGCTGAAAGAGATAGTGAATTTACAAATCAGCAAACTTTTGAAATTCCCAAGGAAAAACATTCTAATTCAATGGGTAAAGGACAGGAAAAAGTCAAGAGACAATCATTCCATTATGTCTACCCAACGAAACAATTTGGGAAAGCTAAAGAGAAGGAAGTAGCCACAGATGAATCATCCTCCAGCAAAACCATTCTTGAAACTAGGTGCGCTCCTTCTCCGAGTGCACATTATGCGCCTAGGAGCCACGCGCCTAACCGCCGTGCGCCTCCTAGACCTATGCGCCCTCCAAGAAAAAGCGCCCCAAAATTTCAAAAGAAATATTTTGTTAAGGCTGGCTCATCTGACCCAAAGAAGGATGCTATACCAAAGAAAAGTAAAGAGTTTGTGAAAACTCATGTGATTGGTGGCTTTTATCATTGTTCAATTTGTGATTATTCGGGACATAAGGCCGTGGAATGCCTTTTGAGATTCACTCCCAATACCAAAAGACGTAAGAATCCTAAGGTCAAGCAAGAGTGGGTCGTCAAAAGTTGCTAACTCTAGTACCCTAAAAGGAATAAAGGGGACCTGCTTCAAATGTTTATATTTCAGGTTCTTTGCTTCATGGATGGATCTTCAAAATCTAAAACGTATGAATGGATTCTCGATAGTGGGTGTTCTTGACACATGACTGGAGATGAATCCTTACTTGAAGATGTTCATGAAGAAAGAGGTCCCTCCGTAATATTTGGTGATAATAACAAAGGTCAAAATGTAGCATATGGAAAGCTCAAGAAAGACAAAGTGTGCATTGAAAGAGTCTCTCTCGTCGAAGGGCTCAAGCACAATTTATTATACATATCTCAATTCTGTGACAAAGGATTAGAATGTCATTTTACTTCAACGTAATGTTTTATCAAGAATGGCAAAACTGGAGCTACATTACTCACGGGATATCGTAAGACAAATATTTACATTATTGATTTTCATAGTATGAACTCTAGTACTAATATTTGTTTTGTAGCTAAAAGTGTGAGCGAAAATAGCTGGCTGTGGCACAAGCGCTTAAGTCACTTGAACTTCTAGTATCTATCTAAACTCAGCAGGAATAATCTTGTAAAAGGACTTCCTAAGGTTGCTGATCATCATGACAAGAAGTGCGCCGCGTGTCAACTTGGCAAACAACCGAAAAAGTCTTTCTCCAGCAAGACCAATCCCTCAACTACTAGATGTTTGCAACTGCTACACATTGATCTATTTGGACCAATCACCACCGCAAGTATTAGAAGAAACAAGTATACTCTAGTCGTGGTGGATGATTATTCAAGATATACATGGGTGGAAATGATGATCTCAAAATACGATTGTTATGACATTTTGACCACCTTATTCAGACTGCTCCAAACCCAAAAAGAAGATGACATCGTTAGTGTTCGATCCGATAATGGAACAGAATTCAAGAACAACGGTGTTGCTCGATATTGCGACGATCATGGGATAGATCACAACTTCTCAACCGCTGGTGTTCCTCAACAAAATGGTGTTGTGGAAAGAAAGAATAGGACGTTGATTGAAGCGGGAAAAACGATGATAGCTGAAGCTAAATTGCCTAAGTACTTTTGGGAAGAAGCTATCAACACAACATGTTTTACTCAAAATCGTTCCCTCATCAACAAACTTCACAACAAGACTCCGTATGAACTTTGGCATGGTAGAACTCCCAACATTGCATTCTTCAAGATCTTTGGTTGCAAATGTTATATCCTCTACAACGGAAACGAACATAGAGGTAAATTCGATGCCAAAGCCGACGAAGGTATTTTTGTTAGGTATGCCAAACATTCTAAAGCTTTTCGCGTTTTTAATAGATCTACATTAGTGATAGTTGAATCTGTACATGTTACATTTGATGAACATTCTCTCCTTGAGCCACATTTGGCTCCAAATGTTGCTGATGATTCTGCTGAGCTTAATGACACAGGTGCTCGTATTTATGTTGCGCCTACACAAGATCAGAATCTATCAACTCAAGGAAATCCATCTACATCAAATGCACCTAATTCCTCATATGGCGCGCCAAATGAATCATCAACTGCGCCTCCTTCTAATGTTGCGCCTCTTGATTCTTCTCACACGCCTATATCTACTGCTGCATCTAGTGTTAACCCTAGTTTCAATTCTGAACCAGTTCATCCCCCAAATTTTGATGATTTTGAATCTGGTGAAGATGTACCAATTGAAGACCTTCAAGTTACTACAACCCAACCTAACTTACCTCCTGAAATTCGTGAAGTTAGAGGTCACCCAATCAATAATATCATTGGTGATCTAAATGTTGGTGTTCGTACAAGGAGAGCTACAAACTTTGATGCTTACACTGCATTTATCTCTCAAATTGAACCGAAGAAGGCTGATAAAGCGCTCCAAGATCCAAATTGGGTTGTTGCAATGAAATAAGAACTCAATCAATTTGAACGATTTAAGGTTTGGACTCTTGTTCCAAGACCAAATGATCAAGGAGTGATTGGTACGAAATGGGTGTTCAGAAACAAGATGGATGAGAATGGAACCATCACGAGAAACAAAGCAAGATTGGTTGCACAAGGCTATAGGCAAGAAGAAGGCATTGATTACGATGAAACTTTTGCGCCCGTAGCAAGACTTGAATCTATCAGATTATTTCTAACTTACGCCGCTCACAAGAACTTCAAGTTATATCAAATGGATGTGAAGAGAGTGTTTCAAAATGGTAAACTCTAAGAACAAGTCTACGTAGCTCAACCACCTGGGTTTGAAGATTCACAATTTCCAAATCATGTGTACAAACTCCAGAAAGCTTTGTATGGGCTCAAGCAAGCACCAAGAGCATGGTACGATACACTATCAAAGTTTCTCATTGAGAAAGGCTTCACTCGCGGTAAAATCGATACTACTCTTTTCATTGCCAAACATAATGGTCATAAATTACTTGTTCAAATTTATGTTGATGGTATTATATTTGGTTCTACTAATGAATTGTTGTGCAAGCGTTTGAGAAACTAATGAAGAGCAAGTTTGAAATGAGCATGATGGGAGAACTCACATTCTTCCTCGGGCTTCAAATCAAGCAAATGAATGAAGGCATTTTTATCAATCAAGCCAAATATACAAAGGATTTAATCAAGAAGTTTGGACTTGAGAATGCTAAATCATACGACACTCCAATGGCCATCGGCAACAAACTCGACAAAGATTTAAAAGGTAAACGTGTTGATCAAACGCTCTATCGAGGTATGATTGGCTCACTCCTTTATCTTACTGCTAGTAGGCCCGATATTATGTTTAGTGTTTGTGTTTGCGCTCGTTATCAATCTGACCCTAGAGAAGCGCACTTGATTGCTGTGAAACGTATTATACGATATCTCTCCGGTACTGTTAACCTTGTACTTTGGTACACCAAAGATTCGAATTTTAAACTTGTAGGTTATTCAGATGCGGATTATGCAGCGTGCACAATTGATAGGAAGAGCACGAGTGGCACTTGTCATTTCCTTGGACATCGACTTGTGTCATGGGCGAGTAAGAAACAAGCTTCAGAGTCTGTATCAACAACGGAAGTAGAATATATCGTTGCGGGAAGTTGTTGTTGTCAAATACTATGGATGAAGCAGCAATTGGTGGACTGTGATATCATCAAAGAAAATTGTCCCATCTACTGCGACAACACTTCAACCATTGTCGTTTCTGAAAATCCTATCATGCACTCCAAAACCAAGCACATCGACATCAAATATCACTTCCTCAAAGACCGTGGAGAAAGGAAATATTCATCTAGAACACGTGGGAACCGACTATCAAATCGCCGACATTCTAACAAAAGCATTTGACGCGAAATGGTTCATTTTTTTTAGAGGTGAAATGGGTATGCTTGAACTCAACTAAATCCATATAGTTTTGTTATTACTAATGATTTTATGTTTTGTTGAGTTATAAGTATACTAGGTACAAAAGTTAAAATAATTTTCAAAGTTTCAAGGAAACTCTGCGTGCCCAACTATGTCTGCACGCCTCCACACTTTGCGCGCTCAAAGCTTTATGCGCCCTACCCATCATGCGCGCCCATGAGTGCTATGCGCCTCCCATGCACGCATTAAATGTTGCAGCTCAATCAATGCTACCAAAATTTATTATCTCAATGATTGAACGTATTCAATGTCACAAGTACTAGGATCCTGCTAATTTCAGGCCTGGTGAGACATTTAATCTCACTGAGCTATCAGCAGTCCAGATTGGAGTTGATGTCATCGAGTATATAAGACTAGCTGGTCTTCTGCCTCTATTCACCCTGGAACAACCCTTCTACTCACTGCTCCTTGTCGATGAATTTTTCTCCACTATTGTGTTCATGGAAACTCCAATAGATATTGAAGGGGTAATGCGCTACAGAATACGCGCCGTTGTTTCAAAATGTTGAAGTCACCATTTCTACTGGTACTTTAAAGAATATCATCAACTTCACCACTACTGGCCCTCTAGGCGTCTCCGGGAAAATCAACACTTATTCCACCGCCGCGCAGAACATAATGGCGCGCACTTATCTTGACATTCTTACTCTTCAGAATAACATCAAATCTGTTGAGATAAGGGATGGTGGTGATCTGCTGGCGCACATAGCGCATCTGGTGGGTACTTCCATAATTTTCAAGACGGGAAATGTGAACAGATTCACAATGGCGCAATGGGAGTATACTGCATCTGGTGGGTACTTCTATAATTTTCAAGACGGGAAATGTGAACAGATTCACAATGGCGCAATGGGAGTATACTGCTACGATTATGGGAAAAATCTTCCTTAACTGGCCCCAAATCCTCTTCAAAACTTTACGGGACCAGATTGATAAGTACAACAAAAAACAAGGCTGAAGGGAAGACCAAGTTCAAGACTCACTGCTAAATACTCACGAAGATCTTTCTTACCTATCTTGCTCTTGCTAATTTCCTTGCTCAGAACCCAGTTTATCAAACAACTGACGTTCCAATTTTTGGCAAAGACAGTTTGGTTATGAAAAGGCGCAGAAAGCGCATGGCAAAGCGCGCGCCCAGGGTTAAAGGAGATCAGTTGGTTGATGAAGCCACTGAGTCTGATGAAGATGCAGATGGCGTAGAAGATGGCGCAGATACTGAAATTGCACCTCGCGTAGAACCAACAGTTGTTCCAGGCGCAGAAACAAGAAAAGGCAAAGGGGTTGCTGAAGGTACAAGCAGACCTCCTAAGCGCCCAAAAACTGAAACAGAAGAAGAGAAGGAACTGAAGCGCGCAAAAGAAGCCAGTAGACTGGAAGAGCAGAATAAAAGGGATGAAGAATACAAGTTGAACGGTCATATTTGTACAAGCAGACCTCCTAAGGACACCTGTCCATAACGGTCATATTTATGTTATGTGTCTAACGGCTATAAAAGGACACGTGCTCTACTTAATGAGCGACAGCACATCCGTCCTTTCTCTGACTCACCAAGGATTTCCAACGGCTAGTTTTTAGGGCTCTACTATAAATACCCCATAACTTCAACCATTTTAAGTTGCTAAGCAATTCAGAATTTCTCTCTCAAGCATTTGTTGAAGATTTGAAGATTGCCTTTGATCTTTCCAGAATTCTCAAGAACATCTTCATAACTTCATCCTTAGCCCAGATCCCCAAGCAAAAACACTTTAGTTTTCTTGTGCTCTCAATCTCAAAGATCTAAAGAGCCTTGAATCTAAAATCACACACGTTCCTCTTTAAGTTTGATCACTTAGATCTTTCTTTAAGAGATACACCGGTTATTGTCTAGGATTTGTTCTTTCATAGAATATTAGATCTTGAGTTAGTGTATAAGCTCAAATGATTGTAATTTGTAACACTCACTCATAATAAGATCTCCATTAGAAAATCCAAGACTAACCATCTTGGTAGAGGACGTAGATCATTTTACCAATCGAACCTCTCTAAATAGCGCGTGCTTACTTATTTCTATTTCCTTTCAAGTTCATATCATATCTAACTATTTGCTTGATTAATTCATTGTAGATTGTTTGATTGAACTGTGTTGTGTTTGTTATATCATTTGCCTTAGTTCTTTATTTCACTCACTTTGAACCAAAATACTTAGAATGTGTGTGCGCCCCCTTTATCATACTTTGCGCCTATTTACTTAACTATTCCGCTGTGCATTTCACTCACTCACTTAGGCGCATATCATAACGCTTATTTGATAAAGTGCGCATTTGCAATTGAGTTTATCAAGGGTACGAAAAGAATTTCAAAACAGCTATTCACTCCCTCTAGCTATTTTTATACCCTTGTTGCCTCCTTTGGGACCAACAAAAATTGTCTCTCTTTAGAGTTTATCTTTTGAAATTCCAGCTCTCTACATTTCTAGAGTTTATCTTTCAAATAGATTTATTTATTCCATTATAACCCAATGGTTAGTATTATGGAGAGAGCTCCATCAACTATTAAGTATTGCATGGACAATGAATTCTTTTTATTGTTAATCGCCTTTTAACAGTTTCCGTTTATTTTCTAACAAATAAAATCAGGACCAATAAGTTTACAACTTTGTCCTCTAATTGCGCCTTTTGTTCTTCTACAGAAGATGAACAATTTGCAATTTCATAGACCCATTACAAGAAATTATCTAATTCCTTCTATTTCAAAGGATCATATTCATTAAAGAATATATCAATTCTTATTGTGGTATTTCAACTTGATCCGGATACCCCCACAATTGGAGTATACCCCCACATTTTGGTGTATCCCACACTTGAGATGTACCCCCACATTTAAAGGTATTTATCATTTATGAATCTTGGAATTCATATTTATAATTTCCTTTATGTGAGAATTCCTCCGAATTTTGTGACTGAATTCCATAATTCATTTAAATATTTAACCGAGTTCGTTAACTCAGATAAATACGTGCTTCTCTATTTCTGATGTGAAGAAAGAGTGAATTATGTGTCAAGTGAAATGACTGAGTGTTGCTGTGAGAATGTCAATCTGGTAGGGGCCTTATATAGATATTGAAGAGTTGTGGTGGCTATTCTAAATAATCACAATTAGCACAGATTGGATCTCAGCGGTTAGATCTGATTCTGGATGGAGGGAGGAGATCGCCTGGATCGATCAAAGAGGCTTGACCCGCCTGCTTGAACAGGTGCGGGTCGTGCCCAACCGCCCAACCTTACGGACGGATCCCTTCATGAATCATCATGACCCACGGCCCAAGCTGAACCGCCTCCAAGCTTGCTGGACTACTCTAGACGGGCTTAGGCCCAAGTGCTCATTGCCAGCCCACGGTCCTACTGTACTGGACCGAACCAGACCGAGCCCAACCGACCTAGCTACACCGAACCATGCCATGGACTGGACCACTATCAAGCTGAAATTTGTCAAAAGTTTAAAGCTCCACAGCTCCCAGCGACCGATGTGAAGTGCAAAGTGCGCCCTAAACAACCTATTCCACGCTCCGCGCGCTTTGCGGGTCATGTTGTTAGTACCCGATCTGAAATTGATTTAATTAGGGCATTCCTAAATATACAAGGACTTTATAAGAATTTGAGAGCTTGCAAAGACTTGTCCTGGATTCTCAAAATATAGCTCAATATTCTAGAATATCCTAGATTTAACCAAAATAGGAGCTTGAAAATCACGTCAGCCAGGAAGAGTGGCCACGCGGCCACATCCGCCCTTGGCCACACAGCCACATTCGCCTATGGCCTTGCGACCACATCCGCCTCGGATGATCTCAGCCATCATATCTCTCCGCCGGTTTCCTATATAAAGGGCCCTTAGGGCATCAAATAATCAGTATCAGATACCGATTCAAGAGTTCCACAAATCATTTCTTAGAGCTCTCAAGCCTCTCAAGTGATGAATTTACTCCCAAATCAACCCTTTCAAGCATCTAAGAAAATCCTCAAAGTTCCTAAGAAGATCCAAGATTAGTTCTTGTCAACATAGGTAAGTTTTCTAACCTTCTTAGTGATATTCTTGCCATGTTCTTAATTTAGATCTATAATATTTGTGTTCTTAACATGTTTATTCATATGTTCTTCATAATATTCATATGTTCATAATATATTCTTCACATGTTCTTCATGTTCTTAGATTAAAGCCTTATTTATGCTAGATTTAAGGTTTCGATCTTCATAATTACATGTTATTTCATAGCCGATGATGATCTAGAGTTCATCAATCCGAACATGATCAAGGAACTACTTCTAAACCCTAATATTTAGGTAAATACTCCCCATCAATATGCATGATCCCGTTTCTTCGGCCTATTCTAAATTCTCCTCGAACTACGCTATTGAAATAAAATTAGATTTTACTTTGATTTTAAAAAAAGTAGTGCAAGAGGGAGAAACAATGAGTAAAATTGGTACTATCTTCTCCATTGTATTTTTTTAATTAGTAAAAAGTAAAAAAAAAAAAAAAACAGGTTCTATTCTAAAATAAATGATTTTTTTTATTTAAAATATGTTTCTAAATGATTTTTTACTATATTTTTAAAAAAATTATTTTATACTTACAAAACTAACATTTTTAAATCCATTAATAAAGATATTTATAAATTTTCACTATTAATAGTTATATTTTTAAAGTGTCATTTAAATTCCTTCAAAAAAAGTGTCATTTAAATTGCAAAAATACATTTATTTTGTGAGGTACTAACATTTATTTTTGACCTAGGGGAATACAACCACAGCTTGCTATATGGAGAAGCAAAATACTCTCCACGTCCCCGACTAAGGTTTTTAGTTTGAATTTACACAGAGATTAACAAAAAGTAAATGCTGTGAGTAAGAAAAGTGAAACAAGATAAAGTATGAAAGAGAAAGTGGTTTGAGAGTTTTTGTTGTGAGATTGATAAGTGGGTTCCATTGTCTATTTTAAGTAATAAAACTAAGAACCTAGTCTAGTCTGGGACGGACCGGGGGGGGGGGGTTAGGAAAGAAAACGAGTAAACTGCTTTTCTGCCCCTCGTGCTATGACTCCAACATCAATTTGACACCCGTACTGCTGAAACAACAAATGTATGATGCGTACTATAGTTTTATTAGCAAAATTAACCAAAATACTATTCAATCATTAATTTTTTTTAACAGACGTTGTTTTTTCTAATGGACATTAATTTATTTTAACGGATGTTAATAATTCAACGAACAAAAAAATATAGACCTTTCCAAGTATCGGTCATTGAATCATTTTTATGTTCGTTTTAGTCACTGACCGCCTATTTAATGTTCAATTTCACTCTTCCATCTAAATTTGCCATTTTTTCTGTTAAAATTGCCTATATATTGCACAATAACAACCCAACCACCATCATCTTAAACACCACAGGGAAGCACCACACCAGCACCACAGCACCTCGCAACCACCATTCAACTATACTTCACTCCAAAAACAGAACCAAAAGCAAACCCCCTTCACAGCTAAACACCATAAGCACCAACAGCAACAAAAAATATTACCACCATCACAGTCATTTCCAAAAACCCATTAAACATATATCAGGTAAAATTATTCAAAAAACTCCAAATTGAAAAAAAAAAAAAAAAAAAAAAGACAACAGATTGCAGTAATCTCACAATCGCAAATTACCCAAATTTCAAATTCTTACCCAACCTTCAAAGATGATAAAGTTGAAAAACCAAATGATATGGTAAATTTGGATGCATATATTCGAAATGAGTAGGGGAAAACAGATTTGGATCCAAATATTCATCAATTTTTATAATTAGATCCAAATCTAAAAGTTTTGATCTCATCTCCACTTTTGTGAAATTTCAAACCAAAATCGGAGGGAGGGAGTAGGGGTTAGTGAAGAGGGTTGAGGACGACCAAAGAAGAATAGGAAGGAGATGACATGGACGGATGGTACGTTTTAAGAACCGTGAAGGATTTTGACCGGAGAAGGTTGTGGAGGAGATGACTTGGTCAGATGTTGACGGTGAAGGAACAGAAGGGGGCAGTGTGGGGAGAAGACGGCGGCATAGGAGCAGGCTACGATGGTATTGAAGAGGGGAAGGCGACCTGGAAGAATGGGGGTGGCGGCCGACGGTGGAGGGTGAGGGTGCGTAGAGGGAAGAGTGCATAGTGATTGAAATGGGGGAGGGAGATCGTGATTTAGGGCTAGAAGTTTAATAATTTACACTTTAACCCCTTAAACTCTTAAAGAAGAAATATCTAGTCAATTCAGCATTTGTAAATTTTAATTCAAGTTTTCGTTAAATTATTAACATCCGTTAAAATAAATTAATATCCGTTAGAAAAAAATAACGTTTATTAAAAAAAATTGACGATTGAATAGTATTTTGGTTAATTTTGCTAATAAAACTATAGTACGCATCATACATTTGTTGTTTCAGCGGTACGAGTGTCAAATTGATGTTGGAAAACGATCCGTGAATGAATATCCGGAATCCGAAATTAATTGATTTTATTGCCGTTGGATTGAATATGTTTTTTGAATTTATGTCTCTCTCTCTCTCACACACTATCTCTCTCCGGTAGGGTTTCAAACTCAAAAACTCGGTAATTGATTTGATTACGCTCACCTCGCTTTCCAATAATCGTCACGATCCGATGTACTTTCACAATTCGATAATCTCGATTTCAAGTTTACCGAACTGAAATTCATCACAATCACTCTCCATTAACCCCATTTCCTTGCTGCTCAATCACCCATCCGACAATGTCATTATTGGCCACAAGCGGCGGCGACACTGTCAAGCTCTTCGACGTCTCGGTCGACTCCGGCGACCCATGTACTCTTAGCTACACTCCTTCCGGTTCTCAAGTCAACTCCGTTCGCTGGAACCATACCAGTTGAGTACCCCCACCTATGTTTATTCTCTCACTTTACTCTTTTTTGGTGTTTTATTTATCAAATTGGATTTCGTCCTTTATGCTTTGTGTGTTAAAAAAATGTGATTTTTGTTAGATTTGGTGGTGGCGAGTGCCGGAGATGATAAGAAGATATCTCTGTGGCGGAAAAATGGTCAAAGCATGGGAACCATTCCGGTGGCCGGTGCTGACAGTGGTGACAATATTGAGGTTATCTTCTGCTTCTATATGATCTTATTTGCATGTATTTATTCTCTTCTGCTTTGGTCGTCCCAATCCTTTGTCAATATTGGGTGGATATCTAACTTTGCATTCATGTGTCAAAGTCAAATTAATACACATTTTATATATTTATGGAAAAAAATGCAAAAAAATTAGTTTAAGCTCTTCAGTCAATCCCCAAGTCACTAGTGCAGAGGAGGTCACTACACTAACCCCATCCATTTTTTCATGTTAAAAATTCACGTGCCAATGCACATGACTTTTAGAAGGCTAAAAGAAGAACTTTGTGTGAGTCAAAATACCCCCGCTCCCATCTTCTTCTTCTTTCCCTCCCATGGCCACCCTTACGGCTACCCCCAACACCACTAACAAAACCAAAAAATTCAACCCCAACACATTACTAATAAGTTATATACTCCCTCTGTCCCAGAGTAAGAATCATACCTTGTTTCGGACGCTTATTTAGAAAATACTAGGAAATGGGTAAAATATTTCAAGTGGATTAAGGACATAATTGTTCAAAACACTATTCAAAATGCAAGTGGATAAACTCAGGTTAGTAAAGTGTTTGTTATTTTGTAATTATATAAACATTAGAAGGATAAAGCTGTCCAAAACACTATTCATCCTTTGCCATTTTGGGAGTAGAACTCTTATTCTGGGATGTACCGAAATAGAACGTAGGACTCTTACTCTGAGACATAGGAAGAAGTATATGATAACATTTTTGATTTAGGTTATGAATGGACCATTATGAAGGGAGCCGCCGTCGAATCCTTAAATCCTGTTTATGGTAGTCCATAGTTATTAAAAGCGCGCTTCAGCGCGCGCCTAGGCGCGAGGCGCACATTTGGGGCTTCGATTAGGCTAGGCGAGGCGCTGTCACACACGCGAGGGCTTAGGCGCGCCTAGGGCTGAAGCGTGGGCCTTGATCGACTTCGCCTAGGCTCGGAAAACCCTAATTGACCGACAATTTCGAAGTAATTGATCCTATTGACCGTCGATTGCATAGTAATTGAACGTATTAGGCAACGAAGACTCTTCCGCTGCCACGATTCTGTCATCGTACACGCACCGTAAGTCCGTAACTCTATATAAGAGTAGTCGATCCTTATGAACTCTATCAAAGCAAACAGAGAAGCCTCTGACGACCTGGGAAGACCTCCGGCGAACTCCGGCAACCTGTCTGATCCTCCGACGAGCCTCAGGCGAGAAGAGCAGCTCCGACAGGTGAGTTCTCTTCCTGTTATCTTTTTATTTTTCTTAAGTCCTGATTCATTTTTTTCCCTCAACTCTCTGTTTATGTACATAGAACTATAGAAGTTACATTATTATATTATTAATCAATATGAATGCATGTGTAAATTAAAGTTTATGATTTAAACCTTTAAATTATGTAATGTCCTGATTTTTTTCCCTCAAGTCTCTATCATGTACACAAAACTTACTGTTAAAAATTATCATTCAAAAATGCAATCTGAATGCATGTGTAAATTAAAGTTTATGATTTAAACCTGTTAAATTATGCAATGCAAGTGTAGATTAAAGTTTATTCATTGCTATCAAAAATTGTCATTTGTTTTTCATGAAAGTCAATCTGAATGCATGTATAGTTTATAATTTAAACCTGTTTAATTTAATTAATGTGCATAATCATATACAGTACATAGATTAAACACAAAGTAGATTGTATACTTGTATGTATAATTTATAGATTTATTCCATTGAACATCTATTTATGCTTGTTTCTTTTATACTTCTATATTTTTAATATTTTAAGGCATTTTTGTGGGCATCGTCACTCGGGCGCGCGCCCGCCTTGCGCCTTGTGCCTAGGCTCCGGGCTCACCTTTTGCGCCTTGGTGCGCCTTGGGCCTTTAATAACTATGTGGTAGTCGATTTGCCCACCTGGTTGGACCCATCATTCCAATGGTATTCGCCAGAAATTGCGCAATAAGGTGGGTTTAATCTTTCATAACCGACTAAAAAGAAGAGACTAAAATGAATGAAACACCAACCCACTTGAAAATTGTTGAAATTAGGTGTATGGAAGGCACTAACGATTGTATAAGAGAGAGAGAGAGAGAGAGAGAGAGAGAGAGAGAGGAGCTGTTAACTTAGAGAGGAGAGGGGTTTTAGCCAATTTTGCTGATTGAATTGGGGGAGGATAGAATTGGTTGGGGTACCCAATCCAGTTCATTCAAGAGAAGGCTTTCCATTGAAGAGAAGGAAAAAAAGGGGAATGGGTTCTTTATTCATTTCCCTTTTGGAATTCTTTTCCACGTTTTACTAAGATCATAATCTTTTGTACGTCCACCATCACTCCCACTAGAATCATATTTCTTTTGGCTTTTCCATCTCATTCAATTTCAGTAGAGTTAATACAAAATGTATGTGTGTTGAATTCTTCTATCGACTATTCAATATTTAAGCCCAATCTTTGTCAAATCCAATGATTGGTCTTGATTGGGGGAAAGGATGATGATTTGCTATCAAATCTGAGTAATTTTTCAATCAAGGAGCAGCAAATCTTGGGGTCTGATTATATAATTATTGGAGTGGAGAGAAATGGGAAAAGGAAAGGGCCGGTGGAGGAGGAAAAAGATGAAGTGTGTAAATAAAATGGGGGGGGGGGGGACATTTAATTTGACCTTACCCTGCATCTAATATATGCAAGAGGCTGCTTCCAGAACTTGAACCTGTGACCTCAAGGTCAAACAGAAACACCTTAACAAATGCACCAAGGCTCCCCTTCTAGTGACTATTTAACGTAAAAATTTGAGTGATTTAACCGGTGGGCCAAGGCTTCCACAAGGGTGTATTGGCACATGGCTATTTAACGTAAAAAAAAAAAAAAAAAAAAATCGATGGAGTTAATGTTAGTGACCTCCGTTGCACTAAGTGATTTTCTGCAACAAAAATGGCATAAGGTTCCAAACTCGCACAAAGTGACCAATTGGGTTACTTTCTTTTGCATTTTTTCCTAAATTTATTAATGCATATTTTGTTGTGCTTCAGATTGTTAGTGGTTTATACAGTGCTTTCCCTAACTTTCCCGATCACTAACCAACTACCCAAAAAAGGTATAATCCCTTACTCTTCCATCCTTTGTGTTTTCAAAAGAGATCAGTGTCCAAAGTCCAAACAGGATATGTAGATGTGTCTACTCCATGTTAACTGCAAGGATGCTTGCACGTGTGAACTCTAATTTTTTTCTAGTGTTTTCTGGCCGAGTAATCAGTCAATTTGACTGGGGGGTTAATTTTTTTTCAGGAGTCTTTCTTGACTATAAACTTTAGCAACAGAACATCCAGATACATCTGCTCTGGTGGAAGCGGTCAAGTTGTAAGAATATGGGATTTACAGAGGAAACGGTGTATAAAATGGTTGAGAGGTCACAGTGATACAATAACAGGTGCAATGTACAATTGCAAAGATGAGCACTTAGCTTCCGTCAGTCTTAATGGTGATGTTATTATTCACAACCTCACTTCAGGTGCTAGAGCTTCTGAACTTAAGGATCCAAATGGACAGGTGCATGTTCTGTTTGTTTTTAGCTTTCTTACAAAGCGGCCAACACTTAAACTAATCTTTGTAATGTTGTAATTTCTTTATTTGTGTTTTCTGATATGCTAGATGTTTGTCTGATGGTTTGAGACCAGGTCTTGCGAGTTCTTGATTATTCTCGGATCAGCAGGCATCTTTTGGTGACAGCTGGTGATGATGGATCTGTTCATCTTTGGGATACTACTGATCGCAGCCCAAAGGTACATGAGTCAAATTTGAATGTAACGTGGGAAAACTTGACCCCACGATACATGGGATTGGTAGTTCACAATGTGATTCACTTAATGAGCAGTCCAGTTGTAGATTTAAGAATACAGGTGTAGAGTAAGCATTATGATTATTATGAAGTAGTTCTTTTTGTCTAACTCTGTAACGAGACTTCATCTTTCACTGTGCTATTATTATGTGGCACTGTCTTGGCATCTTGATTGAATTACCGAAGTAGAGTAACATGTCTGTTGTTATGCTTTGCACTTCATTTCACTAATGCTCGTATAAATGGTTTAGGCAAATAAAATCAAATATTATTTTTATTTTTCAGTAACTGATTTACTTTCTATGCAGATTTCATGGTTGAACAAGCACACTGCTCCTACTTCTGGTGTTAGCTTCTCGCCATCAAGTAATAAGGTCTCTTCTTTATAATATGAACTTTTATTTGATTAATATCAAGTAACTGGACGTCAAATCCTGCAAAGAGAACTATTTTGTCTCAAGATTGTCTATCTATACCCCAAATCATTTTGGGACTAAGGCTCTGTTGTTGTCATTGTTGTTGTATTGTCTATCTAGTATAAGAGAAGAGGTTTAGTTTAGTTAATATATGGCTGGCATCGTGTTTGCTTGACAGGTGATTGCTAGTGTTGGACTGGATAAAAAGTTGTACACTTTTGATTCAGGGAAGAAGGGACATTCATATTGCATTCCTTATGAATCACCTTTTTCTTCAGTGGCATTCAATGATGATGGATACACTCTAGCTGCTGGAACAAGCAGTGGACGGGTGGTATTCTATGATGTCCGTGCCAAGCCAAAACCATTTACTGTTCTTCGTGCTTATGGAAATTCTCAGGTATTTGTGTTCTCTCTAATTTGTATTGCTCCTCTGCTAGTTTCTTGTCACATCCTTGTGGTGCACTTATTGGAAGCTCTCACGATTATCTATATCATAGTTCAATAATGTATATGATTATCACCAGGCTGTCACAAGTCTATGCTGGCAACGGTCTAATCCTGTTCTGGTTAATGAAAATAATTGCACGAACAATTCTGCCCTTCTTGGAGATGCTGTGGAGGAATCAGTCGTTATGCCTGATCCGCTTCCTTCTGTGACATCATCAAGCATTCATGATATATCTGCAGCAGAGGAGACACCAGTTCGAAGCAAACTATGGACTGGTGGGTCGTTGCCTATATTACATCCTCCTCACATTTACAAGGATGACATGGATGTGTTCTCTCCCCTTGTACAAGTCCAGCCTATGATACCTTCGCTTGGTAAGTTGTGGGATCAGCATGATGGAACGCAGAAAGATCATGATAAGAATTCTTTTCCGTTTCCTTCATCTATGAGATTTACTCTTCCAGAGCATGGGGGTAATGATCCTCATTCAGTTTTTGACCGGAAATCTAGCTCAATTTCAAAACAGGTTTGCTGCTATTATAACTCTACTTACTATTCACGCATTCATGGGGATGACATGCCTCAAGTGTTTTGATTAGATTTGGCAAAGAATTTTAGTCGTTCATCCTTGAAACTTTCCCATAAGTGTTCAGCCTATGCAGTGCAGCTAGTATATCATTCAGGCATCAAATAATTAATTTTTCTACATAGTTATGGGAATTCCCTATGTAAATACGTTTCCAGGTGCTGCTTACCCTTTAACATGACATGTATTCCAGTTGCCGTTGTTGAGAAATAATCAAGAATTATTATAACCCAACTTAACCCGTTTCACCATTTATTTATGTTCAAAGGAAGATCCTCTGTTAAACCATGACTCAAGTTATATCTTCTAAACTAGCCCTTTTCGTGTTTGTGTTGGTCTTCCTCTAGCTCTAGCTTTGCCATTGACATATTGCATGACTTACACTTTTAGGTTGATGTTTATACAATCTGAAGCTACTTATTTGCATTTTTCCTATCATTGGTGGTGCTTTTATGTTCTGTAAGACTTGTTTATTCCCACTCCCGTCAAATAATGTATGAATTTGCTTACATGTAATGTAGGATGACACACGTTCTTCTTCTTCTTCCTTTCCACAACTAGAATCCACTCCGTCCCCATCATCCAGGAGTAAAGACTCTTCCTCAATAACACCTCCAGAAGCTTGGGGTGGTGAAAGAGTGACTGATAAATTCGCTCAATCTCGTCAGCCGATCATTTTGCCTTCTCGTTTAGCAACATTGACATTTCCTAGCCTATCCTCAGGCTCCATTATCAGTTCAAGTATTAACGTGGCAACTCTACGTTCCAGAGAGATTTCTTCTAATCATGACACTGCCTTACAGAAGAAAGCCCCATTTAGTTCAACATCTCTTGCTATTGGTGCAAAAGTCATTGCAGGGCAGACTACCACGGATTCATTAGGACCATCATTTACCGGTCCAAAAAGATTTTCCAGTTATGCAGAAAGAATAAGCACTACACCATCCTTTAATGATGGATTATCCCTTTCAGTGGGTTCGCCAAAAAACAAGAAAACAGGTGCCGAGTCAAGGGAAGAGCTTTTGAATAGCTTGTTACGCAGATCCGAGGTATCAACTGCCACAGAATATGGGATTTATCCATCATATATATACACACACACACACACACACACACACATATATATATGTATGTATGTATGTATATATATATATATGTATGTATGTATATATCAGTAGTTGTTCCATATGAATTATTGCAGTGAGTATTCATGACTGTTGTGTACTACTCCCTCCGTCCCTAAATGAACAAAATTCAAATCAAGGGACTTTCTTTCTGAAAATCTCTACATTTTATACAATTTAGTGGCAAAGATCCATTTATATTCTTGAAATCTTCTTTCCAAACATTTAGTTTTGCAAGTATTATGAGACTAGTGATTTTTTTTTTGGGAAAGGAACATTTATGGAGAAAGCTTTTTCCGAAAAAGACGTTCATTTTGCGACATTCATTTAGGGACGGAGGGAGTATATGATAATTGACTAGCTCATTATCTGGCAGGGTGGAAGCACACAACCCCACAAAACACCTTTCCAGCCTGATTCAGAGCGAGGAACCTCCTCTTTCACGCTTCAACTTTTTCAAGGGACTCTTGAAGAAACACTTGCTTCCTTCCAGAAATCAATCCATGAAGACATGAGGAATCTTCATATTGAAGTCTTACGACAATCTCATATGCAGGAGGTATATTTAAGTTTTGTACTTGAATATTATACGTTTTGCTTTACTTGTTCTGTCTACAGCTTTTGTCATCGTTTTGCAGATGCAAATGTCCAACGTGATGAGCGCCATCCTCGAGAACCAAGCAGAGCTTATGAAGGAAATTCAAACTCTACGCAAAGAGAATCGACAGCTTCGTCAACTACTATAAGTCTCAGCTAAGATTTTATTAATCCACTTTTCTTTATATCTCAAGGATTTTTTTTCCCCCTCCAATTTTTAGCGTATTTGACGTGTTTAGTATGAAAATAGAGGATTTCCATTTTGGTCGTTTTGTACTTGAGTTCTATTTGTCGTGGGCATGGTAGTTAAGTGAGCAAAAGATAGTGAGATGCTGAACAAAAATGTCAGTATGACTTTGTCAGCTCAGTGGCAGAACATGTATAGGTCTTATTGATAGGGGTTTAACTGAACTATTTATGAAACAGAGTCATCATGCACATAGATTTCTTGATTCTGTTCCTGAAGTTGCAGAAACGGGCGAGCTCATTGTTGCTGGGATAGTGTCATCTCGCATTATTTTACTGTTCCCTCCGTCAAACTATTTGATTGGATATTGTGATTGTAGAGGCCAATACTCATTATATGAGTATCCAATTAAACAATGCCAATTCTGTTTTAGATGATCACACTGCTTCAACGCAATAATGAGAGAAATGTAGTTCCTCTGTCCCAAAATGAAAAACCAAAACATATCCAAATTTACTCTTACCTGATCAAGAGCGAATTTGGGACGGAGGGAGTACTAAACAACAAATTAGGGATGGATTCCCCATAACTCTTTACAATGAAAGTAGAAATCCTTCATTTGGAGGATATATTGAATTATTCTGAACTAATTTCATTAAAAAAAAAACATATAAGAAGGCAAAAAATGGAGACTTGGGATTATAATCTGCCCATTGTGTCTGTTTTGTACAGATTATAGGGATGGATTCCCCATAACTCTTTACAATGAAAAGTAAAAATCCTTCATTTGGAGGATTTATTGAATTATTCTGAACTAATTTCATTCAAAAAAAAAAAAAAAACATATAAGAAGGCAAAAATGGAGACTTGGGAATATAATCTGCCCATTGTATCGGTTACTTTAATAAAAAATGAATAATAATAGTGATGAACAAAGAAGTTCAAAAGACACAAGGAGAAACACCGAATCATCTTTTGGAATTACTTTTTCTTCTTTCTGAACTTGGTCAGAGAAGCAAAAACACGTTTCCCCATCAATTGCGCCCCTTTAAAGCCACTCAAGTAATTTTCCTTCCCAGTCAGAGAGATTTGGATGGACTTAAAAGCAAGTCGCGTGTAACTATGTGAACCAACAGAGGAGTAACCGTTAGATGTACAGAAGAATGCATGAATTCTCTCCGCGCCTTTGTAATTAATGACTTGTGTGCCTGCTACGCTGAGAAACTCTTGCTACTAGAAGACGCAAACTTGATCTCTTAACTCACTTCTTCACTAACCTCATAACATCACCCACAAGATGTAAAGAGCCAGTTACAAGGACCTGATTTGATTTTAACAACCAGATTTATACCAAATAAATATAAATTTAAAAAAAAAATGAAAATGAAAATATATGAGCAGGAGCGGGCAAAGTAGCTTTCAAAGTTATGATAAAAAGGCTAAAAGGTCGGGATACCTGAAAACGAACAGACTTGTCCTGCTTGACTGCGTCCCTAAGCCATTTAATAGCTAATGGAAGTGATGGAAACACGACACTGTTTTCACTACTCTTAACACGCTCTTCTCTTTCATTTTTATCATCTCCAGAAATAAAGTCTGGGTTTTTCGTAATCCCTGCAATTCATTCAGCAAAACATCAGGGACATTACACACTAAAAAGTAAGCAGTAATATACAACCAATGCACGACTTAATCACTGCACCTCTATACACATACATACATACTCCCTCCGTCCCAGCACAAGTAGGACTTATTTCCCTTTTAGGCCGTCCCAAAACAATTGAGACTGCCTAAAATGGAAATGTTTTAATATATTTATATTCAACCAACCCCACCATTTAACCCCACTCATTCTATCTTCATTTTCCACCACTCAATTTATTCAACAAACAATACTATTTACCCCACTCATTCTCTCTCTTCATTTTCTACCACACATACACTATTTTCTCTTAATTATTGTGTCCACTTCTCTAGTCCTACTTGTGCTGAGACGGAGGGAGTATATGATAAAGCACCAAAACCCCAATGGAGTCAAAGCATTCATATTGGCTCACAAAATAACAAGAGAGTTATATCCCTTCATTAACTTCTGGCAGGGAAGGGAGACAAACTCTTTCCAGAAAAGATTTCCCATCTTTATTTTCTTGAAATCAAGCGTGCATACATTTTGTACCACCGAGGGGGGGGGACTTCCATCTAATGGTCGACTAAAACCCTAATCCTAGTGCTCTTCTCGCGGGAGAGAGAAAAAAACAAGGGGCTATTAAAAGGATAGTTCTCCCTTTGTCCTGGGATGATACTCCCTTTTTTGTTACTATAAATGAACTTTGAGCAATAATTTTAGGTTAATTTAATTATCCTAATGAAAAGCTTTAAGCTTGTTACTGATACATCATCATAAATATTAAATACTATCAATGTTGTTCATTGGGAATTGAAGAGGGGAGAACGAGCAGACATCGAACGGTTAATTTCTATTTCTTGTTATCGTGGAATTCGAATATCAAGTTTTAGATTTTCATAAGGATAATTCAATTAACCTAAAATTATTGCTAAAAGTACGTTTGTAGTAAAACAACAACAACATTACCCCAGCGCAGCAAAGGCTCCCACCTATGGTGGGGTAAGGGGGGGTCGGATGTACGCAGCCTTGCCCCTGTATTAAAGCACAGAGAGGTTGTTTCCAGATGACCCATGATGAAAATTGCGTCGAAAATTGCATGGACTGACTGCTGCTTCATCACAAAGAAGCGCAGACAGTTTAGTGACCCATTTTGCTTTATTCCATCATATTCCCAAGCCAAAAAATAGTGAGTCTTCGGCTCCATCGGAAATGATGGAAAACTAAAAGTACGTTTGTAGTAACAACAAAAAAAGAGGGAACATCATTCCGGAACAGAGGGAGTATATCAGAATATAAAAGTATGAAGGTAACATGAACATTCTCAGTTTTTTTTTTTTTTTTCAACTAAAAGAAGCTAGTTGTGGACAGTTTCTCCAAAACTTCATTGGCAAAAGGTTGTATTAACTAGAGGACACGTTAGCTTTCCCCTCTTTATATGCACACATACTATGCTTGTGGTGGGACTTGTCATTCTTACTCCAGACTTGGCCTTCAAAAAAGGTTTTGCAACAAAACCAATGGATGTGCTATGTAACCTGGGGGTACTAGTTTCCTTATTTTTCACTTCTATCTCTTTCTTACTTAAAATATTGCAAAGTTAAGAAAAAGCCAGAAAACAAGAAAAACAGTGTATCCATGCAAGTAGCCTAAAAGGAAGATGAACATGAGAACAAGAGCTTACTTTACCTATATTCCCCACTGGGAAAGAATAAAAGCTTACTTTGTCAAGGTTTGTAAATTTGAAGAGATAAAATAATACTTAAAGCTTATGCGCGGAGCCTAAAAATAAGATAAAAATGAGGCAAGAATAAGAGCAACAAATAGTATATTGACTACTTGCCATGTTCAAATTACACAGCCATGTCTTGTATATAGGTTGGTTACTTTATAATAGTAGTACCTTTTTCAGAACATATAAGGTTATCCCATACTCTCTGAAGCGTCAGCTGCCAAGACAGATCAACTTGAGGATCACTGGAAGGCAAGGCAGTGGAACCAACTCTGTTGTACACTGATGTGCTTGGTACAAATAATGCCTTCTTGAAGTGTACACCTGAAAAATTAAATCAATATCATTATCTCCCGTATGCCAAGTAAAACACCGTATTACATGGATGGTTATGTTGCTTTGCAGTTAATCTAAAATGAGTACTAGAATGAACAGTAAAAATATTGGCTTCCCATTTCAATTTCAATAATAATAATAATAATAAATATATATATATATACACACACACACACAAGTTGTAGTGAGTTTCACATACAACGCCTACTACACATGCGATTCATTCCATTCCAATATGGTATAAGCGAGTACTCTAATCATATAATTTAAAACTGAAATACTTACCGCGACTAGCACAAGTTTTCATCAGGCGTGGAAGGAGCAACTGTGGATCCCTCACTGCCATGCAATTGAACAACAATATCTGTAATATAGGCATAAGTCAGAAATTTCAACTAAATCACATACGAGAGCGAAAGAGCTGCCAACAAATTCTCGTGATAAAAAGACGTAATACTCCCGAAAAGGCTATTTTTGTACAAGCAGAACCAATTATAACCATGCACATCCTGAATTAACCAATCATACATGTTCAGGAATTACACATGCAAATTAATCTAAGTGTGTGAGTGTTAATACTGTTAAGCTTCCTCTGATATGGTATACATTACGTTTGGCTTCAAGAAATTTGATATGTTAGCAGGGGAGGTATGGCGAGCAATATTCAGGTCAAAGCCAAGTATCTGAAAACAATGACTGCTCTAAATGTCGAATTAATAAGAAAAAGGGTCCGATACATCAGGCAAACACTTGCTTCATTTCAACTACATTGATGCGTAAGACATAAACCAGGGTGCATCATTATGCAGAAACCAGGAAAAAGTGAACCAAACAGAACTACCTAAATGGGGAAGCATATGCAAGCGGGAAAATAGAAACACTGAAACAAAGCTCTGATAACATATTAATTCACGAATTCCTCAAAAAACCTATCATCAATAGAAAAGGACCCAACGGTAGACATCATGAAAATTGACATCAGCAGAGTCATCATATTCACTAACAAATCCTACCAAATGGTTAGGAGTATATTTTCCCCTTATGTCATTTACTTTTAAGCACTGGACCCATACCAAATCAATCAGATTTGGACAGAAAATGGTGCAAAGACAGGCAGTTCTGAATTTTAGTTCATACTAATCAGATATATTGCGGGGGGGGGGGGGGGGGGGGTGCAAGGTCTAAGTTATTTATATTGATTTTTAAAGCTAACTCCATATAATGCACATGTTAAGCACATCTCATATGTAACAAAGAATGGAATGCAAATCAAACAAAAAATTTAAAACATGAGAACTGTTACGAAGAACAGAAAGATACAAGGAAAGCAAGGACAGAGAATCCTTGGAAAAGACAACTTAATTCAGCCTTTGTCCCAAACTTGAGATCAACTACATTAATCCTTTTCGACTATTCCATATAGACAGCACTAACAATCTCCGAAAGACAAGTGTCAGGTTCTGACACATGGCACCCTCTTATACACTACATGCCTGGGGAAATCTCTATTGCACCTTTTTTTAATCTATTAATAGTCCAACACTCTGTGTCATGTTGGAAGACATCAAAATCCAACTTTTCAAGCTTGATATACATGGTTGTCCTCTCTAGCACGTTATGATTTTAGACGCATTGAGGACTCAAAAATGGTCTTAATACTCGGATTTGACAAGGTCCGACCTGCATTTGTTTCCCACGTTATTGTGAGTGCATGTGTTGACACCATGTTTGGTTTATGATTCTTCAAGTGAGGCAGCTTTGTCTCTCCAGGTAAGGACAGTAACACGGGGGGGGGGGGGGGGGACAGCTCAAGCTTTTAGATGAAATGGGTACAGGATATGGCTATAGCGCAAACTAGCATGACGGCATTAAAGAAAATGTAGACAAGATTGAGTCTTTACCTGTTCAGACTTCTTCCTGGATGGTTCACGAACGTAAACTTGCCTAAATTCATGTGAAGCTCCAGAATTTTCTTGTTCGTGGCTGGTCAAAGACTGCAGTTGCTTGTAATCTTTGGTCGCAAATGAAAACCATTTCCCACACACTTCCATGCTTTCAGGACTATGGGCTCCATCCATGTAAAACACGAGATCGCCAGGGCTTTCAGTATCAAGAAACATATCAGGGATTATTTGTGCTCGTCCTTGAAAAGTTGCTGTTGTTAACCCCTTAATGAATTGCTCTGGCAGAGAACTCTATTTCCAAGTTGAACAGTAAATGGTCTCAGGAAATAAACCAAGTATATGAAAAGGAAACTTGTAAAAAGAACTTACAGTATGTTCCAGGTAATTGAATTCAATATGCCCCGTCTTTTGAAGCCAGGTGGAGCATAATGTGATGGCCAGACCTGCATTTAAATACTGGTGATCGCCTTCAAGCCCTAGATGTAATCCGTTTAGCAAATTATTGTCCAATGGAGCTGCTACTTTCAGATGCACCTGCAACATCATAATTTGAACTACTATTGAACAAATATTACACATATATCTTTTATAGTGTAATTGCAAAATGTTTGTGTGAAAAAATATTTCTAGTATCTGTTATAGCCCACTAACTTATCTATGTATTGATTCATAACTCTATCGTGTAGTTATTTTCCATTTTTTAGTAAAGAAAAAATAAAGGATTAAATATCAGTATATTAAAAAAATATTATCACAAACTATATAATCCAAACATCAGTGCTTCAACTTTATAAAGAAGAAGAAGATACACCCTTAGAGCTACAAGGCTACAACCGCAATTTTTATTGAGCTGGAAAAGAATAATTCGTATGATAGTGATTAATGGGCCAACTTCCTAAGTTTCAGCGAATAGCTTCTTACAGTTAGGTTTCTCTTGGACAGAGCGGACACTATCTAAAGCAGTGTCATTTTATCCCCTAAGCTATGTAGTAACATAGCCCTCATGAACCATGACAGTGAGAAGAAAAAGCTCATACCCATGCAAACTTTAGTCCAAGAATTTTAAGGCTACCTTTTCAGCCTCATCAAAATACAGTAAAATCATTTCCAAATTAAATTAATCACTAAGAATAATAGGCCGCATTTACTTTCCAGACTCATGAATACCATAGCTTTTATATACACATGGTGACTAACCCAGATTCTTCAAAAATATAAAAATAAATTAAATTAAACTGCTCAGATTGAAACTACAACGACCAAACCTCCCGGCTTTATCCATTTGCTTCATCTCAAAAAAAGAAAATCAGTAACCCTCTAAAATCTTCAGGCTCGGTTGCTTTTATGTATAAGAGTCTGCAATTGACTGTTCTTTAGCATTCTGAGCTAAAGGCAAATATTAGGAATGTTTGTTGGAGGTTTCACCATCTTAGTACAATACTTTGCTCAAACCCCCCCCCACCCCCCCCCCCCCAAAAAAAAAAAAAAAAACTGATTTATTTATATGCAACCATTTTTTTTTACAGTAATGGCTTAGAGATGAGTTTACAATTCGCTATACCAATTTTCACTGAGAGATGGATAAAGAGATCAACATAATAACTTGTTAATCTTTCAGAAAAGGTCACCAAGAGGTTTAAAAATGAACTAGACTAAGGTGACCTAGTTTTGCAACTTACATCCAACTGAGAGGCCTTCTCTTCAAGCACATGCATAGCTTCATCTGGTTGGGGCACAGTAAAGGCCGTAACTCCTTTCTGCATCAAAGGATGGGGGCAAGACATGTACAAATAAAGAGAAAATAAGATGAGAAGCCCAACAAATCTCAAAGTGCGAAAGAAAGATAAATAAATGTGTATGCTCTTTTGTGAAAAATGCATTTCCAAAGGAATTTTCAAATAGAATGCAACTTTAAGAGTACCTTGAAGATACCAGCCTTCTCCCCAGCTATAGCTCCAAGAGTATGTCCTGTACGGAAGTACAATAACAAGCATACACATAAGACTTGACTATTCTAAATTTAGTGTTAATACAAACTTGAGCAGCATCACACGCATTGTACAAACATAAACTTCCATCAAAAACTGAGAATTGGTTATGGTGTAAGATATTTAATTAGGATCTTGGACCTAAATGGTGATAGATCTTAAAAAACTTTCAGAACGTTTGCTTACCTCCGAATAAGGAAACGGAATCAATTAACTAGCATTTCTAATTAGCTTTAATGATCAAAACAGCTATGACAAAGATCTCTCCAATAGAATGTATTAGAAAAGAACGGCTATAGCTGTGACGTACCAACATGAATAAAACTCCAAACATCTCATATCTGGTTTTGTTTTGGGGTTGCAGAAACCATTAATAGTTCTGTGATTCCATTTTATAGATCTGGAAATTTGGTTGAGTAAATAGGACATCAGTGATGTCCAGAAACCTTTTCTCAGTTCTAAGTCTACTAAAATCTTTGGGTAATTTCTAAACAAATTCCCTGAAATAATTAGACAGAATCTAGTGAGTCAATAGATCATGAGAGGCTTAAGAGTTACAAGTGAAGCGACCACGAGTATTGTGTTAGGGGCTCATTATAAATAAGCAAACTGGAGACATTCCACCTTAGAGCTGATGAGGACAACCTTTTCTTTTTTCTTTAACGCCTCTAAGAAAAATAGGGGTACCAATTCTTGTGAGACAGAAACGATCTCATCAATTTGACACCACTAAATGGTAATTTAAGGGCATTCAAAAAAAGCACTAGAGTAAATACTTTCTTAAAAGTCATTCCAAGTTAGCAGGGAACACTTATCTCAGGATGGAGAGAGTATGAGAAATACTTCCTCCGTCCCGTCCCAAATGGATAGTCTCATTTGACTTTTCAAACATATTAAGGTTACATTGTAAGGTTTGGAAATTCAGGGATTTTGAAGCCTTAATTTTGGAAATGAGACTAACTTCTAGAACACGCAAAAAGGGGAAATGAGACTATAATTTTGGGACAGGTGGAGAAGAATTACAGGCACGTTTATTATGACAATGGCGTTAATTAAAGTTGGTACCATTCCCATTCAAATTCATGCAATCTAACATGGCTTAATTAATATTATCTGGGAGGTATTACATTATTATTATTTTTAATTTATCTTCTTTTTTCCTGAATATTACCTCTGTTACCTGCAATCAGCCTTTTCAACGTAATTCGTAGTGAATATATGCTACAGCTTGTGTCCGAATGGTAACAAGTTTGTTTAAATTGGATTTACAAGATCAAATTGCTTTATATAAAGACATTGTGATATTTTTTGGGTTTTAATGCAGTATCTTAATGATGTAAACTTTTTTCTTTTACAATTACGTTTATGAAATGCTATGCAATAAATGTACTTCCCACTAAAAACTTTGTATAAAAAAGTAAATGTATAGAACCTTCCAGAAATTTTGTGGCCCTCGTTAATGATATAGAACAAGGGGGTTGAGGGTCAAGACTAACGGAAAGGCAGAAATCATATGGTAGGGGCTAAATCTGGCTCAAATTGGGGTCAAAGTATACCCTATAGCAATGAATCGGGTCAAAATTGATCGGACTTGTTTAAGTAGGAAAAGTAATTTTTCCATAAATTTTAAAGGCAGTAAGACGTCTTCTTCGCTAGACTGAATAGAGTCAACTGAGAACTGACCCCCTAAGGCAATGTGTGGGTTCGCGAATGTAGAGGGTGGCCTTGATAATGTATTACACAAAACTAACTCACAGTATACCTAACGAGTTGTGAGTAATACCAAGCGAATACTTAATAGTGGAAGTCATAAATTTAGAATCTAACCAAGAATTTCTACGTGGTCGTAACCTAGTGATGATATACCACATACAACTGGTGCCTGAACCTGAAAGTTAAGGCATCATAGTGAGAACAGAATTTTTGCAATTAATGATTCTAGACTTTTTCTAGTTCGTAACAAGATAATGAAAAAAAATCTGCAAATTATACAAGTCTAGATCAAGCATACCACATTTGTTGCATCAAACCTTCCACCTAAACCAACTTCCAAGATAGCTACATCTACCTGCATCAAAATGTTTTCATGAGGGTCAAAAAAGATAACACACAGGCTTTGGGTAGGGATGAGAGAACAATGGATGGTCACATACTTTCTCTGCTGCAAATGTCTTAAAAGCAAGTAAAGCGAGAAACCGAAAATAAGTTGGCATTGGTATATCATCGCTGGTTTTTTCCTGTTTACAAGGGACAGAACCTACCAATTAGAAGTTAATCAAGAAGGTGAAATTCATGATATTTAAGAATATATGCCAACAAAAATTGGATACTGATGTTGAACAGTATAGTGGTTTCATGATCTTCTCTCGTGCCAACCATTAACCACCAAGGGGATTATGCTACAGATGTCTCAATCCTACAGTCCTTAGGAAGGTTGTGTATTATGGATCAAGCAACGACAGACTAGTACATGTTTGCCAATTGAATTTCTTCAATGAATGTTTACGATGAAACACTAAATAAAAACAAACCATTTAAAGGAAAAGGAAGAAGAAGAAGATAGTCTCCTGAGGTTGACCAAGTCAAGGAATTCATCCTATCCAAAATACATAGAATGGACGTCTACCTGAGACCCTTAACTTATGACCAATGTTATACATCATAAGATCATTAATGTCTTATGCCCACAACTCTCTAAAGCAGTATACTGTAATTTCTAAGGCTCATTCATATTCTATATGTTAATGCCAATCTATCAAAATCGATATGAGAATGAATATGGCGTTTTTCATGTATCTTGAAGGATAAGCTCATCACTACTTTGGGATGCAAAAACTCGCAGACACAGGCACAACGACAAAGGAATATGAACGACAAGATGACATCCATTTCCAACATGCATCCTAAATAAAAAAATATTCAAGTCTTATTTGTATCCAACTTAAGTTTAATTCCTATGTCTCATTCATATTCTATATATTACTGCCTATTGAGTGTTGTCGCACAAAACAATGTTGAATGTTTGACAACAACCGCTCATACGGTGCAACAGGACAGAAAGGAGAGCTGTGGATGAACTCAGGGAGTGTCTTGCACGTATATCTAGTTGACTTCTTCCTAGATTAGACAATGTTGCACACTCCGACCCCCCCCCCCCAAAAAAAAAAAAAAAAAAAAATCAAGTCAATCATCGTTCATGAAAATACTGCAAAAAAGTTTGGTTCTCTGTTTCATTGTAGTTATTTTTGCTATATCATCAGATGCTGACTTGGTTTCTCCCTGATATCTGTTCTTCATAAGCCTTACCTGGAGGAGGTGATTCTTCATCACATATCAATCTAACATTCTCATTAACTAAGGAATAATCTTGTTGTTTCGTAAATTGAATGGAAAGCTTCTCTTCTGAAGCCCAAGAAATGCAGAGTCCAAGCAGCCAAACATCTAGCTCCACACTACGTATTGATTTGTAAGATTACATAATCTCACCATATTTGGGTTCAACGTAGGAAAATTATGGACCAGCTAAATCATCCTCTTAAAAAATATATACTCCCTCCCCTAAATGAGTGTCAATTTTTAAGGAAGTTATTTAGTTAACCTTCAACAAAGACCGTAATCTAATGTATACTTGAAATACTTGTAGGTGTTCGTTTGGTACGAAACAATGGCCATTTTCATTCCATGATGTTTTAGTAAATAGAATGGAATAGGATGATATTTCTTTCATACCAAACAGCACCAAAGTCTATAAGGTGGATAGCAAGGGTACTTATGTCGATTTGCACTAAAATTGCTCACCCTGACAACTTTTTCAAATGAACCTCCAAGTCAAAAATGGACAATCATAGGGGGAAGGAGGGAGTATATCACGTCGACTATGCATTCCACTGGTAAATAGATACTGAAGTTAAATCTTCACAGTTAAATTCAGAAGTTTTCAAGTCATTGCACACTTAGTTTGGAAACGGAGCAACTTCACTCGCAGATTTACTACACCAAGATCACTGTGCAGGTGCAGAATAGTCCTGTGTTCGGTGGCCATTTTCATGAGGGAAATTACAAAGTTCAACTGTATTGATAAATCATGAAGATAGTAAATCCTAAGTAGATATAAGTTTGCGTACCTTTAGTCTATCCCAACACCACCAGAAGTATGCCAAAAACTTCTCTTCAGTTATGTCCACACTGCAATAAACGACCAGAAAAGTGAGTTTTACTTTTTCATTGAAGGAAGTATAAGCAAGATGGAAGAGAAATCGTCTAGAAAGAGATAAGAGAACACGCAAGCAATAAACAAGTCCAGATTAGAGCACTTTGCAATCCCACAATGTATCATAATGGATATATAAGCAGTACAGCTGCAACTAGAGCTTATGATTTTTTGAATGCCTATCACATTTTTGACCCACTGTACTACTATGAAGCTCCGGTTTTAACCATCCCTGAAATGTTTTAGCAAGTTTAAACCATTAGACCTATATTTATACGCACTCAGTTTCACCTCACTCCCAAAAGACATTAAAAAACGTTAACTTCTGTTAATAAAGCTTAACAAAACTAACAAAAATCAGCAATGAAAAATAACTCAACCCACGATACCCAAAAAAGTAACTTTCGTTAATAATAATCAACCCACGACTCGGATCTGCTATAATCACGCCAGATCCACTGCAACATCATCGGGCTCCATTCAGATCTGCACAAAGACAGCCTATACCCGCGATCTTCTGAACGTTCAACCCAGGGGCCAGGTCCACCATAGCCACCACTCTGATTTCCCATCTGCACCGGCCGAAGCTATCAACTGCCATCTACCCCAATCCCCATCACAGTTTTGTTGCATACGTCCTCCAGCCAACACATCTTCAACAGCTCTGTCTTATCACCACCACAATCCTCTAAATAATTTCTCCGGACATCACAGATCTAACACCCTCCCCTGAGGTGTCCAACTCCCTTTCCAAGCTTGGACTTCAATTTCTCCCTCTCTTGTCGAACCAGACGCCCTCCTTGCAACCCCTGAGTTGATCGCGGGGAGGGCTGGAGGGTGATGATATAGCTTGGTGAAAGATGGTGGTTCTTGGCAGCGGATCTAGCATGGTTACGGCAGATCCGAGTCGTGGGTCAAGATTTGTTAGCAAAAGTTAACTTTTTTGGATGTCGTGGGTTAATTCATTTTTCACTTCAGATTATCATTAGCTTTGTTAAGTTTATCAACGAAAGTTAATTTTCTTAGATGACGTTAGGGGGTAAGGTGAAATTGAGTGTGTCTATATATAGTAGGAGGGTCAAAACTGCTACTACAAAATTACATGAATGGTTAAATATGGAGTTTCATCATAGTACATTAGGCCAAAACGGTGATGGGCCATTTTTTGAACTAAAGTTTCCAAATGAACTTGTTCTGGACATAGAGTTCACAGTAGAAGAATAGCTCTGAGACTAAAAAAGTTAGTCTAACAAACTTCCGCCAGTTTATTATATACGAAATCTTGATCCACAGAAAGTGTTCCAAGATTAATATGGACTAGTGTGGCTAGTACGCGAGGCAGAAAGGAAGCATTGTCTATTCTACAGGATCCCAAAACCACCAGCCAGCCTCACCTAATTCATGACCAAACCCCTAAACTAACTTGAGAGGAATCCACGCAAACGTGCCTGCATGGAGGATTAAAACTGATAGAATCTGAGTGGAAGATCACTTGAGGGGGGGTGTAGAAGGTCAATTTGAGCGAATGTTTATTCCAGGGTATGTATGCTAAACTCAGCACTTATCCCGTGATGAGAATTTTAAGTACGAGGTTCTAGAGTTCCAATAACTAATGCCTCAAGAATCTGATAAACAAATACTACCTTCGTCCCAGCTAATTTGACACTTATTTCCATTTTGGTCCGTCCCAGCTCACTTGACACTTCCCAAAATAGCCTACTTTTTATAGTTTTATATTCACTCTACCTGACCACTCATTCTCTCTCTCTTCATTTTCCACCACTCAATTTATTCAACCAACACTACTATTTACCCCATTCATTCTCTCTCTTCATTTTCTACCACACATTTTTCTTATTTTATTCTTTTTCCTTAGTGATTGTGCCCACCTCTTGGGTGTCAAGTGAGGTGGGACGGAGGGAGTATGTCTCTATCCTCTAAGGTATATTATAACTTAAAAACAGAAATTTTAAAGCATCATCAGGTCGGGCCCAAAATTATAACTGGAAGATTAATATATATTGGCATCTGTCCAACTTCAACTCTTGAATAGCGAACAACAGCAACAACTGCGGTATAAAATAGTGAAACTACTCATGGTGGAAGATAAAGCTGATAGGCTTAATTTCAATTAAGAAACTCACCCATCCAACCGAATTCTTTCTCGGACGTCAATGAGATGGGGAGATGTGAAGAGACCAGTGTGAAATCCACAGTTACGTAGTATGGCTTCTGTAAACGTACAAGTTGATCCCTATATAAATTTCAATTATAGAAATTAATCAACGCCAAAAGGTTGCGTATGGAGGTCATCATTCATATCAAATCCTCAATTAATCTTGTTTGATGTGACCAACATAAAAAAACAATGATCCTATACATCTCAATCAGAAACTAAGAAAATATGTATGTCAAAGAAGCAAATCTAATAGCAGCGGCACTAACAGTTAACTGGAGGAAACAAAACTCAACAATATGAGGGACCAGTATGATACCAGGCACATGTCCGCTAACTACTGCTCCCTCCAATACATGAATTTCCACTTTTAAAGAATTTTGTCCCTAATGAATGTCCATTTCCTAAAAAAAATTGTCCCTATATATACTTTTTTACCCTTAAAAATATTATATTCCAATGTATACTTGCAAAACTAGAAATTAGTACTAAGGGTAAATATTTATGCATCTTTGCTACTAAATTTTCTATGAAAAAAAAAAAGGAATCATTTTTTCCACAATGTTCCTTAAGTAAAAAAAGGACATTCGTTTAGGGACAGAGAGGGTATTGTATTAGCACTTGCTAATGTCTAATCGAGAATTGCAGAAGACGTGCCCTGATATCCACTCCATTAGGCCAGCTTTGAACAAGGATATATAATAGTTCTATCCATTTAAGATCTTAAGCATCTCACGGATTCTCTCCCCAGACTACTCTATCACCAGCAATTTCCACAAACATATACTGAACTGAAAGTTAATCAGAGGCCATGAAAGAGTACGCCTGATTTATTTGTTTCAAAAGCTTTTAAACTTACAAGTGCAGCAGCAGTCCCATATTTGGTATGCCAGGTTTAAAAAAAATAAAAACAAATCCTACAGATGCAAGGAGAATGTGGATTCCACTAGGTTTGACATGAAATTGCTAGAAACTGCAGTTGTAAATTACTCCTCAGTATCTGTGCATATATGCACATGCATACGCAGTGTAGTACACAATTATAGAGCCGATATTGCTAACACGATAATAGTTCCTCTTGTTATGACATACTGATGAGATGATAGATAAAGAAACGATCTGCAAACCAATCAACTCCAAGTGATATGAATTTGCAATTTTGCATTAAGATGAAACTAGGGGAGACACCAACCAGAGAAAGAATAGAAGATAACCTATTCAAACACAGGCACATACGGCCAAAGAAAGCCAAAAAAGTGCGTGTAAGAGTACACGACTAATGATAGTACACTTGAGTAGACAAAATGTCAAATAGTCGAGTTGAAACCATAAACAACAACCATTACCTTCCCCTTGGTACCTGCAACATGGATAACCTTCAGCTTTGCAATTGGCTCCTCCAGATCCAGTATCTGAATGTCAATAATCATAAAACGTCAGCTTCAATAACAAAACGCATACCACAATTTGACAATAATTTTTCTGTTGTAACACTACCTTAACATAATCAAAAAGCAGATCAAATCTATCGCCGCTATTGCTCTTATCAGCACGAGTACGCTTTGTAATCAAAGAGGACAGAGCATCCATTGCTTCATCATACGCCGACACAGTAGGCTTAACCAATCCATTGTGGCCTTCAACAATGTTTTACACAAAGAAAAAAATTAAAAATCCAATTTCATTAAACCAACTCACAAACCTTCGCTACTGATACTACTAGCCACGCCAATTGTTAAGAAACTACTCCCTCCTGTCCAAAATAGTCGTCACTTTTGAAGAAAAAAATTGGTCCAAGTTAATTCATTTTTGCATTAAAATTCCTATATTACCGTTGCATTGAAACGCAATGCACGTTGGTTTGTTGAGTGAAGTAACGTAGGAGATGGACAATAGATAAGCGTAAATTTGGTAGTGCTTTCTTATTAAGTTGTGGTAATACTTGTCTTTCTTAAATTTTGTGAAAAATCGAAAACGATAGTTATTTTGGACCGGGTGGAGTAACTTTCAGTTGCATTGGTCAACGCTTCGAATGTACTCCCTTCAATCCTAAAAGGTTTTGCATCTCACTTCTTAAAACCTTGTAGAAAATTGTTTTACTTGTCTGTATACTCCGTCTACCATGGTAAATTGCATGATAAATTGCACAAAGACTATTTTCTTATCTGAAAATGGCACGCTTGGACTGAAAATTAGAACAAGACATTTATTATTTGATGAAGGTAGGGTAATTCAATGGCTCGGTATGTCTAGTCTAGGTCACTTGATAGCATTTTCGCATTATTAAATCCAACATTCAAATTAGAAATCCATAAACTAAAGAGTTGGTGTAAGTTACAGTCATCAAAAAATAATCTACCAACGAAATTAAAATTAGGTGTGATGTGTACAGAGATTATAGTCGGTTTAATGTTACTAATGGAAGTGCATAATAAATGAATAAGATAGAGAAAAAAAAAAGAGTGGCGGAAATACCTTCCGCCATTGATGACTGCAGTCTGAAGTTGGAAGGCTGATCGATTCGATTCAATAGAGATAATTAGGTTTCATGGATTAAGGTTAGGAAGTGCGGTGGAAGATGGAGTGGAGTTGTGTGAGCGTCTGCGAAGAATGGGTGAGGAGAAGAAGGGATTGGGTTTTGGAGGCCACCCTTGGCTTTCCAAATAGTTTTGGAGTGGCAGGGAGTAACAACCGCTATACCAGTTATCATTTGCCTGTTGGACGCTTTTGAATTTCCTTTTCTTTCTTTTTTTCTATGTAATGCCCATAAACTCCCTAGTACGATGACTAAACTGAAATCGGAACCGGAACCACTAAACCGGTCAAAAACCGCAACCGGTTTAACCAGAACTGCTATGAACTGTGTTAGAAACTGTAACCGTTGTAACCATATAAGGGCAGCCCGGTGCACAAGGCATCCCCGCATAGCGAGGGTCCAAGGGTCCCCACCACAAGGGTGAAATGTAGGCAAACCTTTGCATATGCAAGAGGCTGCTTCCAGGACTTGAACCCGTGACTGGTTAAGGTTCAAGGCTTCAAAAACCGTCGAACCGGATGGATCAAACCAAAACCATTAGAACCGTCAGAAAAATCGTCAAAGCAGTAAGAAAACCGTCTGAGCTATTAGATTTCTGACAATTTTGTCAGAATTTTCCATTACTAATAGGAAGTTGACCAAAAATGGGCAATTTGATTGCATATCAACAATCTTTTATAACTTTTTTTTAAAATCAGTAATAAAATAATTTTAAAATATTTTTGCCTATGCAAATAAAAAAACACCTAAACCGTGAATCGTAACTGGAACCGACGGTTCAAGAATGAAACCATAAAACGTCTAGACACAATTCGGTTAAGGTTCCTCCTTTTCCGGACCGGAATTGTATTTGGTCATCCATACCCTCTACATTACTTGTGTGAAAGTCAAAACAACGGCCAAATAGTAAATACACTCCCCTACTTATTTACTTTTGTACTTTTTTATTTTTGCTCATTGATTTTAAAAATATACCTTCTCAGCTCACTTGCCACTTCTCAAAATAGCCTACTTTTTATAATTTTATATTCACTCTATCCCATCACTCATTATCTCTCTTCATTTATCATCATTCAATTTATTCAACCAACATTATTATTTACCTCACTCATTCTATCTCTTCATTTTCTACCACACATTTTCTTTACTAGCGGGTAACCCGTGCTTTGCACGGAAAACCAATACTATGTCTTAAAAAATATTTTAACTATAGTTAACTAATATAGTAATCATCATTTTAACTAATACTATTAATAATAAAAATTAATCTATATGATTACTATTATTATAATAACTATTATAATTAATTAATACCATTGATAGTAATAATTAATATATATATTAATAGCAATGATTAGTTAATATAATAATAATTATTAATATAATTATTATAATAAAATAATATTATTAATAGTAATAGTTAATTTATATAGTAACTATTATGATTAATTAATATTATAAATTAATAATCTAACTTATATAATAACTATTATAATTAACTAATACTAATAATAGTAATAGTTAACGTATGTAGCCTATTATAGTTAACCAATACTATTAATAGTAAAAAATAACTTATAAAGTAACTATTATGGTTAACTAATACTATTAATAGTAATAATTAACTATATAGTAACTATTATAGTTAACTAATACTATTAATAGTAATAGTTAACTAATATAGTAACTATTATAGTTAACTAATACTATTAATAGTAATATTTAACTTGTATTGTAACTAATATTGTTAACTAATACTATTAGTAGTAATAGTTAACTAATATAGTTAACTATAATAGTAACTATTACTAATAAGAGTAATAGTTAACTATAATGGTTAACTATTATAGTTAACTATTACTAATAATAGTTATAGTTACTATAATAGTTAACTATTATAGTTACCCTTTTTAGTAACTATTATTATTAGTTAATAGTATTAGCTAATGAAAAGAAAATGAAAAGTCACTTATTTATTAGTATGTTGTTGATGTGGCTTCTCCAAATGCAAGTTTTCTCCATTGTTTGTCCACATGTCAATACCATAGCTCTTTTGGCCAACTTTAATATATATATATAGATTTTATTCTTTTTCCTTAGTTATTGTACCCACCTTTTGGGTGTCAAGTGAAGTGGGATGGAGGGAGTATATAATCATTGTTGTTTTTTATTTTTTTTTAAAAATAATTTAGATTGATCGTATAAACAAAAGTTAATGAGAAGACTCTCCACCATGTTTAAATGTTCTCCCAAATACAAAGGCTATCAATACAAACCAATTAAAAAAATGTCCCGAATACGAGAACAAGTGTGATCGCGCATAAGTTTTGAAACCATTGCAAATATTATTCGGAAGAGACCCAAGCTTTCGACTATAATACAAGTTTTTACCACCTCCAACCATCCATCGTAGACCTTGTTTGACATTGTCTTGAAACGAAGAAATCTCTCAAAGCGTAACTTGGATAATGCGTTATATTGGCATCTAAAAAATTCCACTCGAGGAAAATATTTGGCTTTGAGAACTATATTAACTAAGGCATTCAGATTGAATAATTTTATGATTTATTAAGTCTGGAACTGACTGTTTATGTGTTCAGCTTTAGGAGACCGTTAAACACCGAACCGAACCGATAATCATAAACTGTGTCGTTTTCCATTTAGTATAAGATGACTTTTCGTTCTTTTTTCCACCCGGCACACCTCATTCGACGCAATTTTCCCTAGCTCCCTCCCTAATCGACAACACCGCTCAACTGTGCAAGGGAGATCCGAGATTCTACATCGGCACTGCAATTGCAAGGGAGATTTGTAGCAATTTCTTCTCTAACCCGTCGTTGCTCTCATCACCGGCGACTGCTCTAATCACTGCTGACCCCCGACGCCTCTTATCAGCCCTTTTCCGGTAAGATTTTATCCCTCTTTCTCTCTTAATTTTCTTCACCTACACTATCTCTCTCTTACTAGTCGACTTTTGTGAGGCACCAACATACCAATAATACTCAAACCCACAAATTAATTGACTGGTTGTACAAACTAATAACAATAAATGGCTTCCAAGGATGATAGAATGAGGAAAACTTCTTACCGTTGTTTTATTATTTGATGTTTTGCTTGTTACCCTCATAATTTCTTAGATTTCATTTTTCATTGATTTCGTACTGTGCCCATTCCAGCAGCTCTAGTGGAACCGAACCAAACCGACATCGCACAAACCGAAACCATTAACAAACTGAGTTTATTGGTTCTGAAATACCAGAAACCGATATATTACGGTTCAGTCTCGGTTTTGGCCTAAAACCGAGCCAAACTGAGCCGAGCTCACCCCTAGAGTGAGACTTTATAGCATTAGCACCAGGGAGACGGTAAACTCATTTTTTTTTTTTGAAAGAATAAACTCATTTTACTTAATGTAAGAGAAAATAGCATTTTTCACACAAACTACTCTTTTGAAATAGCCATTTAAAAAGACTATAAGCCACATTAAATATCGAATAATATCATTCCATCTTCTAATCATCCACCTAAGTAAGTGACAAACATAACATAAATGCATTAGAATCTCATATCAAGGATGTTTTTATTCTCCTCCACCCGTTAAAAATTGGTTAATATATTTCCACAACTCCTCCCACTTTGATTAAATAATAAACAAGCCCACAACATATACGACATAGTATTATACAACATTTCCACATTAAAATCCAACGGCTTAAATCAAACAGACTCCCACCTCGGATATCTAATCGTATGCCGTCTCAGCCACAGCTGATACATCACCATCTGAAACGCATCGTGCGGCTCTGGTACTGCGTTCCACACCAAATGCTGGCTCGCCGTCACACACGATTCCCTCATCTTCTCGTACTCCATCTCATTAATTCTCCCAACAACCTCCTTCAAACCCTTGGCACCACCGCCGGTCCCCACAAACACCCCAATCTCCGACCACCGCAGCACGTCCATTAACGGCATATCTTGAATCGGACGGTCTGTAATCACCACCGGCACACATCCCAAAGACATCGCCTCCACCATCCATGTCATGTCCCCGCCGTACAGGAACAAGCAAAACTTGCTGCTCTTAATCATGTTCCCCGACAGCTCCGTTTCAACGGCGAAATCCGGATCACCGTTCAGTTCATCAACGAAGGATGACTCTGATTTTTTCATATAACCTACATATGTGGTCGTGGCATCGTTCTTCGGGAGATCGATTGGGAAGGGGTTAATGGGTGGTAAAGTTATGTCCTTATGCGGAATAAAGAGACCGGAAGTTGTCGGAAAAGAGGAGATTTGAACGGAATTCTTCTTCAATTCGACGACGTTCCGATCAGACGAGTAATCGATTCCGGCGGAAGATAAGTAAAAATGATCGGCGCCGAGAGTACGGTTCCAGTAAGGGAATTCCGTCCGGATGCCTCTAACCAAACGGGCGATGGATCGCGTGGAGAGACTGGAGTGGAAAGGGACGAAGAATAGGTGAGCTTCGTTGGGGTGTTGGGTTAGAAACGGGCTTTGACGGAGGGAGGAGTAGAAGAGAGATTCAGGGGAGGAGGTAAAGATGGTGGCGTCGGTGAAGGGCGGAGGAAGGGGGTAAATGTAAATATTGAAAGAAGCGAGCATTTTCTGGTAGTTGGGGAAGAGGATGGTGGGGGAGAAGTAGGGAGTGGCGGCGGCTGTGGTGAGGGAGAGGAGAGAGAAAATGAGGAGGAGGCGGAGGGAGAGAGCCATGGTGTTGGGAGAGAAGGGGCAAAGGTCAAAGTGGTGGAAGGTGGAGATCAGACTGAGTATGAGAAATGGTTTTTTTTTTTTTTCTAGATATGGTTGCTGCCGTCAGCGTGTGTTGGGGAATAGTCTACGCGCTGTGTTTGTTGCAGGGGACGCGCCATTTTAATTCTTGAACTGGGAAAAGGAATGCCTCGGATTCCTTAGCAGTTTTAAAGTGGTTGGGATTTGCCTATTTTGTTGAAAACAGGAATTCTACCGAGTATTTGGTAAACGTGGTGATTTTGGCTAGGGCGGGCAAATTTTGTGAATATGTATCAGTCGTGTATCAACCGTATCAATTTTAATTGGTACAGCTAAATCGGTATATCGACATTGTTGGTAGGTACTATCGTACTAATTATGTATAATTGGTTGGTACACGGTACTGATATTTGATGTTAGTTGGTATACCAAGTATCAATTGTAATTTTTAATAATATTAAAAATACTATCATGTATTACAAAAAATAAAGTATCTTTCAATATTTTATCCCTATTCTATTCCCGAAATAAAGTTGAATGCAAAATTTCTTTCAAAAATAATTTGTATGTTTATAAATATTTGACTTTTCATATATGGGACCATTCAGTGGCTTGGAGTATACAGTTACATTTCTCTATGATTCTTTTAATCTAGTAGTTACAAAAAAAAAATCTCTTGTTCTTATATACTTCCTCCGTCCCGGCACAAGTGACACCAACTTTTGAGACACGGAGATTAAGAAAAATGTAGATATGCGTGGTAGAAAATGAAGAGAGAGAATGAGTGGGTAAATAGTAGTGTTGGTTGAATTAATTGAGTGGTGAAAAATGAAGAGAGAGAATGAGTGAGTTTAAATGGTGAGGTTTGTTGAATATAAATATATAAAAATATTTTCATTTTGAGTAGTGTCACTTTTAGTGGGACAGACCGAAAAGAAAATAAGTGTCACTTGTGCTGGGACGGATGGAGTACTTGTTTCTTTCTCTCTCAGCTAATAATGTCTCATCGACGGATTTCATGCCTAGATTCATATCTCAACAAGGTATGCATGTTAATATTTCTTTGTGGCCTTTACGTAACAACATGTAACGGCTCAATATAAGTACAAGAATACTCAAGCAGATGTCAATTTGCCTGTTAAAAAGACTACTCTCAAGTTGTTTTTTTTTTTTTTTTTTTACATTACATTCTACATTTGGTATAGGCTAGTACCAACCGTACCAACCGAATACCAATCGTACCAACTAAGTTGGTATACCAACTTAGTTGGTTGGTAATGGTACATAATTTTATGTACCAAGTTAAACTTGGTTGGTACATGGTATAAGCAAAATGTAACTGGTATACCTACCAATCCAGCCCTAATTTTGGTATAGCTTTTAATTTATGAAAATTATACATTTTAAAATTATTTTCTTTTTTGGACTCAAATTTGAAATAAATTTAATGAATATGTTTATTTTAATTCAATATTTTTAATTTCTTTGAAGACCACTAGATGCCCGAATTGGTTAAAACATTAAGAGGTGGTCTCCCATGAGAACAAGGGGATCCGTCTCATGCATGAAACGGGTCGCCCCATGACCCATGGGCCGAACCCGCCACGTGGCAGCCTCCCAGAGCTCCATTTTTTTTTTGAGTTTTTATATTATTTTTTCGGCTTTTCCGTCGTTGACCAAAAGTAATAGTTACCATAACTTAATGTAATGACTGAATACATATAAAGTAATATTGTTCATAAGTAAACGTAACACCTGTTTTACAAAAACAAAAGCTCGTTTTACCCATTTTTTCAAATGTAATACTAACTATAATTACATGTAACCCAAGCAATATCTAAATGTAATTATCATTTATACTGAAATGTAATAATGCTTTTGCAAAAATGTAAAATATTGTGTATTTTGATTTAATTTTTTGAAAAGTAACAACTCATATATATGAATGTAATTGTTTGTACAAGTAAATGTAACACTTTAATAAAAGAAATTATAACATATTTCTATATATAATGTAATACTTTTACATGTAACACTAATCAAGTGTTTTTAGCTCTAAAAATATAAATGCTTGAATTATTACTTTTTCTATACACATGTGTTACAATTATGTATAAACATTATTACATATAAGTAACACGTTCGTTACATTTTAGTTGTAATAAGTATTACTTTTGGCAAACGAAAAAAACATAAAAAAAACACTGTTACTTTTCTATATATATGTATTACTTTTATGTATACAAACTGTTACTTTATATGTATAAAGTCATTACATTATGTTATAGTAACTATTACTTTTGACAAACAGAAAAAAAACCAAAAAAAATATATAAAAATTTAAACAAAAAATCAAAAAAAAATAAAAATTTTGGCCTATGAAGAAGGGTTTGAGTCCTGGATTCGGGCCTATAAGAAGTTGCCACGTGCCATGGGTTGCCCCTTGGGTCATGGAGCCGGTTCAATGGTCGGGTCATGGTTGAGTTTTGGGTCGAAATGACCCGTCTCATGGATGAGACGGGTACGTGTGTTCTCACTTGAGTCTTTGTCAAACATTAAATACCCAAAATTTACTTTATTTTATTTCTCTCAATATAATAAATGTTATTAAAGTCTCTTTTTTTAAAAAAAAAAAAAGAAAAAAAAGAGGAGGTTTGTTCTTAAATCTCATAAATTAAACCTTAATCATTGATTTTCATCAATGATTCATGTTTAGTTTAGGAGAGATTTATTGTTTTTCAATAATAACAATGTATCTTTTTTTAGTTTTGAATTTGATTTTCTCTCCATATGTGGGAGCCTTTGTTTTCTCTCCATTGTTGAGGGCCTTTGATTTTCCTCATTCGTTGAGGACTTTGGGTATTTTGTGTGTTTTTCTTTGTTGTTTATATGAATTTTTTTTTCTTCCGCTTGTCTCAATCAATTACCCATCTTTCATTTATGTTTGTGTATCACTAATGGTGGATTATGGTTAAAAGATTCGTACCGCAACGGTCCTTTGTTGGTTGTCGTTAGATGGGCACCAACTACGTACAAAATTATCAGGATGGCAGAGTGCGTGGCACTTGATTTTTACCATGCGGTCTCGGATATTGATTTCGGGTACACAAAGATGGAATCTGCGGTGATTTCAAAGGTTGTTTTTGAAGGAGTACTCTCATGTTCACGTGCTTACTCAAAGTTGGACAACCTTCTTAGTGCATGTAGGGATATTCTTAATGCAAAATCTTTTTTCTCTATGCATTTAGTTCATTGAACGGCAAATGATATGGCCGATGTTGTTTCTAGGGCTTCTTTGGTTAACGAAAGCCCCACCATTTGGGTTGAGCGTCCGTCACTTGTCGATTACCAACTCCAAACTTTGTGTGTTTGATAATAAAATGTTGTTTTTTGGTTCAATTCAATAATGCATATTTTAATTTAATTAATATTTTGACACAGTTGCGCTTCAAATTTCTAATAACTATTTCATTTACTTGTGTTGATTAATGTTTGTGTTGGTCCCAAAGGGCAACAAGGGTATAGAACCGCTAGGGGGGGTGAATAGCGGTTTCAACTTTTTGAAAATACCCTTACAAAATTCAACCGAGTGCTTATCAATTTGGCCAACTGCGGTTCAAAGCAATGGAACCGAACTAATAAAATGCACATCGGAGTTTGCGGTTTGGCCAAAGTGGATAGATAAGAGTTGGGCGGTTTGACTGGGTTGAAAAAACACAATGATGCACAAGATAATTAGAGCTTAAAGATCATAGGAAAACACAATTTATTTTTCAAGTCATTTCATAGATGAACTTAGTGATAAACCACAAACAAGAAAATAAAGAACATAACAGAAAATAAAGATCAAACACACAAATTTGAAGAGGTTCGTTTTTTAAATAACTACGTCCTCTACCTAGATGGTTAGTCTAGGATTTTCTAATAGCTACTAGACTTGTATTAATTTAGAGGAGCTTTTACAAGATTACAATGAAGAATCTAAACTCTAAATAAACAATCTAGCCTATCAAAGCTATTCTAACAACCGACGTTTTCGAAGTGTATATCCTATATGATCATACAAATCGGGTGTGTGTGGGAAAGAAATCAAATGCTCTAATGATCTAAGTGATGCTGAGCAAATGAAAACTTTTGGTGTACAAGGCTGAGAATGAATGGTTGTTTGGCTTGAAGCTTATGAAGAATTATGGGTTTGCTAAGGAGATCGTTGAAGGTTTGAATATCTGAGTGAAATCTTTAAAGCAAACTTTGAACACTTGGGAATTTTCTCTCTTGAAGCTCAGCAACCTTCATTGTTGGAAAATGAAGGCTATTTATAGGAGAGCAGTCTTGTGACCGTTGGACAATGATCTTGATGGTACAGCTGCTGTCAAAATCCCATTGGTTGAGCTGTCATTTTCGTCCTTGGTTTTGTCTTGTAGTCCTAGGTAGTTGTAGCACTACTACCTGACATTGTCCTTTGTTGCAGAGAAAGGATTGACGGTAAACATTTGAATTTACAGAACAAAACCGACATCTCTTGCAGAAACTCCAAGTTAACTGGAAGTTATTTGTCAAGTCATAAATCATTCTTTTATGGTTGTAAAGGGAATGTTTGTCTTAAGGAATAGATGACATACTTGAATTATTCAATAAATGCTCTGCGGTTCCACCAGGTGCTGGAGCAGTTCCATGAATGAACTTGATGTGCGGTTTCATTGAACCTGCGGAACCCGGTTTCATGAACTAACGCGGTTCCACCAAGATAGCATCAGCGGTTCCATACGAGACTTGAAGTGCGGTTTCATCAAAGCCACAGAACGCGGTTTGATGAAAATATGTGGCTCCATGCTGGCGGTTCAAGAGTTGCAACAAGTACGGCTTGAGGGATTAAACCGCTGAGGGTCAAACCGAATCAAAACTCAGCCTATGATAAATAAAAATCTATAAATGGACTTATCTAAAATTGAAGTATAACTTCATTACATATTTCCTATAGTCCATAAAAAGATACGTGTCATGGATCAATCTAATCAAGTAGGGTGTACTAACAAAGAATCCTAACAGTTTGTTTGCAAGTTTCTTTTTTTTTTTTTTTTCAAATACCTATTTTTAATCATACTATTAAAGTACGTAAAATTTTAATATTTTTGGTATTTTCAAATAATTATTTTAATTTTATTAATACAAATAAGTATTTGTATTATACTGATAAAAGCAAATTAGAATTTTATTTTATTTTTATATTAAATTTATTAGTTTTAATTAACTAATAAGTAAATTAAATAATATATTGTATGGATAATATAAAAATGTGAATTTTTATAACAAGCATTGGGAAACTAATTCAATTTTGTATAACAATTATTTTGTGTACCCTACTGAACTAATTTTGTTCATACTAGACATTCATTTTATGCCATAAATCATAAATAAAAAAACTGAAAATACCAAAATTGAAATTTAACTTACTTCTATTAGTATGATTAAAGAGAATCATTTGAAACTATTAAAAAAATTAATTTCTTACTCTTATTTTAGTTAGTCTTATAAGTATGATTAAAAAAAGTTTTTGAAAAGACTAAGGGAAAAAATGAAAACTTACAACAAAAAATAACTAAATATCCTGATACAATTGCCCTTCATATTCTATCAAGAGTGATTCTCAACTCAAAAATATACTCTGTTCGTTTCGAAATTATATTCCAATTTATGTTTTCGCCATCTTTTCGATTTGAATCTCAAATCTATTCAACGCGCTTCTGAATTGTTGTGCTTTTGATCACTATCCAACTTGTTATGTTGATTATGAAAGCTTAAAGCTCATCTTTCAAGGACGGTTGATTCTTCCACCCTATATTATAAGTATTCGAGTAGGGATCATTCCGTAAAAGCCTCTAGACATTTATCGCTCACCTGTTTTACAAACTTATAAATTGTGCGTGGCAACTATTAGTATTATTAGTATAAGTATGATCAATCTCTCGAGGGATAGCTGGATGGCAAATGAGTGGGATATAAGATCTTGCTAGAGGCATGGAGCATGAGTTCGATTTCTGGTGGGAGCATTCTATTCTCTTTAGAGGTTGGACCTTATATGTGATATTAGTTGACATGTGCTCAAATCATGGGCTAAAAAAAGGGTATAAGTATGATCACCGCAGATAAGGAATGCATCATGAACATTCATATGTATTCATATGTGTGAAGAATTGTGATGGGTTGACATTGATGCAATATGTCAAAGGGCATGTGTTATGAACATTCATATTCATATGTGAATATACTTAACAATAGTAATATAAGAGTAGGTATTGTGAGTATGAAAAGTGAAGCATGAGAGAGAAAATGAGATAAAAAATAGTTTGTGAATAGCTGTTATGAGTATGATAACTAAGTCTAATTATATAAAAATATATTATAAAATTTTCATTTTGGATAATGTGATTTATGAATAAGACACTCAAAATGAAAATTTAAGTCTTTTATTACGGAACCGATAGAGTATATACTCATTCATTAATTCCTATATCAGAGAAAAATTGTGCAAATTATTATGAAATAAAAAAGTATGAATTAAGCATTGAAATTTCAAAGATCACTTGTCAAACAATAAAATGAGGCTTCGCGAATGGACATATCATATTTATTTAGGTATTTGAAATATGAGAATAATGAGAATTAAATATTCACATTGTCATGTTTGGTTTGTCCTCTTATCTATAAGTCAAAGAATAGACATTAAACCATTAGGCTTTAGCCTGGTGGCCAGAGCTCATGACTTTCAACCTGGAGGTCATGGGTTCGATCCCCTGCTCCCCCCAGAAGTTAGAGAGAAGTTTTTCTCTTGTCTCCTAGGCGCTTCTGCTGATGATTATGTATTGAGTTCAACTATGAATTAAATTTGAAAAAAAAAAAAGAATAGACATTAAATTACCATTTTTATATTTGGTTCATATGCTTTATTGCTTGTCTATATATTTTCAAATCGATATCTTTCAAAATTAAACAAGCCGAAGAACATAAAGACACATTTAACCATCATACTCCCCCCGTACCAAAATGATCTTGCACACTTTTTTCGACGTTACTACGAAAGAATTTTGAGCAATGATTTTAAGTTGATTTAATTATCTTAATGAAAATCTAAAACTTTTATTGACACACTATCAATAACAAGTTTTAGACTTTCATTAGGATAACTAAATCAACTTAAAATCATTTCTTAAAGTTCCTTTGTAAAAACGCCGGAAAAAACGTGAAGATAATTTTGGGGCGGATTTCGTTACCAAAATCATTACAGGAGTTCAATATGATGTAGAGATTTGAAGCATAAAAAGCCAAAGCTAGACATAAGATATAAATTGGGGTCAAGAGATTCGGAGAAATTCTGTGATAATGTAGAGATTTGAGCATAAAAAAAGGCAGAGCTAACCATAATACTCCATCAGTCATAAAATGAGCATTTGAATATTCAACTTTTTAAATATGTGAACACTTGTTTTACTAGCCATGTTTTGTTTATGCATATTTAAGTTTAAATTGTAAGAAAAGTGAAAACTTTTTTAAAACATTGAAATATGACAAATGAGAAAATCATTTTGAGCAGGGCCGTTCCTAGCTTTTTTGGGGCCATGGGCGAGGTCCAATGAAGGGACATTTCTCTTTTTGAAACAATGAACAGCCTTTTATAAATCTTTTTTTTTCTCCTTCAAAACTCCTGTTTTTTACTTGCAGAATTATTTTTTTGTGTTAACTTGTACTTTGAATTTGTATTTAAGTATAAAATAATTGTAAGATCAAATGATTGAAGTTAGCATAATAACAAATAAATTAAAGGTTATAATCAAACCTATAAATTTTTATCAAAAAAAAATAGTAAGAAAATATATAAAACCCATTAAAATTATAAAAGGAAAAAAATATGTACAACAAAAACATGATGAAAAAAAAATACATATAACGTCCCAAAATTTGCAAAAGAACATATTAAATAAATATATAAAAGTGTCTTAAAAACTCTTGCAAAAGATAAGATTAAATTATGTTCACCAAAAATAAATAATATAATAAGAATATGAGGACTAAAAAAATTACTTCAAAGAAGATTATACATATCTATGTCTTACAAAGATGTTTTCATTTCTACTTAAATTTGTCACAAGAAAAAAATAATTTTCTTTGAGTTATTAAAATAAGGGAATATAAAGGCCCCAAAAGTATGAGGGCTCAAATATAATATGAATGAGGGAATATGAAGGCCCCCAAAGTTATATACTCCCTCCGTCCCAAAATGATCTTCGCGTTTGACTATTCAAACTTTTTAAGGATATGAACACTTGTTTCACTAGCCATGCTTTGTTTAAGCCTAAAATGTAGAAATGTGAAAAACTTTATGGGACAATGAAAAATGGCAAATGAGAAGATCATTTTGGGATGGAGGGAGTATGTAGTTGTCCTTGGTTGATTTTTTTTCTCAAATAAAATAGGCCTTTTTTGTGTTTTTTTTTCTTGGGGCCTCTTTTGCTTAAAAATGAACTAATAAAATGTGTCAGTTGATTTTTTTTTATTTCTTTAAGAAAGAATTAGTGATAATTTTGTTTTTTTCATAATAAATATATATATATATATATATATACATATACACACACATATATATACTCCCTCCGTCCCACTCGAATTAGGACAAATTTCCATTTTCGGTGTTCCATTCGAATTAGGACAACCCAAAAATAGAAATATTTTATTTAATGGGACCCACATTCACACTCACAACAACTTTCCACTCATTATTCTCTACCCCACTTTCTCTTTCCTATTTTACTTTTCATACTCACAACACCTACTCACTAACACTTTTTCCTTAATCCCCGTGCCCAACCCAAAAATCCTAATTCGGGTGGGACGGAGAGAGTATATACGTGCTATAAAAATTTTGAGCCCCTCTTCTAGGCGGGCGCCCCACCTACCCCTTGGGCCGGCCCTGATTTTGAGACAGAGTGAGCACGTAAATTGGGGTCAAGAGACTCGGCCATGGAATAACCTTTATGCATGTGTGTAATAAACTAATGATGTTTTACATTTCCAACTTTCAAGTAGAAAAGCATGTACTCCCTCCGTCCGCCCTCCCAAAAAATAAAAAATTTAAACTCCAACCCAGAATTTTTGGAGACATAAAAAACCCACACTTATGCACAATTACAACAACAAAATCACCACAAAAAAAAGAGAGACTCCAATACAGATTTTGAAGAAATCAAAACCCCATAGTTAAAATCTCAACAAACTGCAAGCCCATTTCAAAAAAGAAAAAAAAAAGAACGAAAGAAAGAAATGGCAAACCCAGATTTCATATTGCCGGAGAGTTCCATCAAAATTGGACCACGACTAGCGTTAAGCTTCATCGATTCACTTGCGGACGACTTATACAAGATCAATTGACTGCTTAAACAGTCCGATTCAAAGCCCAATCTCCAATTGATTTGCTGAAATCCTCACCGAAGCCTTCGAGTGTTCATGTGCTTTAGCAATCCAAAGTTCATCAAATCAATAGTGATTTGTGTTTCAAGGGGAATCGTAGGTTGAGAGATACATGGAAGGGGTGTGGGAGAGGTAGGGGTGGGGAAGAGGGAGCCGAGGTATGGGGAGGCAGAGATAGGAGACCGGGGGGGGGGGTTGGTTTAAGAGAGAGATACGGAGGTAAAAGAGTTAAGACCAAGTATAACAAATTTTAACGAACATTATTCATTCAGATGAGGTCACGTGACTAACATTCGTTAATATTTTAATAATGGAGTGAGCACGTTTGAAACATTAAAAAAAATTCAATGAGAACATTTCAAATAAAAAAAGTTTAGTGAGAACATTTAAAAGGGTGTTGTTATACACACCCGTAAAACTTATGAATACAACCGTAACTGTGCTTTACAGTGTTGTACCATTTAAATTTTCAAGCTACTTACGGGTGTATTCATAAGTTTTACGGGTGTGTATAACACCACCCCATTTAAAAATGGTGTAAAGTTCAGTGACCAAAATATGCTTTTTGCCGATATCAAAATGATAAAACCTATCACTTAGTACGGGAATCAAATGACATTATATAAAAGGTATTTGATACTCATTTGTCCCGGAATAAATCTCTTACTTTCTATTTTCGTTTGTCGCAAAATAAATGTCGCCTTTATCAAAAATAGTGTATGAAGTTTGGTGATCTTCTTATACTACGCATTCTAATAGGCACAAGCATTGTAATGCATAGGAGGTGTCAGTCTACTCATATAAATAGATTGGGGAAATCAAGGTAACACAAGTAAAAGTTTAAAAACACTGACTTATCAATTATGACATTTATTCTTCGACGGAGAGAGTACTTATTTATTGAGAAACTAATACCCATCCTCTATATGTGTCATGCATACCCCAATGGGTAAATATAAAGTCACAAAAAATGCCACAAAATGTGGCTTACAAAATAATGTGTCAAAATTCTATTGATGTTTTTCATTAGTGTGCCGGGTCCACAATCGATGCAACTAATGAAATATTGTCACCTCACTTTGTATCCATCAATTTGTTCTTTTGTGCCCCTAGCATTGCCCTGCTCCAATTTGTTTGGTGTTACATATGAATTAAATATCCATTCTCAAGCTCAAATTCTCATACGAGTATACCAAACGAGGCATGCAACTAATTTGGACCTGTGGGAGTTATCGTTCTTGGGCCCAAATACAATTAAGTCACTCACAATACGTTAATCTGGGCCATAATCCCCCCTAACTTCAATGAAACAAACACACACGGATCACAGTTCACGTACTCACCTAGTATCTGAATGAGTACGAACAAAATCCCATTGCAAATAGAACTTTTTTTTTTCTTTTTTTAAATGATTATTTGAGACTGAAAAAATACTACTACCTCAGTCCCTAAATGAGTGTCTAAATTTTATTTTAAGGGACATCTGAAAATCTTAACTTTTTGTACAATTTGGTGGCAAAGATTCATATATAATCTTGTAATCTCCTTTCCAAATATTTAGTTTTGCACGTATAAAAAAAACGGTGAAAAAAAATTCGAAAAAAAAAACATTTAGGGACAAAGTTATGTTAAAAAAAGACATTCATTTTGAGACAAAGATTTTTTTGAAAATGAACACTCAATTAGGGAAAGAGGGAATAATTAAAAAAGTGATGTAAAATGAATGCCTTCAAAGTTCAAATAGAAAATAGAATCCGTCTGATTCGAATACTTATACTCCGTACTTTGAATTGCATTGATCCTAATTCCTAAATCCTTCGGTGAATGCATCATAATTCATAAACTAACATTATCACTTGATTTGAGTTACGGTTGAAATTTAAGTTCGGGTTAGTGTTTAAGAAATACTCCCTCCGTCCCAGCTCACTTGACACTTATTTTTATTTTGGTCTCTCCTAACTCACATGACACTTCCCAAAATAGCATATTTTTATAATTTTATATTCACTCTATCCGACCACTCATTCTCTCTCTTCATTTTCCACCACTCAATTTATTCAACCAACACTACTATTTACTCCACTCATTCTCTCTCTTCATTTTCTACTACACATTTTCTTTAGTGTATTATTTTTTCTTAGTTATTGTGCTCAACTCTTGGGTGTCAAGTGAGGTGGGACGGATGGATTATGATTTTGCGAATAAATACTAGGGATGATTTGGGGTCTTAATGAAATTTAACATAAAATTTGATAGTTAACGTTCAAAATGATTCATTGTGAAGTGCAAATCAAATATTTAATGAAAATTCAAATTTTTTTAATTAAACAACACATAATTGCATTAATAAAATTTAAGAAGAATGTGTTTCATAAATAACAGAGGCTCGTCATTGCAATTAACATCTACACATGAATTGTTTTAAATTCCCAATCCACTTTTATCAAAGAAATGCATCGACAGTTCAACAAGTTTCTATGGGTAGGACTTGACAAAGGGAAAGGGATTCATTGGGCCAATTGGAGCAAACTCTGTTTACCAAAGAACTTGGGAGTATTGGGACTCAAATGTAGAGCCGTCAATTCGGGATAACGGGATGGGACGGGACAAAACTATGGTGTCCCGCTATCTATACGGGACAGGCCTAATTTTACGCGGGACGGAAATTTCCCGTCCCATCCCAAATCACCTCAGGACGTGGGACAATACGGGACGAACACGGGATAAGTTAACGCAATCACTAATCACAAAAAAATACGATTTTTCAAGTTAACATGACCAAAAAGTCCATGTCCACCATTTTTCCAAGCAGTCCATCCAGCCAGCAGCAACAACAACAAATGTGAGTTCACACAAATGAAAACCAACAACAACAAGATTCTAAACCAGCCAGTACATACATGATACACCTTCACAAGATTATGGCCCCAAATTCATAGTAACATATTAAGCACAGTAAAGCCCTAAACAGAAAGTAAAATTGATTTTCTTGTAATTTTACAACACTGCATTCCAATTTTCAAACCAGAAAATCTACAAACTCTGTAATGATATTCTATTGTAGAGAAGAGGAGAATCGTACCTGAGTAACAATTGCCGTCGCCGGGATGACCAGAGGAAAAGATGTCGCCGGAAAAAGAGGAGAAGATGTCGCCGGTGTGAGACTGTCGGAGAGAGAAACGAGTGCCTTCGCCGGTGTGGGAGTGAGCCGGAGTGTCGATTGTCGAGGTGAGAATCGTCACCGTGGTGTGGGAATCGTCGAAATTCAAAGGCGCCGTGGTGTGGGTGTGGGAATCGTGGGATTAGGGCATACTGACGCGAGCTAGGTGTGGTGGACTGGACTGGTGGTGGGTGGATATTTTGGGCCTTGGCCCAATAAAGATGGAAATTGGGATGGGCCTAAGTCCAATCAAAATGCGGGACGTCCCGTCCCATCCCGTTTTTGTCCCGTCCCGAATAGTCCAGTCCCGAATAGTCCCGCATTTTTTCGGGACAAGAAAATGCTGTCCTGTCCCGTCCCATATATATAGCGGGACGGGACATCCCGACGGGACGGTCCCGAATTGACGGCTCTACTCAAATGGGGTCACTAAACCAAGCATGTTTAGCCAAAACGGCTTGGAGGATCATCTCTACCCCGAACAGCTTAGTCAGCTCCTCCATCAAAAACAAATACTACCCTCATAGCACACTCCTGGAAATTGGAAATTCACATCGAGGATCTTGGGGCTGGAAAAGCATAAGCTAGGGAAAGGAATTGATAAAGAAAAATATTCATTGGAGACTCAAGAGTGGACATACTATACAGGCCCTCAAGCACAATTGGATTCTAGATCACCCAAACTTCATCCCCAACAGTACACTAGCATCAAGTCTTCCGAACCTTCTAGCAGCTGACCTGATAAGCAGACAATCTAACACCTGGAAAGCCCCACTGATAAAGAAACTTTACCCTCCCCCTATTGCGGACTCCATCCTCGCTTCATACATCCCAGTACAAGGAGAAGACGATCAGGTATGGACACACACACCCCATAGAAATTACACATTCAAATCAGGGTATTTTCGGAGCCTCCTCATGCACAAAGACACAGAAAGACTCCTTTCCGATACTATAAATACAGAACTCCAGAAGCTGTGGAGAAAATTGTGGAATTCCCCCTTGGAACCAAAGATAAAAATCTTTATGTGGAGACTACTCAACAATAACCTTCCCACAAATCTGGAACTTTCAAAACGAAGATGCACTCCTTCCCCAAATTGTCATAGATGTCTCACACAAGAAGGATCCTCTCTCCATCTTTTCTTTACCTGCTGGCACTCACAACAAATCTGGACTAATTCTCCACCCCCCCCTCAGTTCCGGTGGATTCCCCTAACATCCCACTTGCAAAATGGTTATCTTTATGGACAATTCAGAACCCTGAGCCAGAAAATTTCTATCTTCTTATTTTCTACTGTTGGTAAATCTTGTTGAACAGGAACAAAGTCATCTTTCAAGAAGCATCCTCCAACATTGATGGAATCTCCCCCAAAGCAATAGAGCATCTCCAGCGTCTAAAGAACAACGAAAGGAGAAAATCAAGGGAAAGAGAACAAGAACATCGGCCACACCACACAATTTCGAAAAACATCCAACACAATCCGTCAGAACGGATTCTAGATTCAAGGAATGGAAAGACTCTGGAAGACTACATAAAAAATACAGAACCACAAAACAGCCACACCCTAATCACGGATGGAGCATGGAAGAAAGGAGCGGCCTGGGCATGCATCGGATGAGAATTATGGAACACCACAAGTGGAAGAATAGCCATAGAAAGCTCATCTCACAGATCAAGCTCGAGTATACACACAGAATGCTTAGCGATTCTGAAAGGACTGGACTGGGCACTGAAGCATGATTATCGACAAATCGAGATACTAACGGACTCACAACAAGCAAGCTTCTTCATAAATAGTCAAAGGACCCCCCCCCCCCTCGGGCCTTGATCCACTTGTCCAAGATATAAAAGCCCTAGCTCGGAACTGCTCTAATTTTAGCATTAGTAAGGTAGACAGAGAAACTGTCCATTATGCTCATAAAAATGCAAGGTTTGCTAGGAAAATGTACTTAAACTTTGTAGGCCCTGAGCCAATTTTCCTTTATAATTAATACAATATAAATTGTCAAAAAAATAAAATAAAACGAGAAGTAAGGCAATACGATTTATTCAACAATTTAACAACAAAAACAACAAAAAGCACCAAATCTAGAAATTAAAAAGCAAGAAATCGCTCATAATTTAAACAATAATCACTGATGATATCAGTAATTATTGCTTAAATAACAAAACTAAAAATCTTCTTTTTAACGATTTCAATGATATGCACAAAAAGAAATCGGAAAGAGAGTGGGAGAAAACAAAGATTTAGGGTTTAAATGAAAATTCATAATAAGCACATGATTAAGTGAAGGATTATAAAATAAATTAAGTGAAGTTGATCCTATTTTTGAAGTGTAGTACAATTCTTGCTTTGGGGAATATAATTGAATGATGGTTTAAATGAGGAGAGGATAATTTAAAATAGATTAAGTTTAATAGAAATGTTTGGAGCTGTCGTTTAACAAAGTCTGGATGGTGTAGTCGGTTATCACGCTAGTCTCACACACTAGAGGTCTTCCCCCTCCCCCGCCTTTGGTTTGTGGCTGCTGCAAAATTAATTTGTATTTTTAGCTGCAACTCAAAACTAAATTGTGAAGTTTGCTCAAAGGAAATAGTCCCTCAGTCTCAAAATTTTCAATTTTTGGTGTTTCATTTTAAATTTCAAACTTTAAAAAAAGAAAGTTTTTAATATTTTTTTATTTGTTGACCCTACATGTCATACTCACAACAATTACCCACTAACTATTTCTTACCCCACTTTCTCTCTCTTACCAAACCATCTACACTAACAACACATCACCTTTTTCTAAATTTTTGCACCCAAAAGTTTTTTGAAGTTTAAATTGGGTCGGAGGGAGTAATGTTAAACATGTAGTATCAACAACTTTAGGGTCTCTTGTCCCAATGGTATCTAGGTGTACATGTGTAATGTGGAGGTCGTAGGTTCGACTCCTGTAATAGGAATTAGGCAATAGCTTTGTAATAAACTTAATAGGGGTTTGTAACACGATGACAATTGCTTTGAATGAATGATATGTAACTAGCCTCGTAAAAGGAAACGACGAATTTTGGATGGAAGATATTTTGAGATAACAAACATTAGACCATCTCCCAAAAAATAAATAAATAAATAAATAAAAATGGTTGGTGACAACATTCTTAACCCTATTATACCAAGAAAAGAATAGTTTGGTGCAACATCCTTCCAGCCAGCCTAGCACCCCTTAACCTTTCACTGTCAATGACTATCAGTTAATTGGACGTTTACTAATGCCTTCATTATAAAACAAACCACTATGGCCTCATTTTTCTCCAATGTTAGGCGTAGAGCCAAATAAATACACACCACTTGCTTACTAACAACCAATATCTTCACTGCTCAAAGTTGACATTTTAAATCTTTCCAATATTATACTCTTCTCCTTGTCTCCGTGTTCTAAAATAATAGTTTCGTTTGAATCTTCAAATATTTTAAAATTACATTATAAGTTTTGAAATTCAATGACTTTCAAGTTTTCATTTTGGAAATGAGACTAACTTTCTGAAACAAACAAAATGAGGAAATGAAACTATCATTCTGGGTGGGATAGGTATTTCGAACCGCTCCATCCTCCAGTTAGCTCCACCCAATGGTGGAGATTGGAGCCACCTCATTTTAGCTACATCCAACGGCTGAGATGTAGCCGAGCTCGGTGGGACCCACAAAAAATAGAGATCATCCGAGCCGCAAAGATGATGAATGTGTGTATGTGGCCTTGATCGGAGCCGTTGGGTGGAAATGTGGAGCTAACTCGGTGGAGCGGTTCCGGGTCCGTGGGATAGAGGGAGTAATAAGTCACCGTTAATATGTCAATTATTTAATGAATGTGTTTTACGTGTTTGTATGTTATTTATATGTAATAGATAAAATTGCTTTAAAATTTATTTTTAAATATACAAAATTTATTTTTGAGAGGTAATAGATAAGTACTACCTCTGTCTCGGAAACATACTCTATTTTACTTTTAGTGCTCAATTCAATTAAACTTTGACCGAAACTTTTTACAAATTGATACTCATGAAATTTTTAAATGAGTTAATTAGTATTTTTTGTAATGTGTAAATAACATTTTCTTTTAATTTTCTTTAATATTATCAATTTTGTGTACAACTTTGGTCAAAGACTAATTGAGTTGATCATTAAAAGTCAATCACAATATTTTTGAGGACAAAGGTAGTATAACACTTTATATTGTACTCTTCCCATCCCAAAATAATCTTCTCATTTACTATTTCTCATTATCTCAAACGAAATTCCATTTTCATAATTTGGTCTTGAAAGTGCATAATAAAACATGACTCCTAAAGCACGTTTTCATATCTATATAAAAAAATTAAATGATACAGTGAAAATATCATTTTGAAACTGAGAGAATGCTTCCAAACAACGAAGTTAATATCGGTTCTCATTTAGTCAAATTTGTAAACTCAACCCTTGAAGATCTTAAAAGATGCTTTTTGATTAATGCATCATTATCAATAGGGCGAATTGCATTTTGGGCCCCAAAGTTTAGGGGTGTTCCCAAGTCAGACCCCCATTCAATCACTATTTATATTTTAGGCCCCAAAGTTGTCATTCTGTTAGCATTTTAGGTCTTTTAACCAGTTTTGTTAGAAAAATTCGTTAAATGATCACGTGCGAGTCACATGGCACTTAACTGAGGATATTTTTTTTAATCAATAATTCATCATTGTTATTTTAATTCAAATTGAACGAAAATGAATACTCAAACTGATTTTTTTTTTCCATTTAAGGGCGTTAAATGAATTTTTTAAAAGTAATAGGATAGAAAATACAATTTTTTAAAAAATATTTAATTATTAATAAATAATTATAAAATTCGTTTTTAAAAAGCAAGGCATAATTTTTTTTTATCAAGTATAATTTTATACTTTGACATTTACAATTGTATATATTTTGAAAGAACCATAATTATTATTTATAATTACTTTAAAATAAATGTTAAAAACGATAAAATGAAACCACTATTAAGTGAAGAAATTGGATTTTTTAAAACCCCGTTCTTCATCTTCTCCGTCTCTGACCACCACCCCGGCAACCAACCGCCGCCCTCAACGATTTCCAAGAAACAGAGGAAGCAGCCATCTACGCCGTAGACGGCGCCGGCGACTTTATAGAACGCCATGACATTAACCACCTCGCTATGCTTCACGTCACCAGTCCCCCCACCACCTCCGTGCCGGAACCCACATCCGCTGAGCATTGCAAATCAGGCTGTGGCTCGATGAAACGCCGGTCACCATCCACTCCTTCCACCGAATGGAGATTTCACAAGAAAATCATACTCCAGCAACCCTCCGCCGCCGGACACGCCGCCGCTTCCACGGCTACACTAAGCTCGCTCTTCCTACCCTCCATTCCACGGCGACGGTTCCCGATTCGCCGGTTATTACATCAGCTGCTGTTAACCAACCTTTGGGTACTACAGAAAGCAAGATTAGGGTGGTGGTGGGTTGGAATAAAAAGGAGGCAGAACTTGGAAGTGTGGTGGGGAAGATTGAGGTCGATAGGTTGAGGGTAAGGGTAAGGGTCAGGAGGAAGAAGATGAGGTGGGTTTACTTTTTGTATTTAAACCATAGACTTTTCAGATTTACATTTTGAACCATTGATATTTTTTTCTCTCTTTAATATAAGAAATTCCATTTAACCCCCTCAAATAGAAATTCAACTTCAATTTGAACCAATGTCTCAAAAACATCCTCCGTTAAATGACATATGACTCGCACGTGACATTTAACGAATTTTTCTAACAAAACTGGTTAAAAGACCTAAAATGCTAAGAGAATGACAACTTTGGGGCCTAAAATGTAAATAGTGATTGAATGGGGTCTGACTTGAGAACACCTCTAAACTTTGGGGCCCAAAATGCAATTCGCCCTTGTCAATAACAAATGTTGCAATGGCAGTGATCATGGCTAGACATGTCCAAAAATCAACCGGAACCGGCGGTTTTCTAACCGGTCAAAACCGGTCAAAACCGGCCAACCGGCTAACCGGCCAACCGTTTCGGACGTGAACCGTATATGGCCGGTCCGGTTAAGGTTAAGGTTTAGGGGAACCGGCCAACCGGCGGTTATAACCGTCGGTTGAGTAACCGGTCAAACCGGCGGTTATAACCGGCGGTTGAACCGGCTGACACACCTAAATTTCGAATTTCCAGTTAGTTTTTAAACAATTCCAGTTAGTTTGTTAGTTTTCAGTCAGTTAATTCCACTTTCCAGTCAGTTTTTTGACATTTTTCTGTTAAATTTCCAGTTTCCAGTCAGTTTTTTGACTTTTTCCAGTTAAATTTTCAGATTTCAGTCACTTTTTTGACATTTTTCAGTTAAAAAAAAAAATAAAAAAAAAATGAAAAAGGCAGACGGTTTAACCGGCTTAACCGGTTAACCGGTTAACCGGTTAACCGCCTAACCTTAACAGTTAGGGCCGGTTAGCCGGGGCGGTTACGGTTAGACCTCCGGCGTCTTCTCAACCGCCGGTTATAACCGGCTAACCGCCGGTTAACCGGCAATGGACACGTCTAATCATGGCCTTACTCAAAAAGTCAAGTGAAGAATATATTGACCAAGTCATAATACACGCATTACTCCATCACTATAGATAAGCCATCAATCAACAATATTACTCACTCTGTCCCTAAATGAGTGTCAATTTTCAAAAAATCTTTGTCTCTAAATGAGTGTCTTTTTCTAACATAACTTTCTCCCTATACGTTTTTTTTCGAAAAAAATTCACCGGTTTCTTTATACGTGCAAAACTAAAGGTTTGGAAAGGAGATTACAAGATTATATATGAATCGTTGTTACCAAATTGTTCAAAAAGTTGAGATTTTCAGTGTCCCTTGAAATAAAATTTGGACACTCATTTAGGGCAGAGGGAGTAGTATTTTTTGTCAACTACAGCAATGTTAATTGCTACCTCCCTCCTCAAAGAACACTAATCTTGTCTTGCAACTTTGAAGGAGAGAGAGGGAGAGAGAGAGAGAGAGAGAGGGAGGGAGATGGCTCCATTGAATAGAGCTGCAGCAGCAGCACCATCTGATACCCAAGGTGCTCAAATGGTACAACTTGATCAAGGTGCTGCTCAAATGATACAACATTTTACACATCCACATCCTCTTCAACATGTTCAAATGTCACAAGAATTCAAGTGTAATGGATGCAACATAATTGGAAAAGGGCCAAGGTACAACTGCCCTTCCTGTGACTTTCACTTACACGAACAATGCGCTCGTTGTCCTTTCGCCCTCCTCTCTCCTAATCTCCACCCTCGCCACCAACTAACCCTAGTCAACGTCCCCGGAAAATCTCATTTCTGCGACCTATGTGGTGCCATAGCCGATGGGATGTTCTATACGTGCGAAGAATGCGATATAGACGTACACCCTCTTTGCACTCAGCTTCCGTTACAAGTCCAACACGCTTTTCACCCTCAACACCCTTTGACGCTACAGCCCGGCCACCCTAGTAGTTGTTGCAACGTGTGCAACCAAAGGTGTGGTACGTGGACGTACAAGTGTAATGAATGTAATCATGTGGATGTCCACTTGAACTGCGTTGTGGGACCAAAACAAGTTCAAGGTGGGCATTTACCTACTACCCAGGTCCCACCACAACAAGCGGTGGGACATCCAAATGGCGGTGGTAGTGGTAACATTGGAACGAATCAGCCTGTAACCAACTACTTACAGACAAACCAATTGGTGGGGCACCCAAGTGGCGGTACTGGTGGTAACTATGGAACGAATCAACCTAATACAAACTATCAAACAACCCAGGCGGTGGGGCATCCAAGCAGTGGTGGTGGTAACTATGAAATGAATCAACCTACTACTAACTTCCAGATGCCCCAGGCGGTGGGGCATCCAGGTGGAAGTGGTGGTAACTATGGGAGGAATCAACCTGTTACTAACTACCAGACAACCCAGGCGGTGGAGCACAGAAGTGGTGGTGGTAACTATGGAACAAATCAACCTATTACTAACTACCAAAACTACAAGACAACCTCGGCGGTGGGGCATCTAAGTGGTGGTGGTGGTAACTATGAAATGAATCAGCCTGCTACTAACTACCAAATGCCCCAGGCGATGGGGCATCCAAGTGGTGGTGGTGGTGGTGGTAATTATGCAACGAATCAACCCGTTACTAACTACCAGACAACCCAGGTGGTGGAGCATGGCGGTGATGGTAATTATGGAGCCAATCAACCTGTTACTAACTACCAGATAACACAGGCGGTGGGGCATCCAAGTGGCGGTAACTACGGAATGAATCAATCTGTTACCAATTATAAGGGAACCCCGATTGTGGGGTATGTTGATGGTACTGGTGGGAACTATGTAAATAGTCAACTTGCTACTAACTACCAGACGACCCAGACAGTAGGGTATCCTGGTGGTAACTATGTAAATAGTCAACTTGCTACTAACTTCCAGACGATTCCGGTGGGATATTCGGGTGGCGGTGTTGGTGGTAACATTGGAAATAATCAAGCACTAGTACCTGTTTACCAGACCCAAGGTAGTGGTAATGGGCGGAAAAATAGTGGAGGACAACTTGCGTCAAAATTAGGAAAGTTTGCTGTTAATGTTGTGTCTACTTCCATAATTGGAGTCCCTTTGATCTCTACACAAAAAAATAGACTCATCTGATTTCGATTTTAAGAAGAGAATTGTGATCTCAAATGTACATATAGCTTGATGTTTGTGAGAAGTCAATGTTTCATTATGGCTAAACTGTCACCTTCTTGTTTGAACGTTTCTTTCTTTGTTATTCTTTTACATGTACTCTCTCCGTCGTCACAGCTCACTTCAGAATTATTTTTATTTTGATCTGTCCTAGCTTACTTGAGACTCCCCAAAATAGTCATCTTTTTATAATTTTATATTCAATCTACCCCACCAATCAATCCCTCTCTTTATTTTCCACCACTCAATTTATTCAACCAACACAACTATTCACCTCACTCATTCTCTCTTTTCATTTTCTATAACACATAAATTACTTTTCCTTAATTTTTGTGCCCACATCATCTTAGATCTCAAGTGAGGTGGGACGGAGGGAGTACATTTCAATTTCATGATTATGAGATCTTTTAGCCTTTCTATAAAGTTGATGTTTAATCAAGTGGTTATCACTTTAAGAGGCTGATATGATTAAAGAGAATGATCAAAAGTTGAAACAAAATAGAAACTGAAATGTGTGATATGTTTAGTAAAAAACTGAGCGAGTACAGTCTCTAAATGAGTGAGTGTTCATTTTCAAAAATTTTTTGTCCCAAAATGAGTGTACATTTTGATTATAACTTTGTCTCTAAATGTTTTTTTTTTTCAATTTTTTTTCACTGATCTCTTTATATTTGCAAAAACTAAATGTTTGTAAAGAGGATTTCAAGATTATATATGAATCTTGTCACCAAATTATACAAAAAGTTATGTCCCTAAAAATGAAATTTAGACACTCATTGATTTTTTTTTTTAGGGACATGTAGATGTAGTAGTAATGAACCGAGATTAATCTTTCGAATAGTAGGGTGTTTGGTAAAGTAGTCTCATTGCAAGAAAGTTATTGGTTGCCAAGGCTTCCCCATTTCAACAAAGTATGGAGTTCTCAAAGCCCCCAAATGTGTTGGAATAGAGGACCAACCGGTACTAGACTTCGGAGGAAAAAGGAAGAAATTCGTCGGAGGGACTGATGGTCTGGGCGACCGCCCAGAACCATTGTGGGCGACCGCCCACTTAATCAGATTGTCATCTGCCAGGAGCAGTTTCTGGGCGACCGCCCAGGGGCATTTTGGGCGACCGCCCAAGTGTCGGGAGTGGTCGAAACTGGGTCGGATTTTAGGCCAAATTTCGGGTTCCTTTGTCCATCTAGGGTTAGGTTTTCATTCTTGGGTGCATATTAAAGCATAGTTTCGCCCCAAAACTCATTGTAACTTCAAGATAACATATTATAGTGCAAGATCCTGGCTTGGTAGTGCCCCCAGACGTAGTCAAACATATTGACGAACTGGGTAAACAATTTCTGTGTCTTTTGCTTTGTTATTTTCTTGTGCTTTGTTTGTGTGCCATTATTTTCTTGGGGTTATTGCTTGGGTTGTGAGGGTCTAATCCACAACAACTGGTATCAAGAGCTCTGGTTGGAGATCAGGGTTAATCGATCGATTGGTTTATCGGACGATTGGGGTTTGTCAAGCAATCAAGAATGGGCAAGGATAAACAAGCGGTTGAGAAATTTGATGGTTCTGACTATGGGTTTTGGAGGATGCAAATAGAGGATCTCTTGTACAACAAAGATCTCTATAAGCCTCTCAAGGGAGTCAAGCCGGAAGGAGAAAAGCAAGAAGATTGGGATCTCATGGATCGGAAAGCCCTAGAGGTGGTTAGATCTACTTTGTCGAAGTGGATCACAAAGACTACCAAGAAGGCGAAGACCACAAAGGAGCTATTGGATTATCTTACTGAGAGATTTGAAACTCCATCTGCTGCAAACAAGGTTGACTTGATACGCAAGATGGGTAGTCTCAAGATGCAAGAGGGAGGATCCTTAGCTAAACACATCGATGAGTTTATGGATGTAATAGACTCATTGAATGCGTTGGATATTACGTTTGATGATGAGGTTCATGCGTGCTTGTTGCTAGCGTCTTTACCAGGAAGTTGGAGCGGAACGGTGACAGCGATCAATGCTTCAGCGGGTAAGAACAAATTGAAGTATGATGATGTTAAAGACTTTCTGTTGGGCGAGGAAAATCGTTTGAAGAAATTGGGGACATCGTCTACCTCGGGATCGGCCTTAGCTACTACTAGCAGGGGAAGGCCGGGTACTAGCAATAAAGGGAGAACTGAATCAAGGGAAAACGTAGTGGGTGGTAAGGGCAAGGCCGTGGAGATCAGAGATAAACCAAGGGTCGCGAAAGGATCGGTGCAGTGTTATCATTGCAAGGAGTTAGGACACTACAAGAAGGATTGTCCCAATCGTGGGGGAAATTCGGTGAATGTGACAGTCGAAGGTGATGATGTACTGGTTCTGAGTGTTAGTAGTGCACTAGAATCATGGGTGCTGGATTCGGGGGGCATCATTCCACTCTTGCGGGCATGCAGAAGAGATGGAGAATTATACTTCCGGTGATTTCGGTAAGGTCTATCTGGCGGATGGCGAGCCTTTGGAAATCAAGGGGAAGGGGGATGTCAGAATAGGAGCATCGGACGGGAAGGTCTTACATTACACGGGGTCAGACACATTCCGGGTTTGAAAAAGAACCTGCTTTCAGTTGGGCAGTTGGATGAAGAAGGTTACAAGGTAACTTTTGGCTGCAGGAACTGGGTTATTACCAAGGAGGATTCGGAGATCGCTCGGGGTAATAAAGAGGGGACATTGTACTTGGCGAATAACACCAAGGCTAGTATCGCGGTGGCGTCAGCCAAGGGTGATACGGACTTGTGGCACTGTCGATTGGGTCACATGAGTGAGAAGGGGATGAAAGTACTTTGCTCAAAGGGAAGACTACCGGGTTTGAAGACAGTCGACGTGGGGATCTGCGAAGATTGTGTATTTGGCAAACAGGCGAGGAGTAATTTCTCGAGGACAGGTAGGGCTTTGAGGGAAGCAAAGTTGGATTTGGTCCACACGGATTTGTGGGGGCCGGCCCCGGTAACTTCTTTGGGCGGTGCGTCATATTACATGTCGTTCATTGATGATTCGACAAGGAAAGTCTGGGTTTATTTCTTGAAACACATAAAGATGAGGCATTCGAGGTGTTTAAGAAATGGAAGGCTTTGGTGGAGAATCAGACGGGACTTAAGCTTAAATGCTTAAGATCAGATAATGGTGGGGAGTATGAGCTCGGGGAGTGAATATTGTGCAGCGAATGGCATTCGCATGGAGAAGACTCCAAAGGGCACACCACAACACAATGGGGTTGCAGAGAGGATGAACAGGGCATTGAACGAGCGGGCTAGAAGCATGAGGATGAAGTGTGGACTTCCGAAGACGTTATGGGCATATGCAGTTGACACAGCAGCTTTCTTGATCAATCGGGGACCATCATGGAATGAAATGAGCAAGCAAGCAGTAAATCTATCATTTCTTCGCATATTTGGCTGCGTTTCATATGTTCATATTGATCCTGTTGATAGAACTAACTTAGATGCAAAATCTGTAAAATGTACGTTTATTGGGTATGGCGGGGATGACTTCGGGTATAAGTTTTGGGATGAACAAAACCACAAAATTATTCGTAGTCGAGATGTGGTATTCAATGAACAGGTATTGTACAAGGACAGAAAGGGGGCATCTGATGATATTAGTTCGGAACCGGAGGTTGTAGAGGTAGATATTCCAGACTCGGGTGGGAGCAGGACGGTTCATGATGACCAAGGTCAGGGGGTCACTGAAGATGAACCACATACTCCAGAACCGGATATTCTACTGGTAGATCCAGCAGATTCCATGGATCACCTGACAGGTATACTCCTTCAAATTACTATTTGTTGCTGACAGATAGTGGTGAGCTGGAATGTTATGCGGAGGCTGTTCGTAGTACACTTTGTGATAAGTGGAAAGCTGCGATGGATGATGAGATGGACTCATTGAAGGCCAATAAAACTTGGGAGTTTGATTATACTACTTAAGGGGAAGAAGGCATTGCATAACAAGTGGGTTTACAGGATCAAGGAGGAAGCAAACGGCATTAAGCGTTACAAGGCAAGGTTGGTTGTAAAAGGGTTTCAGCAAAAGTACGGTATTGACTACACCGAGGTATTCACTCCTGTTGTGAAGATGACCACTATCAGAATGGTTCTGGGGATAGTAGTGGCGGATAACTTGTTGCTGGAACAGATGGATGTAAAGACGGCCTTTCTTCATGGTGATTTGGAGGAAGAAATTTACATGGTACAACCAGAGGGTTACTTGTCTAAGGGTAGCGAGGAACTGGTTTGCAGGTTGACTAAGAGCTTGTATGGCCTTAAACAAGCTCCTAGGCAGTGGTACAGGAAGTTTGATGGATTCATGCATGACATTGATTTTATTAGATGTGAGGCGGATCATTGTTGCTACTTCAAGAACACGGACAATGGATATATAATCTTGCTGTTATATGTGGATGACATGCTAATAGCGGGCTCTAGCAGTAGAGAGGTAAACAGATTGAAGGCTCAGTTGTCAGAATGGTTCGAGATGAAGGATTTGGGGGAGGCCAGAAAAATCTTGGGCATGCGGATTGACCGGAATAGGGAGTCGGGCAAGTTGGTTCTTTCACAAGCAGAATACGTTGAGAAAGTCTTGGCAAGGTTTTGCATGGAAGAGGCGAAGCCAACAGGGACACCATTGGGTATGCACTTCAAGCTATCCGAGAAGGACTCACCTAAGGGCAAGGAGGAGCGTGACATGATGGAGAGGACTCCATATGCTTCGGCAGTGGGGAGTCTAATGTATGCAATGGTGTGTACAAGGCCGGACATTGGACATGTGGTGGGAGTAGTCAGCCGGTACATGGGCAATCCTGGGAAGCAACATTGGGAAGCGGTTAAATGGATCCTGTGCTACTTAAAGGGTACTGCTGGTAAGGCTCTATGTTTCTCAAGCAAGGAGGTCGTGTTAGCGGGTTATGTGGATGCGGATTTGGCATCAAGTGATCTTGATAAGAGGAGAAGTACTACGGGTTATGTTTTCACATTGGGTGGTACGGCAATCTCCTGGGCTTCTAAATTGCAGAAGATCGTGGCTCAGTCGACTGCGGAAGCAGAATATGTGGCAGTGACAGAGGCAAGCAAAGAGATGGTATGGTTGCAGAACTTCTTGGGTGAACTTGGGAAGACGCGAAGTGGTAATGCTCTCTACAGTGACAGTCAGAGTACAATTCATTTGGCTAGGAATCCGGCGTTTCATTCTAGGACGAAGCACATTGAGCTGAGGTTTCACTACATCAGACATCTCTTGGAGAGGAAGATCTTAAGGCTGGAGAAGATTTTGGGATCGGAGAACCCGGCTGACATGTTGACCAAGGTGGTAAACCTTGAAAAGTTGAAGCTATGTATAGCTTCAATTGGGCTTGGAGAATAGGAGAGGAGGAAGGCACTACCATGATCGAGGTGAGCACTATGGCACCAAGGATGAGTTGAAGAACGGATACGGGGCTTATATATGCGGTTGATCTCTAGGTGGGAGATTGTTGGAATAGAGGACCAACCGGTACTAGACTTCGGAGGAAAAAGGAAGAAATTCGTCGGAGGGACTGATGGTCTGGGCGACCGCCCAGAACCATTGTGGGCGACCACCCACTTAATCAGATTGTCATCCGCCAGGAGCAGTTTCTGGGCGACCGCCCAGGGGCATTGTGGGCGACCACCCAAGTGTCGGGAGTGGTCGAAACTGGGTCGGATTTTAGGCCAAATTTCGGGTTCCTTTGTCCATCTAGGGTTATGTTTTCATTCTTGGGTGCATATTAAAGCATAGTTCCGCCCCAAAACTCATTGTAACTTCAAGATAACATATTATAGTGCAAGATCCTGGCTTGGTAGTGCCCCCAGACGTAGTCAAACATATTAACGAACTGGGTTAACAATTTCTGTGTCTTTTGCTTTGTTATTTTCTTGTGCTTTGTTTGTGTGCCATTATTTTCTTGGGGTTATTGCTTGGGTTGTGAGGGTCTAATCCACAACACCAAACACAGACTAGGTCAACATCCTTGTTAGACTTTTTTTTGCCACTTTATTCCAAGTCATAGTTTGCTCTAGATCTGCTTTTAACTATTTATGTTTATTTTTAACAGTTTTAACCACCCTACTTCAAATACGCTTTTATTAAACCTAAACCTCTTAACGACAACTAAAATTATTTAAAAAAAAAAAAACTAATAAAACTTAACGAGAGTTAACTTCAACACCCCCAAATAACAAATAATTCTAAAACTTAGGAGGGTAAAGGCAAAAATTAAGGGGGTATAAAGGCTAATCAAACATAAATATTTAATTGTTGATGGCAACTAACATATTATAAGATAGAAAGTCGAATTGAGCTTGAAACTCCATAGTTAGTTGGTCTTTTACAAAAAGCTTGAATATGAGCTCAATTCAGGCTCTATAACTTGTGAAATGTTGGATTCCATCAGCAAATGAATATTTTCGATTGATTAGCCTCAATTCTCCCCTCAATTTCAGCATTTATTCTCATAAATTTTATAATTGCTCGTTATTTGGGGTGTTGAAGTTAACTCTTGTTTGGTTTTGTTAGTTTTTTCTAACAATTTTGGATGTTGTTAAGGGGTTTTTGGTTTAATAGAAACGTATTTGACGTAGAATGGTTAAAACTATTAAAAATAAACGTGAATGGTTAAAAGCGGAGTCAAAATAAAGTTAAGTGGTTTAAAATCTAGATAAGCCTTATTTCAAATAAAATCAGTAATAGTTATCTACTTACCCCTATAATAGTGTCCATAAAAAAAATAGCAAATGATCAAAATCTAAACTTCATCACACATTATTATGAGATTAGCCTTTATTATTGAGCCACTTTTTAAGGACATGCTTGAATTGAGCAGTACCCTTGTTTCAGTCTAGTACTATCTCTAAGTAAAGAAAAAACATGATATCAATGGATATTTCGATAGATGAAATGTGATGATAAATACAATCTTGTTCCCTCAAGTTTAAATAAAAAATAGATGAAATTTGATGATAAATGAAATTTTGTTCGCTCAAGTTTAAATAAAAAATTGTGGCAAATAATATTCTCTTCGTCTTTTTTAAGTGAATGCAAGGTTCTAAAAAAACGTTAGGCGGTCGCTAGGTGCCGCAGGGGCGCCTAGCGCCTAGGCGGGACCGATAATTCAGAAATAACTACAATATCCTAGACGGGACCTAGGAGTTTCATGAACGCCTAGCGCCTAGGCGGGGCCTAGGCGGCCTAGACGGGCGTCTTTTAGAACACTAAGTGAATGTTTAAAATCCTTTTTAAGCAATGTGCTGATTTTTTTTACTTTATACAATATAATGGCAAATCTTCTTCCTTCCTTTGTTCAACTTCAACTACACAATTGTTTGTATCTTCCTTCCTTTGTTCAACTTCAACTACACAATTGTTTGTAATCTCATTGAGATTACAAATAATTGTGTTGTTGTTTATCTTTTTTAACTTTTGCTTTATATTATAATAAGTTTCTGATGCAGTCGACGAGCTCGCACTCGGGTTTTTGGACGAGTTTGATAGTAAAGGGCGTAACTTTTGACTCCAAAGGATTTACGGGACGCACAACATATCAAAACGATCGTCTTTTCGAGAGGAACAAAAGTCATGGGCTTTGCCCCCTGACCAGGCGTTAAAAAGCCCAAAATCAGCTTCTAAGGGCCTCAAACGGCCTTCTGAAGTTTTATCAGATTTTCTGGACTTTTTCGTACTTTTGCAGTTTGTGGGTTTACTTTGAATTAGGGTTGCTGAACACTTTAAATACATTGTTTTAGGGTTTCAAAGGCAGTTTTGCCGTTTAATAAACATTTCGTTGTTTTCTTCCAACTATTCGTATTTGATTAAATTCTACGATTGTTGAAGATCGATCATTTGTATTGATTAAATTCTACTAGAGTTCATTCCTATCAAGTCTTCCGCTACGCCAGTTTCTCTCCTAAGTTGAGAGCCGTTTGACTTCTCTCCATTGTTGAGAGCCTTGATTTCTCTCCATCGTTGAGAGCCAATGTATGTTTGTTTGTTTGTTTCTTTGTTTTGTTGTCTTGCGCTTGCGACGAATCCCGCATTATCTCACAATGAAGAGGATGCCATTATTCTTACTGCACAAATATGTTTCATGGATTTTGAAATGTTTGGTGGGCGCTTTCTCGTCAACCCGGATTCTCGAGTATATCAAGGTTTCAACGCAAAATAATATCTGAAGAGGGATTTGTTAAATGTCGAATTAAGGCGGTTTCTAAGTTTTGCTTGGAGTAGAATTTGAGCGTCTCAAATTTTAGATCTAAATTGTTATTATCATTGTTGTAAGGTAAGCAATGGAAATACTCTTTATATTTGGAATGAGTCTCCGATCTTTGTGGAGTGCCATCATTTTCCTTATCATTGTGAATGCGATTGATCGTGTTGTTTTCTAAAAAAAAAAACAATATAATGGCAAAGATTCATATATATTTTTATAATTCTGTTTCAAACATTTAGTTTTACAAGTATAAAACGACTAGTGAAAAATTTAGTAAACAAACGTCAGGGGCAATTTTTTCTCACAAAAGACATTATTTTTGAAACAATTATTTTTTGAAAACTGGCATTCACTTCATTTAATTTAGAGACGATAGACTATGTTTCTAAACACACACACACACACACAAAAAAAAAAAAGAAAAAAAAAAACCTTTTGCACTTCATTTAAAGACAATAGAGAGGTTTCTAAAACACACTCTATCTGTTCTAAAAAAAATTACTATTTCTCGCTCAAAAATAATAGTCTTACAGCTTACGTTTGACCACTTGAACTATAAATAGTGTTTTGGACAATTATATGTTCAATCCACTTGCAATGTTTACCCACTTTTTATTTTTTTCGTAATAAGCGTGCATGATCAAGATACGACTCTTACTCTGAGACAGAGGGAGTAATAGTTTTATTTTTCCTTTTTAATCACTGAATTTCCAAAATCTGTTGTAATGTAATTCTAAAATCACTAAATTTTTCCAAAATTTGTAATGTAATTTTAAAATTTAGAAACGATTAATGTAATTTTAGATTCTAACTTCACCAATGTCTTAACTTCAAATACTCATGATACTCGTGATACAGTACAAGTCTATTGATCATACAAACTTTACAAAGCATCATGTAAAATTGAATCTAAAATTCAATTAAAATCCTATATAGTAACACATGTTTAAATAGTTGTTCAGCTAATACATGTACGAAATGATCACCTGCATAGAAGGATTAGGAGAAATAAAGAAGAAAATGAAGAAAATATGGACTGAGAATGAAGAAAGCACGGTGTTTTGGTAAGAAAACAATGGAATGTAAATTAACTTAGAAAAAGTGTTTAGAGCTTGGAATCAAAGTAAGGAGCGTGCAATGGAATATAATTGATGAACTAAAAGTAGAATGAATATGGCACGTCGATGTTGACGAGGAAAGCCCTTGAGACAATGATCTCGCCGGCACAAAACCTCGGGAGGTGTTTATGAGCACCTACCACCCCGAAACGGTTGTATTAATGCTTCTTGGCGTTACAATTGTTGCGAGCTATGGTGGAGTACAATAGATAGTGCGTGAACTGTGTGTGTAAGTGATCCGACCTATAGCTCTTTATAGTTGATGAACTAAAAATAGAATGAATATGGCAAGTCGATGTTGCGAGGAAAGCCCTTGAAACAATGATCTCGCCGGCACAAAACCTCGGGAGGTGTTTATGAGCACCTACCACCCCGAAACGGTTGTATTAATGCTTCTTGGTGTTACAATTGTTGCGAGCTATGGTGGAGTACAAGAGATAGTGCGTGAACTGTGTGTGTAAGTGATCCGACTTATAACTCTTTAAATAGGAAAAAATTACGTCGTCTCAATCTATCGTAACTAAGTCTCCTAAAATTATGGCTTGTTATCTCTTATCTTTGACCACGTCTCTTGTGTCGTTGAAGAGAGTCTTTGTAGTTCAAATAACACGTTTTCAATGCCTAGTTATTATCTGCAAAATAAATATTAATAGCACAGTAATATAATAACATAAATAATTACTTTACCGATTTGTAATGATCAGGATGACAACATGTTGAAGATGTCGACGTTCGATATTTTTTTCCCATAACACACGGCAAGGAAGAGAAGACCCAACTTGATAATCTATATCTTGGTTGAGTTCTTTTATAGAGATTACAATACAATCATAACTAATTCTAGGAAGATAATATTGACACAAATCTATCCTAATCATTTACCTAAACTTAAGGAACCAAATATGTGAAAATATATACACAAGATATACAACAAAAGTGATGCCTACGTTTGCTATGTTGATTGAGACTTAGAGTCCTCGACCTTGACCCGTGGTGTGGAAATATCGCTTTCACCCTCCCTCAAGCGAAGCGGAGTGGAACGGAGATGAAGCTTGGAACATAAGAGTTGAAACCGTGGGGCTGCAAGGCTCTTTGTGAATAAGTCTGCCACTTGTTTCGAGGACGAGATATGGTGTAGGTGAAGAAATCCACGTTGATGAAGCTCACGAACAAAATGTAAATCAATTTCGATATGTCGTGTCCGAGCATGGAAAACGGAGTTCATAGACATGTAGAAGCTACACCTCGATACTTAGCCTCACTGCTAGATCGAGCGACGGTATGCTACTTTTTGGCAGTCCATACAATCAGATTAGGGCCAATAAACACACGAGCACCGGTCGTAGATCGGCGATCATCCGCAGAGCCAGCCCAGTCGGCATCGCAAAAGGCAGTGATAGCAGTATCCTAAGACTTTTGAAAGGATAAAGCGGGAGATATTGTACCTTTGAGAAAATGGAAAATCCGTTTGACCGCCTGAAGATGTAATGTGCGTGGGTCATGCATGAATTGACACACCTGGTTAACCACAAAGGACAAATCCAGACGTGTGAGAGTAACGTATTAGAAACCCCCAACCATACTATGATAAAGAGTAGCATCTGGAAGTGGGTCACCATCTCGAAGATGAAAGATGAAGGCCTGGTGAGAGAGGAGTTGGAGCCGGTTTGCACAAGTGGAGGTTGAACTTTTGCAGCAAGTCATAGGCATAACGGGTCTGATTGAGGTGAAGATGAGAATCAGACCTCGTGGACTCTATACCGAGAAAAAAACTGAGGGGGCCCAACTTTCAGCTTTCAAAGGTAGAACAAATTGAGTCCAGAACATGATTCACAACATCCGGAATCGAGCATGTGACCAAGATGTCATCGACATACACAAGAACAACCGTGATAGAACCTGTACTGTGTCAGATAAATAGAGACTAATCAGGCATGACTATTAAAGAATCACAGGGTGAGCAAGAAGTCATGAAGTCGAGTAAACCAGGCCCTTGGTGATTGTTTGAGACCATATAGTGCACGGTGACGTCTGTAGACATGGTCGGGACGAGCGGGGGGGGGGGGGGGTCAACGAAAACAAATGGCTGAGCCATGTAAACTTCTTCAGCTAGAACACCGTTAAGAAAGGCATTACGAACATCTAACTGCTCGATAGACCAATCTCGAGAGTCATCCAGAGAAAGAATGGTACGTATGGTGTCCGGTTTGACCACAGGTCTGAAGGTCTCGTCATAATCCACACCTTCCTGTTGAGTATACCCCTGAGCAACTAGACGGGCCTTTTACCGTTCTATCGAGCCATCAGCCTGACATTTAACTTTATAAATCCACTTGCTACCAATGATGTTGTGTTGTGGAGGAGGCGGAACAAGGGACCAAGTGCCATTTTTGTGAAGAGCCTGATGTTCATCATGCATGTCATGTTGCCAATGAGCTATGGGGGCGGCCTGACGGAAAGTACGAGGTTCATATAGAGGAGAATCTGAAGAGACAGCACTAAGGCCAAAGTGGTGTTTGGGACAAAAATCCCAGCTTTGGCCCTTGTAACCATAGGATGAGTACCATTAGGAGTAGGGCCAAGAGCTGTTAAGATAGTCTGGCCATCTGTAGAGGGAGTGGACTGATCCGAAGTTGGACTCCTAGAAGTAGTGATGGGCCGAGAAGGAGCCTCTGGGCTGGAAGAAGAGAATATGGGATGGACGGGCTCATCCGGCCCAGCCGAGGAAGACGCGAAAGATGTGGAAGACGATTGGGCCAGACTTGCAGGAGGCACGGGCCCAGATGAATCCAGAGTAGGTGCTAAGGGGACTGCAGACCGAGATTGGGCCAAGGGTAGGAGGCGGCCCAAGTGGAATAGCTGCAAGGGGAAATGGGTCTCAGTCTAGTCGGTTGGGGGTAGTAGGAAATGGACCAGCATTGGGCTGAGGCTGGAGTGGACTGGAAGAAGGAGCCCATCAGCCTTTTGCATGTGATGATGCTGCTGGAAGACAAGTAGAGAATGTTTTTGCAGGATAATAAAAATGACTCTCATCGAATAGTACATGACGGGATATGTAAATTCTACCCGTGACAGGATTGTAACACCGATACCCCTTTCATATTTGATCATACCCCAAAAAAACATAATGTGTGGATTTTAGCATGAGTTTATGGTTATTGTAGGGAACTAGATTAGGGAAGCAAGTACAACAAAAAACTCTTAGAAACTTGTAATCCGGAGTGCGTTGCCACAATTTTTCATGGGGAGAAGAGTATTTGAGTTGGCGCATGGGCAAGCGATTTATGAGGAAAACTGTCGTAGAGAAAGCTTCAACCCAAAAAGATTGAGGGACATTATTAGATTGTGCTATTAAGCATAGTCCCATTTCACTAATGTGTCTATGTTTACGCTCAACAACACCATTTTGTTGGGGTGTATAAGGACAAGAAGTGCAGTGACTAATCCCATGTTGGTCTAAATAAGATACAAACCTACGGTTAATAAACTCCCTACCCTCGTTAATTTGAATTGTTTTGACTGTATGGATGGCAGATATTTTTCGTGTTAACTGATTTTTAATGAGATTTTTAAAGTCACTAAAAACAGCAAACACATCTGATTTATGAGAGGAAACATCCACACATACCGGAAATAGTCATCAACAATAGACAAATAAAACTTGAATCCAGAAACAGAAGTAACAGGAGAAGGTCCCTAAACATCTAAATGAAGTAAATCTACAGGTTTAACAGAATTAAAAGATCTAAGTTGAAAGGGAAGATTACATGACTTGCCTAAAGGGAAAATATGACACATCTCCCTACGATCTACAGGGCCACTAACCTGTATCCCGACTTTATTAACTAGAGAAGAAAAAATATGAGACGATGGGTGACCCAATCGTGCATGCCAAACAGTGGATGATGCACGTTCACCAATCAAAGCCAAGGAGTTAATGAGAGAACTTGAAATGAACGACAAGGTGTATAGATCTCCCGCATTACTGCCAGAAAGAATAGTCTTCTTGGTATGATTGTCCTTCACACAAAACCCAAAAGCCGTTATTTCAAAGAAGCAATTATTATCAAGACAAAATTTGCGAATTGAAAGTAAGGAACGACTAATATTAGGAACATGTAAAACCGTATTCAAAACAAAGTAATGATTATTAGCAAAAAAAATTGTGAAACCAATATTTGCAATAGGAATAGAAGATCCATTTGCAACGATAATAGAATCAGTACCTGAATACGAGGAATACTGCTGCAGAACACCCGGATTGGATGCTATGTGATCAGTCACACCAAAATCAAGAACTAACGAGACGAGTGCCATGGGTGAAGAACAATTGTAAGGAGAACTATTACAGGATAATATTGAGCACTATATGCAAAATTTCCCCTTTGGTAACACGTTGTAGCTTCATGGGCATTTTTCTTGCAAATTTGGCAATTAAGAACTATCGGATACGGAACCATAAAAGGGTTGGGAGGAGTATAAGCGATAGGGGAAGAAGGGACGAAAGTTCTGTGGATTGGGGGACTGTTGGAACTGAGGAGGTAAAGGCAGAAGCCTCGACCATTTCCTTTGCCCCGATTGCGATTAGAGTTATTCTTTCGGCCAGTATTCTGATTGAAATTAGGAACAAAAAAGAACCCTCCTTGACCCGGAGAACCATTGGGCCGAAACCCTCCCTAAAAACCTAGACCAGATGTTGGTGAGAAAGTAGGGGGTGGGGTGGTAGTGGGCGGCTTGATAGGCTCTTTAGTGGCTGCTAGGGCATTCACATTGACAAGGGTGTGGTTGGATTTTTTTTCTGGAGGGCTTCCTCCTGAAGAAGCAGGTCTTTAAGATCCTCAATTGTAGTATCACCCTTTGAATTTTTAGTTGTTATGAATTTTTTGTAAGAGTGTCCTAGCCCACCTAAGATCTGACTACGAAGAGTTTGGTTTGAGACTATCTCAGCGGCTTTGGCAAGGTAATGATTTAAAGTTTTAGCCCGAAGAACATAATTTTGAATTGTCATTCCAGGAGAAAGAGAGAGATCATGGAGTTCCTCTTGTAGTTTTTGAATATGAATGGTGGAAGCCACCCCGAATACTTTAGCAAGGAGATCCCATGTAGGGAAGGGTAATAAGCCAAGATGGGATTTGTTCCTCGTCAAGAGAGATGTCAAGCTTTGGCCACTCGATAAATGGTATTGATGAAATTCATGACCATGCTCAAATGAATTGATTGGATCAATGTCATTTGTATTATCAATACATTCGGGATCGAGAAAGCATTGAACAAATGTAAGTTGACCATTGACCATGGCTTACGTTCAATAGACATCGTGTAACAAAGAGATTATGTTATGTTCTATTTTAGGAAACTTTGGATTTCAAAGTCATACTAATTAGGTAATCATAATAGCTTGCTAGAGTCCGCTTATGACTTACGAGGTTTGAATGGTTCGGACTCGTTGCCAACTTAGTATAATTAAAAGGAGAAAAAAATGAGGAAACTGACAAGGGGAGCCGTACGGCTGGCAGGCCACCGTACGGCTGCCCCCGACTGGCAGTTTAATTTTTGGCAATTCTTGTTGGACAATAATACCTAAGTCCTAAAGGGTTTTGGAAACCCCTTGTATATAATGTGGACAACCAGGAATTGTTCCCATAGTATTGATTTTGTAAATCACAAACTCTTTCTTGGGAGAGAGAGAATACATATTATATTCTTGGGTTGTTAAGTTTGATTATTCTCAATTATCAAACTTCAATAATCAAGAAGAGATTGAAGAATCGTTCTTCACCAAAGTTTTTTCAAACCGAAGACCTAGCAGTCAAGTTCAAGAAGGTGTTCTTGAATCCGTTCGAAGTGTGGATCACCGGTAGAGGGCGTTTCTCTTAGCGTCTTAATCCAAGTTTTCACATATCGATCTACAAGGGTTAGTTTCTTTCATCTTTATATTATGAATTATTGAACACAACGGATTTAGGATTTTGGGTTTCTTATGTTGTTCTTCCGCTGCGCATGATTACACGAAACCCAACAGTGGCATCAGTGCCCTGTTGATGATCAATAATTCTAATATTATCATCATATAATTATTTAATGCGATTATTTAATTTGTATGATCATGATAAGATGAATTTATGTGATGGGATTTTATATGAGATATAAAATATGCATGCTAGTTTATGATGTAATTATGTGATTGTAATATTAATTTAATTATTATGTATGATGAACGTATGCTTAGAGAATACACATTATATTCTTGGGTTGTTATATTTGATTATTCTCAATTATCAAACTTCAATAATCAAAGAAGAGATTGAAGAATCGTTCTTTACCAAAGTTTTTTCAAACCGAAGACCTAGCAGTCAAGTTCAAGAAGGTGTTCTTGAATCCGTTCGAAGTGTGGATCACCGGTAGAGCGCATTTCTCTTAGCGTCTTAATCCAAGTTTTCGCATATCGATCTACAAGGGTTAGTTTCTTTCATCTTTATATTATGAATTATTGAACACATCGGATCTAGAATTTTGGGTTTCTCATGTTGTTCTTCCGCTGCGCATGATTGCACGAAACCCAACAGTGGTATCAGTGCCCCGTTGATGATCAATAATTCTAATATTATCATCATATAATTATTTAATGCGATTATTTAATTTGTATGATCATGATAAGATGAATTTATGTGATGGGATTTTATATGAGATATAAAATATGCATGCTAGTTTATGATGGGATTATGTGATTGTAATATTAATTTGATTATTATGTATGATCGTATGCTTAGATCATCATGTTGTAATTGGATTATATTTATTGATAATCTTGATCTAATTTGTATGTGAAATAAATTGGTTATTGATTATATGAATTAGATGGGTTAAAATTCGTAATCTATAGTTTCATGTTTTTGTAATCTGATTGTGTCTAAACATGATATTGGGATTGATCGAATTTCTGAAAATCTGGAAAATCTGGAAACTGGACAAGGCAGCCGTACGGCTAGCGGCTAGATGGCAGCGGTACGACTTGGATGCCGCCGTACGGCACCTGGTCCGATTTCTAGAATGTTGTACTGTTTTCTGGTGTCCAGATTGTTCTGTAAATTGTTTAAAGAATTTGAATCTGGAAATAGAAACTGGTTTCAGACGGCTGGTTTTCGAAACCGTGTTTCCTGAAATAGTTTTTGTCAAAGAATTCAGAATAATTGCAGAAATCAGAGTTCTAAAGAGTTTAGAATTGCTATAATCTGTGAGATTAAGAGACAATGAAAGGGTCTTGAAACAAGTGACCAATCTATACAGGAATGTGGATGCCTTTTGGCTTAGTTTCGACCGTATAGAGAAGTTGCTTGGTTTCATGATTTTAGTATGGGAATGTGGATGCCTTTTGGCTTAGTTTCGATCGTATGGTTTGTGCTCTCAATTTCAAGATGCTCTGCGGATTCAGTTTCAGACTTTAATCCTATAACTAGCGCAACTAATGTCACATAAAATTAATTCAGTTAATTGATTAATTTTATGTGTATGAACCTTCTTGAAAATTTAAGTCACGTGCGACCCATGATTAAAACACTTGGGATTACACGGGTATTTTCATGCGCGCTCTAACCCTCGTGAGGTGCATTGGTTTTATCCTTGTATGAACAAGATGTGTGAAAGAGTGGTTCCTATGCGTTTAAATTGGTTTGACTTAATTAGGCTATCAAAAGAGTTTTGGTCCTAAGGCACAGATGAGATTAAAACATGCAAGACATAAGATGTCTTGAAATAATCTCATAAAAAATCTAAGAGTCATGTATGATACGATTGATAAGGAGTTATTGTTGGGTTTCGTAGTAATATGCGCAACGGAAAATAGAATTTAAAATTTTATGAAACCCAAAGCCCATAGATCCATTCATATGATTAAATCAACTACTTGTAATGTGAATACTAGGAAAAACTAACCCTTGATGACTTTGAATTTCGTCTTTGATCTTGGTGGAGAAATTGAAGCTTTAATTACAAACAAGTAAGAACACGAACTTTGAAGATGATGAGCTTCACCCTCTAGCGGTATCCACACCTTGAACGAATATCAAGAACACTTGATCTTGGTTGCTAGACCAAAATTGTGAAACACGTTTTCACAATTAATATGAACTATATGGAATATTATTTGTGTATTATTTTGTCCTTCAATCTAGGATCTCTTAGAACAAAATAAAACTCTCTCAAACTCTTTAGAGACTTGCACAAAAGCTAGGGTTGAGTTCTGGCCGAATTTGGATGTTTATATACAAGTTAGAACTATTCCAAATAGGAAACTTGTGTCAAAACCCGTCCAAAATTATTTTCCTAATTAAATCAGGAAATCTGTTCCGACTTACTGTGCGGCCGCCCAAAATCAGGTGTGCGGTCGCCCAAACATGTGCGGCCGCCCAGCCTGGTTTGTGCGGTCACACACCAGGATCAGAGAGCTTTAATTTCCAATATAGTCTGTTGGTCCCAAAGGGGCAACAAGGGTGTGAAAATCGCTAGAGGGGGGGGGTGAATGGCGTTTTAAAATTCTTTTCAAACCCTAATTCAATGGCAAATGCTCACAACTCTTATTTTGGCTAGGTATAGCGCGCATCAAGAGTGTGAAATGCACAGGGGAAGATTTAAAGCACTTCTACGCAGGGTATACTGCGCAGAGATGAAACAGGTACTGCGCAGGGAAAGATGCGTAGTAAAGAAAAACGCACGCGCTAAATTTTGGCTAAAGAGTTGGATAAAATTGTGCTAGGGAAAATGAGCAATAACAATTACAGCAGTAAAGTGTAGCAAACTGAAAGATCAAACAAAGCAGTAATACATAAATAGTTAAGCATGAAATAAGCAGTAAGAATGATGGACAAGCTATTTGGAGAGGTTCGATCAAGGAAAGATCTACATCCTCTACCAACTCAAGATCTATTATCTATGAAGAACAAATCTTAGACTAAACCGGTGTATCTTAAGAAGTTAGATCAGAATGATCAAAGCTTCAAGAGGTGTGTGTGTGACAGAAATTTTGGGCTCTATGAATATAAAAGATGAAGAGCACCAAGAATTCTGGTGATATAGGGCTTTTGGGATTTGAGCAGGAGTTTGAAGGTTTGAAGATCTTGAAGGCTGTTCTAAGGAATCTGGAAATATTGAGCATCAGTCTTCAGATCTTCAAGGTTTCTCTAATGAAGCATAAAACTCTAGCTCTGGCTGAACAAGCACTCTCCCTTAGGAAAAGAAGATGAGCAGGCTATTTATAGCTGAGAGCTTTAAAACTAGCCATTGGAGCTCTGAGCAAGGACGATGAGCTGGCACGCTATGATTAGTGCGCAGGTGTCCTTTATAGCCGTTGGGGCTCTGATCAAGGCTGATGACCTGGCACAATATGATTGGTGCGCAGGTATCTCTGAGCCGTTGGAGACTGAGCATGAAGACCAAATTCAAAAGCTTCTTCTAGAAGGTTGACAGCTGTCTTCAATTGAAATATGACCGTTGAAGTGTGTCTCCACTAATTGTGTTGCTGAGTGTGCTTATTTTGTCGTTTGTGCACACCTCATCATTTTGGCTCAATCCAAAAAGCGTAGCTTGTCTTGACGCTTTCCAAGCTTCTAGAATATGAGATCAGGATATAAGAAATTTGACCAAGGTTGAGCGCGCGCGTACAAAGGCATGCGCATTGCCGGTGCGCACGGATGCTGCGCATGGGGAGCATGCGCATCATGCTTGGCCATACCAAAGGAAGATAACTTCTGAGTTGGGGAATAAGACCTATAATTAAGCCTATACTATAAAATGGACTTGGCAAAATTTGAAGTTAGAAACTTCTTACATAAGGTCCTAAAGTCCATAAACTATCAATAGGTGATGGTATCAATCAATTCTAACATAATTGGGAGGGTTAAGAGATAAGCATACCCAACAATCTCCCCCTAAATAATTGATTCCATTACCTACTATAGCAAAGGCAATTCATAGTACTTGATAATAACATGTCCATAAAAATGTGAATGGTAACTCATGCCTCAGGTCAATGCACACACTAGCCAGTGCTATAGATTTCTAATCTATCCAAAAGATTTAACTTACAATATGGGAAAGATAGAAATATCATCCAGCGCATACAAAGGTTGTGAATTTTAGTTTAGTATGCGTTTAAACTGAATGTTTAAACATCATGCGTAGGAAATATGAGCAGTTAAGATTATGCGTATGAAGTTTGAAATAATGCATTCATTGTTCTACAAATAAGAAATTTGATTTGAACAAGGTTTTGAAACTAATGATGCAATTTTTCTCATTTAAACTTGAACTTATAATGGTTGCAGAATTACAAGATATGAACAAGTTTAAACTAGGCACAAAACAAAGTTCTTTGCGCAAAAAAACAAAAAGCCCACAGAGAACTTGCGCAACAATAACAAAATACCTGAAAACTAATCTATATTGATGCGGGATAGGGATTCACGCAGATCGTTCTGTAAGTTGTTGAATTTGTTCATGAGTTCAACTTTTAAATCTTGAAACTTGTCCTGGAACTCAACCGCCTTGCCCACATAAGTCTTCATGCCTCTGCGCATATCGGCATTGTCATCAAACAGCTCTCTGAAATTTGCTCTGCAGTCCGTCTGGATGGCAGTCTGCGTAGCTTCCAGTCTTGTGTCGGTATGAAGGCGCTGTGTGTTGATGCTGGCTTAAATGTCGAGCATTGCATAGTCCATCCTGGCGTTGAATGCATGGGAAAAATCCGTCATGGATTTAGTTATGCATTTTCTCACATCAATTTTGAGCTTATTCCCTTGTGCAGGAGCTCCTTGTCCAATCTTTAAAATCTGAGCTTCTAGGTCAGCAAATCCTTCATGTAACCCATCTGCGAGGGTTTTCTTTAGCTTTCTCAAAATTTCCCTGAAGCCACCATCAATCGCTTCAAAGATGCACACATTGTTGAGTAGTGCGCTAACGTTTTCGAGCAGAGCGCTGATAGATTTGAGGGAGTTCTGGATAAGTTGATCAAGTACATTAGGTGCCTTTTCTTGCGCAGGCTCAGAGAGATTTGTGGATGAACTTGCCTTTGCACCCTCCTTACTCTCCTTTGCACTTGCCTTTGCACTTTCCTTCGCATTCTCCCCCTTAATGGTAGCAATTTCCAAACGCTGCGTATCAAGTTGGTACTGAAAATTGGTTTGTGCAGTAAGGAGTTGAGTCAGCTGTAACTGCGTAGAGATTTAATTCGCTTGAATAGAATGCAAGGCTTATAAGATCTGGCGCAGCTCAACTGATGAGGAGGTTGAAGTAGGGAACTCGGGAACTGCGGATGGAGAAGGCTTAACAAGTGGAGAATGTTTACTGCTGTCAGATGCATTGACATTGTCCTTAATATTTTCAGGTGCATCGGATGGAGTGCGGCTCTTCTTCATTCTTTTAGCACTGCTGCGCACCTTCTGCTTTCGGCGGGGAGAAACATGTACGATGTCAGCACTATGGAAAGCGTCCTGCGTACTCGAAGATTTGAGCCTTGGCTGCCCATGAACGGAAGCATCTTCTGAAACGCCACATAAATTGGCTTTGCGCTTCTTTGAGGATGGTCTTGTAGGAGTAAGAGCAGGTGTGGGAGCCGGACCTGATTCTTTGATTGAGATTCCCTTGGTAGATTGAACAAAGGGAATATCTTTCCTTTTCTTGGTACTGGGCTCAGCGATACCCTTCCCCTTGCATTTACGCCTCTTCTGGTTCTTCCTGCGCAGGTGCAGTAGAGTCTGCTGCGCTCCTTTTCTTCCCATCAGAGGGTTCCTCTCCTATCCAGGGTTCTTTGTTGGGATCTTTGTCAGCTCTCCAGATGCGGTAGTAGTCTTCATTACCAATCTCATTTCGCAAAGTCCGGAGATGAGGTCTGGAGTAGTACTTGGAATCACAGGACTGCTTCTTGATTGACTTCTTCCTAACAGAGGTGGTTAATTCCTCATATGTCAACAAGAGTTTAGTGAGCATCCTGCAGTGAGTTCTGTACTTGGTCTTCTCTGCATTGAGATTTTTATCATAGTTGTTCATGCCCTTCACAATCTCATTCCAAATAAGTTGCAGCCAGTCGAGTTTAACATTGTTGTAGATGGCTGCGCAGTATTCCCACTGCTTAGAGATGAACTTCCCGTTATTTCCATTTTTGCAGTTGAGGGAATCTCCAATGATGGTGCACAGGTGGTACATCACCTCACCGAATTCCTTTCTATCATGAACTGACCATCTCTTGTTTAGAGAAGGTACTGTGCAAGATTATTCTGATGAACCTCATCATAATCGACTAGAGAATTATCAACTGTGAAGTTACAGAGCTTGCGAATATGGTTGGGATGAATAGTTACATCGCATTTTTGTACAGTGACGATGATCATCTCCGTTGGTTTTCCTTCGAGTATTGCCGGGACAACTTTTGCAGATTTGAAGAACTCATCGACGAGAGTTGGCATAAAGAATGATTGGTTTAGAATGAACAACGGAAGAATGCCGAAGGAGTTGAGATGGTGCAGCAGGCGTCGTCCAGTTGCGTCTTGAGAAAGATCCGCTTCAATCACTTCTCATCTAGGGATGAAGTATAGGGGACCCTGCGTAAGACAGTTGCTAGTGTTAGACAATCCGTTGCGCATGGAGCAGTGCGCATGCGCAATTAGCACAAACATACCTATGCGCACAAATCCATACAAAAAGGATGCGCAAATAATTATATAATGATAGGCAAGGAACGTGAAAGTATGCGCAGAAAGTTGGAGAAAAAAAATAAAGATATGCGCAGAAAAAATATGCGCATGAAGAAAATGCTTGGAGAAATTTCATGAATATATAAAAAATATATAAATAATGGGGCAAGAAGAACACAAGGAATGTTCAAAAATACTAAGAATATCAGAAAATCGAAAGTTGACCAAATTCGACAAAAAGTATATCAAAATAACCGCGTTGACCGGGCGATCAAAACCATGTAAATTATAAATTCAACAAACAAATAATGAACCCAGAAAGTCAAAAAAAAAAAAATAGTCTGACTGGCAAGAAGGTTTTCGGACCTAAAAATCCATAGAGAGAAACTCAAATGCTAATTGATCGTAAAATAAATGACATATAACTGTAGATCAGATGCATACGAACAACAAAAATCGATTTCAAAAAATATTGAGAAATGAGGGAGAAATCGAAAAAGGGAGTTATGAAACCTTCAAGAACAACAATGGCGAAAATAATGAGTAATGAAGAAACATACCATATCATCGACGGTGGGTTTCTCTATTAGTTGTGCTACTTCTAGAGAATTCTCAGGACCAGAGAGAGAGGGGGAATCGGAGAGAACGATTTCAGGTTCTTGAGTTCTGCTTTTCTTCGGAGCCATTGAAATGGTCGAGAGACGAAGAAGAAGAAGGGTTGATGAGATGAAGATGGAGGTTTGAGTGCAGAAGTTAGAGAGAGAAAATAAGAGGTTTAAAGTAGAGAGAGAATTGGTTTAAGTAGGGAAGGAAGATAAAGAAGTTCAGGCGCACGATAGCGAGGAAGAATTTGGAGGAAAGGTGCAGTGGCGCAAGATAGCAATGCCACGTGTCACCTTAGGGAACGAGCGTGTGCAAACCTATGCGAGCGTGTGTCAGAGCCTAAGGGCCAGTTACAATCGTTTCATTTCCCACATAAATGATTTGGCAGGAAAGGACGTGCGCTGTCAATCAATGGCCTTTTGCATTGATGACATCTGGGATATGCGCAGGGGTATAAACGGTAATTCCCAAAAAAAATTAAAAAATAAAGCGTGGGAAAATTTTAATTACATAAGTACCCTTGTGAATTAGAGTTGACTTTTCAGTCAGGGACCTATGTGCAAATTCTAATGAATAGAGTACTTACCTGCGATCTTCGATGATTGCGCATGGATAGTCATCCGCAGCGCATAGATAGCGCAGAGATTCTATAAATCTCAGAACTGTTGTTCCATGCGCATTAACTTATTGCGCAGTGGCTGCGGAGATTGCATGAAATCTTGACCTTTAAGAACTTATCAAAACACAAACATTAGTATTAACAAATTGTATGGACAGTTTAGCTAAGTTCAAGCATACCCATTTCTCCTCTCAAGAAGACAAATCTCTTTGAGTCAAGAGCCTTTGTAAGGATATCAGCAATTTGATTATCTGTGCCCACGTGCTCTAAATGAATGTTTCCTTTTATTTTCACGTAATCCTTGAGAAAGTGATATTTGATGTCGATGTGCTTTGTCTTTGAATGCATGACATGATTGTTGGAGACTGCTATGGTGGACATATTATCGCAGAAAATTGGACAATTTCCTTCATGAATTCCATAGTCCACCAATTGTTGTTTCATCCATAGGATTTGGCAGCAGCAGCTTCCAGCAACAATGTATTCGGCTTCTGTAGTGGAGATGGATACAGCAGCTTGCTTCTTGCTTGCCCACGCAACAAGTCGATTTCCAAGGAAATGACAAGTTCCACTTGTGCTCTTTCTGTCAATTGTGCATGCTGCGTAGTCTGCATCTGAATAACCTAGCAAATCGAAATTCGAATCTTTGGTGTACCAAAGTCCAAGGTTAACAGTTCCAGAAAGATAACGAATAATGCGTTTAACAGCAGTTAAGTGCGCTTCTCTAGGGTCTGCTTGATGGCGCGCATAGACACAAACACTAAACATAATATCTGGCCTACTAGCAGTAAGATAAATAAGAGAGCCAATCATACCTCGATATAAAGTTTGATCAACTTTCTTCCCTTTTAAGTCTTTGTCAAGCTTATTGCCCGTGGCCATTGGAGTGTCGTATGCTTTAGCATTCTTAAGTCCAAATTTCTTGATTAAGTCTCTTGTGTATTTGGATTGATTTATGAAGATGCCATCATTCAATTGCTTGATTTGAAGTCCGAGGAAGAATGTGAGTTCTCCCATCATGCTCATTTCAAATTTGCTATTCATGAGCTTCTCAAAGAGCTTACAAAGTAACTTATTAGAAGAACCAAATATAATATCATCGACATAAATTTGAACAAGTAAAGAGTGATTGTTATACTTAGCAATAAAGAGAGTTGTATCGATTTTACCGCGCTTGAAGCCTTTCTCTAGTAGGAATTTTGATAGAGTATCGTACCATGCTCTTGGAGCTTGCTTAAGTCCATACAAAGCTTTCTGAAGCTTGAAGACGTGATTTGGAAATCTGATATCTTCAAATCTAGGAGGTTGAGCTACGTAGACCGTCTCTTGGAGTTCACCGTTGAGAAATGCGCTCTTCACATCCATTTGATAAAGCTTGAATTTTTGTGAGAGGCATAAGCTAAGAAAATTCTGATAGCTTCTAGTCTTGCTACAGGTGCAAAAGTTTCATCATAGTCGATTCCTTCCTCTTGCCTATAGCCTTGCGCAACCAACCTTGCTTTGTTTCTGGTGATGCTTCCATTCTCATCCATCTTGTTTCTGAATACCCATTTTGTACCAATAACTCCTTGGTCATGAGGTCTGGGTACTAAGGTCTAAACCTTGCAGAGCTCAAATTGGTTAAGCTCTTCTTGCATAGTAGTAACCCTGCTTGAATCTTGGAGCGCTTCATCAATATTCTTTGGTTCTATTTGAGAGATAAATGAGTGATATTCATCATCAAAGTTTGATGCTCTCCTAGTACGAACCCCTACATTGAGATCACCAATGATGTTTGAAGTTGGATGATCTCTAACTTCACGAACCTCAGGGGGTAAGTTGGATTGAGTAGTAGGAATACGAAGATCTTCAATTGGTACTTCATTAGCTCCAGCATCAAGATCATCAAAGGTGATTTGCTGAAGCGGAGAAACATCATGCGCAGGAGGGGGTGTCTGCGCATCAGGAGTCTTCACTTCTGGCGCAGCATCCAGAGTTGGTGCATGAGATGGACTTGCTTGATTCTGATTTTGATTTTGATTATCATTCTGCGCAGGTGCAGTTTGAGGCTGCGTACTTGTCTCATCATTCTCAACAGAATCATCAGAATCATTTGGAGCCAAATGTGGCTCAAGGAGAGAATGCTCATCAAAAGTAACATGTACATATTCTACAATTACTAGAGTTGTTCTATTAAAAACACGAAAAGCTTTAGAATATTTGGCATACCCAACAAAAATACCTTCATCTGCTTTGGCATCGAATTTACCTCTATGATCTTTGCCGTTGTACAGGATATAGCATTTGCAGCCAAAGATCTTGAAGAAAGCAATGTTGGGCGCTCTTCCTCTCCATAGCTCATATGGAGTCTTGTTGTAGGCTTTGTTGATGAGGGATCTATTCTGAGTAAACCAAACAGTGTTGACAGTTTCTCCCCAGAAATACTTTCGAAGCTTTGCTTCTGCTATTATTGTTTTTCCAGCCTCAATCAACGTGCGATTCTTTCTTTCCACAACGCCATTTTGTTGAGGAACTTCAGCAGCAGAGATATTGTGATAAATTCCATGGTCATCACAATATTGAGCAACATCGTTATTCTTTGAACTTAGTTCCATTGTCTGATCTAACGCTTACGATGTCGTCTTCTCTTTGAGTTTGGAGTCTTCGAAAGAGAGCAGTCTAGATATCATAGCAGTCATCTTTGGATATCATCATTTCGACCCATGTGTATCTAACGCTCATGATAGTCATCCACCATAACTAATGTATATTTGTTTCCTTCAATGCTCACGGTGGTGATCGGTCCAAACAGATCCATGTGAAGCAGTTGTAAGCATTATGAAGTTGAGGATGCAATCTTGCTGGAGAAAGACTGCTTAGGCTGCTTTTACTTACTTTCTTTGCTACAAAACAAAGATTAGAGATAGAATTTATAGCAGTAAGATCAATAATGAAAACATTGGTCTTACGAGTCCCTGTGAGCAAAGTTAGTCCAGAAGTGCCATCCTTGATATAGCAATGCGTTGAAGTGAATTGGCATTCTAGGCTTTTATCACAGAATTGTGACAAGGAGAGCAGGTTGTGCTTGAGACTATCTTCAAGAGCGTTGACATCTCCAGTCGTGTCTAGAATCCACTATCGATACCAAATATGCGCTTGAGAGTGCGCAGTGAAGCAGGAAACCCTTTTTGCTTGTTGGAACATTGACTTGCGCTTCTACAGCAGAGTTATCATTATCATTTAAGTTCAACAGTCACTTTAAGAGATTCCTTGCGCGGCTGCGAAGTTAGTGATGACGCAGCTTTGTCAGGTTTGCTCTGGCAAATAGGTACTTGCCATTCTGTCTGCTTGGTGAAGGTGTCCCATTTCCACTATTTGAGTGAAGTTGGGACCTTTCTTGATTTTCCTTGGCGCATGCTCAGGTTCCATTTCAGAAACAGCTTCTGAATTATTGTCAGCATTTGCCACTAAGCAGAGCAGTCCATCCTCAGAGTCAGCATCGCTTTCAGTGTCAGTCTCTATCAAGTCTTCAGTTCCTTCTCTGCGCTGTTTTCTTTAGCAACCATTCAGTATGCTTAAGTGCTTTGTGCGCAGGGTTGCTTTTACTCGTACTCAAATTTTGGAGTAGGGCATTTTGAAGCGAAATGTCCTGGCATTCTGCAGTTGTAGCAGACCAAGTCATCATCTTTCTTTGAGTCACTATTGAGAGAGAACATGAGGTTTACATGAGGATCCACCAGATTTGGAGAACATTCTGAATTTGATCTGAGGTTTGAGAAGGCGCATGAACATGTGAATAGTTAGCCATTGCCCAAGATTTTGAAGCCATATTGAATCGGCACCCAAGCTGTTAAGCTTGAAAAACAGATACAAGTTTTATGAATGTGTTTGCTCTGATACCACTTGTTAGTCCCAAAGGGGCAACAAGGGTGTGAAAATCGCTAGAGGGGGGGGGTGAATAGCGTTTTAAAATTCTTTTCAAACCCTTTTGCAATTCAATGGCAAATGCGCACAACTCTTATTTTGGCTAAGTATAGCGCGCAGCAAGAGTGTGAAATGCACAGCGGAAGATTTAAAGCACTTCTACGCAAGGTATACTGCGCAGAGATGAAACAGGTACTGCGCAGGGAAAGATGCGTAGTAAAGAAAAATGTACGCGCTAAATTTTGGCTAAAGAGTTGGATAAAATTGTGCTAGGGCAAATGAGCAATAACAATTACAGCAGTAAAGTGTAGCAATCTGAAAGATCAAACAAAGCAGTAATACATAAATAGTTAAGCATGAAATAAGCAGTAAGAATGATGGACAAGCTATTTGGAGAGGTTCGATCAAGGAAAGATCTACGTCCTCTACCAAGATGGTTAGTCTTGGATTTCTAATGGAGATCTTATAATATGAGTGAGTATTACAAATTACAACTGTTGAGCTCAATACTAACTCAAGAACTATTATCTATGAAGAACAAATCTTAGACTAAACCGGTGTATCTCAAGAAGTTAGATCAGAATGATCAAAGCTTCAAGAGGTGTGTGTGTGTGACAGAAATTTTGGGCTCTATGAATATAAGAGATGAAGAGCACAAAGAATTCTGGTGATATAGGGCTTTTGGGATTTGAGCAGGAGTTTGAAGGTTTAAAGATCTTGAAGCTGTTCTAATGAATCGGGAAATATTGAGCATCAGTCTTCAGATCTTCAAGGTTTCTCTAATGAAGCATGAAACTCTAGCTCTGGCTGAACGAGCACTCTCCCTTAGGAAAAGAAGATGAGAAGGCTATTTATAGCTGAGGGCTTTAAAACTAGCCGTTGGAGCTCTGAGCAAGGACGATGAGCTGGCACGCTATGATTGGTGCGCATGTGTCCTTTATAGCCGTTGGGGCTCTGATCAAGGTTGATGACCTGGCACAATATGATTGGTGCGCAGGTATCTCTGAGCCGTTGGAGACTGAGCATGAAGACCAAATTCAAAAGCTTCTTCTAGAAGGTTGACAACTGTCTTCAATTGAAATATGACCGTTGAAGCGTGTCTCCACTAATGGTGTTGCTGAGTGTGCTTATTTTGTCGTTTGTGCACACCTCATCATTTTGGCTCAATCCAAAAAGCGTAGCTTGTCTTGAAGCTTTCCAAGCTTCTAGAATATGAGATCAGGAGATAAGAAATTTGACCAAGGTTGAGCGTGCGCGTACAAAGGCATGCGCATTGCCGGTGCGCACGGATGCTGCGCATGGGGAGCATGCGCATCATGCTCTGCCATACCAAAGGAAGATAACTTCTAAGTTGGGGAATAAGACCTTAAAAACTGAGCAGGGTCAAAAAGCCGCGCAAGAGATCTATGCGCAGTGGCGACCTGCGCAGAATCCTGCTTAGAAAATCTTCGATCCTTCAAAGCTTAAAGTCCTATAATTAAGCCTATACTATAAAATGGACTTGGAAAAATTTGAAGTTATAAACTTCTTACATAAGGTCCTAAAGTCTATAAACTATCAATAGGTAATGGTATCAATCAATTCTAACATAATTGGGAGGGTTAAGAGATAAGCATACCCAACATAGTCCTTTTAGGATTCGTTCTATTTTGTGTGACCCTCTAGGATTATACTAAGTTGGCAATGGGTTCAAACATGAATCCACAAGATATGATTAGGTTCTAGCAAACCGTCATACCTACCCAAATAGTATAACTAGATACAAGTTCGCATTCCTTTAGAATATGTCACAATCCCTTTGTCCACGATCTCATTGAACATAAGTCATGGTCAAACGGTCAACTTTTTTTTGTTCAATACTTTCTCGATTCTGAATATGTTGATAATCCAAATGAAATTGATCTAATAAATTCATTTGAGTCCGGCCGAACATTTTCATCAACATCATTCCTACGAGAGGCCTAAGCTTGAGATCTCTCCGAAGAGGGACAAATCCATTTAGCTTATTATTCTTCCCTACGTGAGTCCGATTATGCCAATCACACCCTTTATAACTACCCGGTTAAAGGTAGCGTTTGAATATGTCAAACATAATGTTCATAAAGTGGAAGACTATAATAACTTCATGTCTAAGGATTCGAATGACATCACTAATATGAGATATATGTATGACATAGACCATGACCTAAATCTCATACGGCGGGTCATGTCCAGTACCTTGTTCCAAACAAGTACCCATAAGTCTAACATGATCATCCCATGATCATTTAGCCTTTATACTAGTGCTTAACAAGTACTAGGGATGGAGATTATTATAAGTAAACATGAACAACAATAATAATCAAATCATCTCTTTATTGATATAAAATAAATGATAACAATTACAACGTTTATTAAACGTGCCTAGGGCACCACTACCAACAATCTTCCACTCGCCCTAGGACCAATATCCCATGTATCTAATACCCATGGACCTAACATGACCATCAGGTTTAGCTTTTGAAAGTCCCTTTGTTAGCGGGTCCACAACATTGTCATCAGAAGGTACTCTGCATATATTCACGTCTCCCCTATTAACGATTTCTCGAATAATATGAAAACGCCTAAGTATGTGTTTGGATTTATGATGTGCCCTTAGTTCCCTTGCTTGAGCAATAGCACCATTATTATCACAATAAAGGTCTATTGGATTAGCAATACTAGGAACCACTTCAAGTTCAGTGATGAACTTCTTAATCCAAACGCTTCCTTTACAGCATCCGATGCAGCAATGTACTCAGCTTCCATTATAGAATCAGCGGTTGTACTTTGCTTGGAACTCTTCCAGCTTACAGCTCCACCATTTAACATAAACACAAAACCCGATTGCGACCGACTATCATCTTTGTCGGTTTGGAAGCTTGCATCCGTGTAAGCACTTACAACGATATCATCTTCCATTCCTCCAATGACCAAAAACGAGTCTTTAGTCCTTCTCAAGTACTTGAGAATCGCTTTTACAGCCACCCAGTGTTTTTCACCGGGGTCAGATTGGTATCTACTTGTCATGCTCAAAGCATAAGATACATCCGGCCTTGTATAAATCATGGCATACATGATGGACCCAATTGCCGAAGCATATGGAACATCATTCATTTTCTCACGCTCATGTTTTGTCTTAGGATATTGTGTCTTGCTTAGAGAAACTCCATGTAACACCAGCAAGGTACCTCTTTTAGAATTTTCCATACGGAATCTTCTAATGACCTTGTCAATGTATGTACTTTGGCTTAAACCAAGTAGCTTCCTTGATCTATCTCTATAGATCTTAATGCCAAGGTATATATGCGGCTTCACCCATATCTTTCATTGCGAAGCACTTTCCTAACCAAGTCTTCACAGACTGAAGTGTAGGAATGTCGTTTCCAATAAGTAATATGTCATCCACATATAAAATAAGGAATAGCACTATGCTCCCACTAATCTTCTTGTATACACAAGGTTCATCTTCGTTCTTGATGAAGCCAAACTCTTTGACCGATTCATCAAAACGGAGATTCCAACTCCTAGAAGCTTGCTTTAATCCATAGATGGATCTCTGCAATTTACATACCTTAGAATTCTGTTCAAAACCCTCTGGTTGTGTCATGTGCACATCCTCTTGCAGTTTTCCATTTAGGAAAGCGGTTTTGACATCCATTTGCCATATTTCATAGTCATGATATGCGGCAATGGCATGCAAAATTCTTATAGACTTGATCATTGCTACGGGTGAAAATGTTTCATCATAGTCAATACCATGAACTTGCCTATAACCTTTCGCTACAAGTCTAGCTTGTAAGTATGCACCTTTCCCATCCATGTCAGCCTTCTTCTTGAAGACCCATTTGCATCCTATGATTTTTACACTTCGGGTGCATCAATCAAATTCCAAACTTGATTGTCTTGCATAGATTGCAATTCGGATTCCATGGCTCCAAGCCACTTGTCC